>VXBI01007046.1:585183-691259 GCA_013397375.1 Toxostoma redivivum | reverse complement strand
CAGCGCGCGGGCGGGGATCGCGCCGCTCCCGGGATGCGCGGGGAGCGCGGGGAGCGCGGATCCCTCCCGCCGGCGCTCCGGGCACCGCCACACACACCGGCCCTGCATTTGCCTCACGACTCCTTAAAAGTCAGTGGAGGCCGGGCACAAGGATGCGCACCTTCAGCTGCTGAGGTGTCAAGAAAGTCTGTGGTTTCTCGTTCCCTGTGAGACAGCTGTCGTGACACCAACCACAACTCTGATTTACAATGCACTGCATCAAGTAAAAACATACTTATTTTAATAAAAAGGCACAAACAGGGGAGCTCTGATACGTGGCACTGGTTTTAAATGACGCTGTAAAGGCATTTCACTGGGAGGACGATGACTGCAAAGTGTTACGTATTTCTCTCATTCCTTCAAGCTTTTCTTCTCCAGTTTCGTTATTGTCCTTCTCCCTTCATCTTCATCCCCTCTTTTGCTCTCATTTCATCCTGTCTTTGACAGCTATGGGCTTTCACTGAACTACTGTCTGGAGCACCGGATTCTGGTCAAATTAGGGACCGGGTAAACGCATTCTGCCCACTCAGCTTCACTGCTGCTCCCAGTGAGTTCTTTCCCAGCCCTGGCCCTTCTGCAGCTCAGCCCATGGCTGGAGTTATGCTGCTGCAAGGGCAGGGTGTAGAGGTGGCTCCCACACACCTCATGCCTTACCTACCTCAGACAGGATTAGTAACCCGGAGCAGCTAACCTTTGGAAAAATTTGCACTTATCAAGATGGAAATGGGGCTGCAGCGCGACTGGTGTTACATCACCCAATCAGTACAGCTGGGTGAACGAGAAAAAACTTGCAGTGAAACTGATGGGGTTTTGAGCTCCATCTCAAATCTGAGTAGCAGCTCCCCAGAGCTGTCAGCTCCAGCACGAAGAGTCCACCACAGACAGTCCTGGCCAGTGACAGATTACTCAGATTTCAGACTCAGCCCATGTCCCTCACAGCACCCATTGCTCAAGACACCCCCATCAATGATGGGGCACGGGGAGGGAAGGGAATTATTGCCTGGGGAGGAATTGGAACCATGAGCTCCTGCCAGTGACCTGTCTTTGGATGTCTGGCAGCCACAAGTGACAGCACAGCAGCTGTTAAATGCCTACATTCACAGAGGTCTTCCTGAGAGATCATTTTCCTTAAATCTGGGTTATACACACATTTTCATAATAAGAAAAGCAGCTTCTTGGTTCTTTTATACGTGGCAAGCAAAATACTTTCCCAGCCCCATCCTTTGACTTGATGGTTCACTGATACTCAGTAAGGTGGTTCTCTTTCAATAGCAAAACCAGATTATGAGAAGAGAGGTTAAAAGAAGACTATCTAATCTAATCTGTACTCCAAGTTAGGAGTCTTGATCATAACAAAATACCAGCACCAGATGCCCTGCAGAGATTATCTGTAACAGGTATTTTATATATTCAAGCTCAGGATTTGTCTCAACTTGCCTAGATAACATCAGAGATAATAGTGTACCTCATTAGGCTTTTGTGAAACTTAAAACATTTGGCACTTTGCAAAATGCTTTAGATCCTATTTAGCAATAGACTAATTAGTGGCATTTGGGGTGGGTTTTTTCACTGTCTTTACAAGCTGATCAGGTAATATCCCTATGATTTAAATTTAAAAGCACACAAAAATTCAGAACTAGATTATGTGGAAACACATAAATATAGCAAGTCTTTTCTACTCTGCAACTTTTTCACTTGCTTACCCGAGTCAAGCAATCTCATTATATTAGCTCAATCTATTTCAACATAAAATAAACCCATTCCAGATTTTGTAGGACACCAAACACATCACATCCCATAGAACTCAGTATGGTGCAGCTTTTAGATATAATTGAAATAACATATAGATGCTGGAGTGGGAAAAGATTTTTAAAGCCTACATGTATTCTGTAATGATCACATAGCCTACAAATCTCTATTATCTGCTTAAACTTTTATTTTTTTTCCCTACAAATCTCTGAATTTGTACAACTACTACTACCAGGTATAGTTTTCTGAGGCCTTAGAGTCAGTAGAAATGTTCTTTGTCATTTTCTAGCCAAATGCATGGTCAATACAATGTTTTATTTTGGGAATTTGAAGAACTCACCTGCTATTCTGCTAGTCCTGAAAAATTGTCTCTCTTAGAGCAGGGAAAATGAGAGTTAAAAGCACTTGTGCTAGTTGTCAGAAACAAGTGAAGTGCATTTTCCACATAATTTTTAACACTCTGAGCTGCAAACAGCCTGTGCAGCAGTGTAGGGGCTGAGTCCATCTACAGCACATTACAGCACCTATAGGACCCAATGTCCACCTGTGGCACCAGCTGTGTGCGAGCAGTACCTGCACCCCTGTATGCCTGGGCACAGAGCTGTGGCACAGCTGCCTGTGCTGCTGCCCAACCTGGATGCTGATTCTTGAAGGCAGAGCTGTTGTGGGATAATGGCCACCACATGTTTAAGTGGCTCTCTAAGACCAGTATCTTCTTACCTTGTAAATTCATTCAGTCACTGCATTGACAGGCATTCTTCTTATTGTAACAAGGGCATTTTTGCTGTTTTTCTAATACGGTCTCTCTCCAGATGGAAATTTTTCAAAAGTATTTCTGTGCTTTCAGAGCACAGTGCTTTGCTTTCCTAGGGCTGGCATGCCTCATGTGCTAAGGCTCTTCACAAATACAACAGCTCCTACTTCAAATAAAAGACAACAGAAATAAGAAAGGCATGAAAAGAGAGATAATACAAAAGCACATTTCTCCTTCTGAACAGCTCCCAGTTCAAGAGAGGGAAAAATGAGGACACCCACCTTGAGTCAGCTGCTGAGCCATTCACAGCAAGGTACCACAAACATTTGTCGGGGCTGGCTGTGCCAGCACACGCTGGACAGGAAGGAAAGAAGAGAAAGGATAAATTAGTGGAAACCATAACAATAAGTAAGAAACAACAGTTGCTATCCTCCCCTTTGGGTGTCTATCCTACAAATTCTCCAGGATAATACAGGAACACAGACCTCTCACCTTATTCTGTATCTCTGTCTGTTTTGGTTGGAATCTCTCCTAGGGCCAGGAAAAGGAAAACCCTGTGACATGACTCTCCAAGCTGCTGTGAGCTTCTGTGGGTGTGTAAGTGGCTCTCACTGTTAGGGATGTCTTGTTTTCCCTATCATATTTTCAACTCATGCTGTTGTAGCTTGTCACATTCCCTTGATGTTAAGAGAGAAAACACAAAACTGGCAGCAACTCCTATTCTCTTTCGTTTTTGACCCATTGGTGATAAAGTTTAGATGGCAGGGGATTCTTTTCCCCTTTGGAATTTCCAGTTTCACTCTTGATAGCCTTGTCACTTGGGCAAAAGTGGGATTATCTGCTTCCCACTGCCCAGCCCTGGATGCCAAACAGGCATATATATGCACTGTCCTATTTTATTTAGCTCACATACCTCCTATTACATCATTACTGTCAAACAGTTTTGCAACCTTACCAGGAATCTTGAAAATCTGGATTCTGGAATTACTTTGGTTCTACTGTTGTGTCCACAACACTGCAAATTAGAACTGTAAATCAAACATGGCCTGAAGTCTTCAGCTATAACTCATCCTCATGGTATTTTTGTTTATATGACATGGCATGTAAAAGTCAGGCCATGCTTACCACAAGAGATGGATTTTTATTGCTTTTTGTACACTTCAAGAGCAGAGATTCTTCTTCCTGGTAACATAAAATAAAGGAATTCATTCTGATCATGCAGGGGGTTAGTTAGTTCAAAACCAGTTTATTTTATTGCTTGCAGGTTTTTTAACTTAGAAACAAATCACCTTGGAGTTGAAATCCCTGCATCTTGTCCATTTATCCCAGCAAAATCACTTCTCAGGCAAAACTGCATTTCCCACTGCTAAAGCAATGCCTTGCTGCCCCCATGTGAAGTTAGTGAGAAGAGTAGCGTTACTGAAACTCCACTGAGGAGTTTGTACGGAGAACTGTTGAATTTGAGATGGCAATCCATACTGACAGGTTATACAACACAATTTCCCAGGTGAGGATAGTTACCAGAAAACATGAGCTTGCCTTAGTAGACTTTCCTTTTTTTCCTACTTTGGTTGTTAGGTACCTTTTACGCTAGTGTTCCTGTGGCAAGTACAATTTAAACACCATTAGTACATTTAAGGGTGGAAACGGCCACTCCAATTGTGGTATTGGTTGCATAAGCTGGACTGTTTTTTATTTCTGCTTTGGGAACATATTTAATATCTACATTTTAAAATACACGTGTACTCATAGCAAAAGGCTTTCTTTTATTGGCTCTCATTTCCTGAAGAATAATTAGATCAAGATGACCCAAGGGAGGAAAAAAAACAATCCAGTCACAGAGTGAGGCAAAGGACTGTAAAAATAGCTCTGAATGAAGGGATATGAAGTTAGCATACTCCTCAGGGGCTGAATCTGTAGTGGCCGAACCGAGCACATCAGGAGGCACAGTTCAGCTCCTGCTGTGAGCGCTCACTCTCAGCATACGCCGCAGTGACAGCAGAAATCAGTGCTGGCACCACCTTATCACAGCCGGCACAGACACCTCCCGTATCACCCGTCTGGCTCCGCAACGCACCGCTGTCCTGATAACGGGGCTGAGGGATGCAGCTGAAGGGAGGTGAGCGGGTAACAATCTCTAAGTGCTAGGGGACATTTCCCTACAAATTCACGAGTGCAGGAGGAGGCTGTCACTCAGAAAACGTCCCCCAGTTTCAACACAGCCCAGTCAGAGCAGAGCTTTAGGGAGCTTGTTAGTGTTGTCCAACTACTCAAACAACCTTTATTAATATAAATGTCAGGCTCTTCTCCCTCGAGTCTTAGTGCATTGATTTTTGCAGCTTCCACTTGCTGCAGACACAACAGATTGCTGTACAATATATAAAAGCCTGAATACAAAGCTGATGTGCACAGCTTCAAATTGAAAGGGATGCTGTTTCCTAATTGATTTATTACTTCTGCTCCAACCAACCACTTCAGCCACTAGCAAGAAAAGGAAAGAATTTTAGTCTTTTTTTTCCCACTCCTTAGATAAAAAACGGAGGAAGAATTACTTGTGGACTAAATCTATCATCCCACTGTCGGCCCTCACAGTGAGGCTGGCCAATTTGACAAGGCATCATTATTAAAAAGTTATTTAAACCAAAAAAAAGAAAATCCCAGGAACGCACAGAAATTTTCCACATTCACACTTCAGTTTATGCCACACAGAGCACAAAGCATGAGCATTTCATCAAATGCAGGAAGAGAAAACTAAGGATATTTCAAACCAGAAATTTACTATTGTTCATCTCCTAATGCCATAATGCAAGACAAAGATTTGGGCACCATATAGTGAAAGTAGCATCACCATGCAGATGTTGCCTTTTTTTGCACTTTTTGCCTGTGCAGTGAAATCAGTGAGGTTCCAGCAAGAAAAAAAGCGCTTCTTCTCATAGTACAGCTCAACAGGACTTCGTGCAGCTAAATTTGCAGCTTGGGCATTTACATAGGAATTATTACTGCAGAAAAACAAGAAGCAGCAACTTGTGGAAAATTAACAATATTTATGAGAATATTTTCTAGATCAGGACTTTTTTTGCACTACTTAGAAAAGAAGTAAAGAAGACTATATTTGCTTGAATCATTCCTATTTTTACTCAACAATGATCTAGCCTGGCAAAGAGGCTTCAGAATTTTGTCCCTCCCTCCACTTCTCAGGGCTAACTTTAAATGATACACCCAGCACTCTGCAGCAGTGTTAGGTTTTTTATATTACTGTTTCTATCACTAGTGGACTGGTATCACCATCCTTCTACCTGAGACCAGGATCTTACCTCCATATATCCCTTCTGCCCCTGTATTTTCCAGCAGCTTCAAAGCCTGGTGAACTTTGCTGCCACCCACCCCAAAGTGGATATCACCATGATAGAGCAACAAGCACCAGCTGCTTCAGCACTAGAAATAAGTCATGGGGAGAGGTGATGATGAAGGTGACAATTCTCAAGTATAAAATGACAAAGTACTCAGAGGAGCATTTCTAGCTAAATATTTTTACTAATAAAGTATAAATTGAAGCTAATATACCTTTGTATTAGAGCTGCATCTCCACAGCAGAAATTAAATTTTGACAAGCTGCCACAGTCCTTCTGCAGTTCCAGCCTCTTTTTCACATCCCCAATACATGCAGGAGGTTGCTATTGGCACTGACAGAATTATCACACCCAAAGCCAACAAAGCAATGTTAAAAGCCTTCCCTCTTCAGTCTCAGAGTAGTGCTCAGCATCAACCTCTCTTTGCCACCATGGGATCAGGCAAGAGCTTTGATCTGTGATCTATGCCACATAAGCTTACTTAGCAGCCAAAGTTATCCCAGTCCCTTGGAATAAGGCTTGCTTCTGGTTTGGCTGCTGGAGGTACGTAACATCTGCTTGCTCCTTAGTCAGCAACTAAATAAAATAAGATAAAAGACAATTCCTGTTTGAGACTGATACAATGTGCATTACTAAGAATTGTTTCCATGGCATTAAGGCTGGCACCTTCCTTCACTATAAATTCTGTCCATTCACTTTGTCTGACCCAGTGCTAAATAAGGACCCCTGTAGCTGTTAAAGGAGGCAACACTCTGGAGAGCTGTGTCACACATAACTGCACCAAACAAAGGCAGCACAGTGGTAAGATACAGGTATGCTCATCGTCACTCCTCCACACATTGTCACAAAAAGTGGTCTCCAGCAGAGATGGAGAGATGTCCCCACACTACTAAGGACTAACTGCTGGCTGCCATTGCTTCCATTTAGCATTTGGGCCCACTCATTCCAAACTCTGTTTTGAAAGACGGACTTTCTTTTTCCAGTAAGGACACCTTTATCACATCTATCTTACCTTATCCCCAGACAGAACCACAGCGAAACTGTTTACTCTTGAAGGTTAGATCCCTTTTATGTGTATGTTAATAAAGAAATAAGGGTAGTCCAAACAGCCAAGGAATGCTAACACTGTTAACAGGATGAGGTTTGGGTGTTTTATCACTTTAGGGTAGCTTCTACTTAGGTACTTAATCATGGAGTTAATAGACTACCCAACTCTACACAGCTTGTGCATACTTTTTTCCCCAAGGTTTCACTCAATTTGAGTGAAACTCAAGCTGCTTGTCACCATTTTTTTTCCTCCTTGAGAATTTATCCCCTTCTCTTAATAAAAGTAAATGGTACTGTTCAATTTTCATAAAACAAAGTTTGATTTTGAATCCTTGACTTTGAATATTCATCAAGTGTGTGTTTCTTTCTGTTTTTAGTATGGCACAGTGACTGATCAAAACCTCATCCTCCTAGCTTTCTTTTGTGGCCAGGACCATCATCACCCCGGAAGCATACTGTTACCACAAAGTGCCATATTAAATGCATGGAGCCAGCAAAGGATTTTTTGCCCAGGAGCTATATGCCAGCTTCTAATTATAACTTTATTTTGGAAGCTATTACATGACTTTCTAATAAACTGCTGTCCTGCTGGTACCCAAGCACACGCCGTACAGTGATCCCTGGATTAAAGAGAAAAGAAATAAAGAGAAATCCATCAGTCTAGGAAACATTAACTGAACAAACAAATATATGTTTCCTCTTCAGCTATTGACCTGTTTAGGACAGGAGTATGCATTCCAAGTTTTCCATACAGCTGTTCAACAGAAATGACCCAATATCCTGGCGGCAGCTGATCTGTACTCAAACAAAAGTAAAATCAAACCAGAAGCTCTTATAGTTTGTAGAAGCTTCTAAACTTAATCATAACCTGTTCATAGTAAGCTAGAATTGCCTTACTTCTAAAGGGTGAGAAAACAGAAAACAGAGCTAATGAAACATGCAGCCTACTCACCTTCTCACTGTGGCATTTAACAGCAGCCATGAGTTATAAAGATTAAATTCCTGAGGTGGAGTGAAAAAAGCTTTAAGTAATAAGCCTCCTAGCAACAGGAGTCAAATGGGTCAGAAGGATTGTTAAATACTGAAGTTCAGCAAAATTCTACCACCTTAAAAAATGTGTGTCAGAAAATGTTTACAACAAGGAAACAAAAGGTGACATACCTTGTCATAGAATTGTTTAGACTGAAAAAATCAAGTCCAACCATTAACCTTAGCATGGCCATATTCACTACTAACCCATGTCTCTAAGCAAGGACATTGTTTCTGAACACTTCCAGGGATAGTGACTCCACCACTTTTCTGGGCAGCCTGTTCCAGTGCTTGACAACAAGCCTTTCAGAGAATTTTTCCCTAGTATCTCAACTAAACCTGCTGCAGAACATGAGGCCATCTCTTCTTGTACCATCATTTGTTGCCTGGGAGAAGACACTGGCACACACCAGGCTATCCCCCTCCTTTCAGGCGGTTGTAGAGAGTGATGAGGTCTCCCCTGAGCCTCCTTTTCTCCAGGCTGAACACCCCCAGCTCCCTCAGCTGCTCCTCACAGGACTTGTGCTCCAGACCCTTCCCCAGCTCCGTTCCCTTCTCTGGACACGCTCCAGCCCCTCAATGTCTTTCTTGCAGTGAGGGGCCCAGAACTGAACATGACTGGAGAAGTGGCCTCAGCAGTGCCAGTACAGGAGGATGATCACTGCCCTGGTCCTGCTGGCAACACTACTACTGATACAAATGCACCTGTTCAAGCCAGTAGCCAGTTTCTCCAGGAGGACACTGTGAGAGAACATGTCAAAGGCTTTACAACACTCAAGTAGAAAACATACACTTCTCTCATTTACTGAGATTGTCACCTTGCCAAGGTTGGTCAAGCAGGACCTGCCCTTCATGATTCCTGCTGGCTGAGCTTGATACCTTGGTTGTCCTGTACATGCCACATGATGGCACTTAAGATGATTTGCTCCATGACCTTCCCCAATATTGAGGTCACGCTGACAGGCCTGTAGTTCCTTGTATCTTCCTTCTGACCCTTCTTGCAGGCATGTGTCCTATTTGCTGACTTCCAGTCAACCAGGATCTCCCTAGTTAGCCAGGACTAGTGGTAAATGATTGAAAGTAGCTTAGCCAGTTCTTCCACCAGCTCTGTCAGTATCCTTGGGTGGATCCTATCCAGCCCCACAGACTTGCAGCTCTCTAAGTGACATGGCAGGTCACAGACCATACTACTGCATGTGCTGCATGACAGCGGCTCCCACAAGGGTCCCATGGTGGCACTATGTAACTGGCAGCCTTCTGCCACCTGATGAACGTTCAACATTGAGCTCAGAAGAAATTATCCTGAACTGAATTAAAATGAGTAGTCCCATTCATGGCAGTAAGCTTTGTGCCTTACATTCCCCTCACCTCTTCCCCACCACACCTCCATCCTCCTTTTAAGGAACATCCCAGCCTGGTTGAGTGGAGATGGCATGTCACAGCTGTGCTGGAGCTCCATGAACACTGTCAAAGTGAGTAACCAGGGTCTTCTAGAGCTGCTGCAGGCATCAACTCCATGTCACGCCCCTCCCCAAACCCAGGTGCCCATTTCCATGAGAATCCATACCAGTCAATGACTTCGATACTTTAACCATCCATCAGTGTCTGGAGACAGTACCCACAGTGCTGGAAGGTACTTAATGAGAAGGAAGAGAGAAACAGCCAGACAGCACAATCCCAGCAGTTAGTCCCAAAACTACATTATTTATTGCTGGAAATTTTTGCACATAGATAGTTCTTTGTACTTAGAAACTTGAAAAAGTCTTAGGGAATGTCTTTTTATAGAGCAGAAGGCATTTACACTCTATGGTACTGACAGATACTTTTAATTTCTTATTAAGAATCTACAAGATGCTGCTTCTGCTGAGACATTCCAGGTATAACCAGTAACGTAATTGAGCTGACATGAATGACTGAATTATTTCTACTGTCCTCATGTGTAGTGGAGTGGAAATAACTAAAGAATTACCACTGACATCAGAGAGGGGGGGAAGGCCACTAAAGCTGTATTCCCAAACCTTATTTCAATTTTTAAAAAATGATGCTGTAAACGCAATCATGATCCAAAATGAAGTTATATTACGAACACGTAGATGAAGGGAGTGTAGCTGAATTTCGATTTCTTGAGGTGAGGAAGACACAAACTCTGACCCACTCCACCTTATTTCAGTCTCTTCCCTCACAATCCACAAGAAATAAGTAGGTAACTGATTTGACAGAAACAGAGACACACACGAGCGCAAAGAAACTTCTGGATCAGAAAGAGGTACCTGAACCAAGCAATCTAAGGCATAGCTCTTTCCCTTCTCCTGCTGTCTTCATGCTAGGGAGAATGCTGAAGGAAAAACAAATTACTTCTAGTAAAAGAAAGAGGTCATATACATAATTTTATACTACAGCTGTATGAAGTAGACTAACAAAAAACCATGTCTTGCACGTGGACTTGAACCTTCTTCCAGACCTGACTTTTCTTTCTTTACAAAACAGATAATCTAGACTTAATTTTATGGTGTTTAAATATAGGTCAGCTTCTTAACCTGCTTTGTAGAAAACAAGCCACACCTTGAATGCATTTGTATTTTACACTCTAATCATATTAACACGTCTTTAAATTGGGAGTAAAAAATAATTTGAAACAGCATCTACAGCGCTAATCCCCAAAAATCCTGGCTAAATTCAACCACCCAAATAATAGTCTGGAATATAATTATTACTAGTCCAATTTTGACTTTAGTTTGTACTACTACAGTGATTATTTATTATATAATCACTTAGGCTAAATTAAGGACATAACTGCTGTTTAACTAGAAAAGAAACAGAGCACAGGTACTCAGGAGGCTCAGACTGTTTCCCAATCTACAAAGCCATTCCTAGCGCGGTGTTACATTACACCATGATCCAGGTTTATGTCATGCACTGTGAAGAAATTCTAGACAAACTTCACAATACAATACCTGCTTTTACACCTTCTCCCTCCACACTTCCAATCCAGGATCATGGCCCTAACTTCAGCAAGAACAATTCTGCACTATATGAATTCTAGGAAGAACAGTTCTACATATTAGCCAATGAGGTTTTTGTTTCTCCTATAATGTAGAACGACAGGAAATGATCTCTCAGGCAAGTATGTATTACAAGGATCACAGCATTATTGTTTTATTGTTTGCACAATGGTAAGTTGCACATATGGACAAACAGTACACATTTAGAACTAGTTTCACAAATTAATACATTGTAAGAGTCCAGTGGTTTAACATATTAACTATTAAAAAAAGCAGTAACAAAGGAATACAAACATTACAGTTTTGACTGCAGCCCAATAAAAGTTTAAAAACAGGTTGAAATCAAAATAAACCGTAAGCTTTATTTTTCTGTGACATTAAAAAAAACACATATCCCTTCCTAAGAGACTGCTCACAAAGATGCAATAACATACAAGTACAAAAGTGAAGAATTCTGTGCTCAGTTTCCCTTAATTTTATCAGATTAAGTGACAAACCAAACATTTGTCAAAGAGTAATCATTGCTGAATGCAGACACTTCCAAAACATACAAAATGGTAGTAACACTTTAACAATAGAAAGCAAACGACAAAACCTCTACATAAAATCAACTTGGCTCCAAAGTTTCATGCTCACACATCAGTCTGGTATCATTATTTGCAAAGAATCAATTGATCTATTAATTCTGTTTTAAGATATTTTCCTGGATATTCCTAGTGCACACCAATTGTAGATGCAGAAACAAGCAGCTACGATGTTGTGGTATTTAAGATTCATAAACTACTGCTGCAGTAGCCTTAACTTTCAATCTACATCATTTTCCTCCTCTGTTCTTGAGCAGCAAGTTCTGTACTATGCCTTGTTTGAAAGCAGATGCGCAACTGCTTTTAAGGCAGTGCTGACGAGAAGCTCATGAATCAACTTGGGTTTGCAATACTTAATTCGGGTTTTCATTAGGACAGTGCATCCTATCTCCCTCAAATGCAGGGAAAAGCTCATCCAGCCTGTCAACTCTTGTTTGCACACAGACCTTGTTACATCCTGAGCTTTCAGCTGAAATCCTGCAGTGCCCTACTCTTCAGCTCAGGAGGAAAAAAAAAAATCATACCATTTGGGAACATTACCTATTAAATGTCTGTGTCAAAATCTCAGATTCTTCTTTAGAGTTGGCTGCTAAATGGGCCAAGAAAAAGGTTAAAAAAAACAAAATAAAATCAAAACAGCTACTAACCACTATCTACCAAACTTTATGAAATAGTAAACATTGTATTTCAGCTGGTTTTAAACAACAAAACACAGAAGCAATGATGACACAACCTGGGATCCGCTATTTGAAATTCCTAGGAACATCAAAATACGGGACCACAGGGCAACATGGAGAAACAGAACACACAAGGAAAAGGAGATCTGTCTATGGGGTAAGGTATGCACATCTGTGTTTTATACATATATATATACACATACATACACACAGATGTGTGCACTGTACTGTATATATTTACATCCATATACACAAAAACACCCTGAAGTAGATTTAAAGGCCATATCCAGGAACAGAAGATATGAACTCTAGTATTTGTACTAGAATATATTTTATCTGTACAAAAAAAACAAATATGCATATATTCATATGGTATAAAGCTTATTAACAAAAAATATTCTGCTACTAACATTAGGTTAAATAGATGATTTTACAAGATTCTTTAATAATAATGCAGTATAGAACATTTCTAAAACTAGGGCCCAAAATAAAAATACATAAACAGGTTTCTATTCACAAGAAAATAGCTGTTCAATATGATTTCACTAGGGAAAAGTAGCAAAATTTTTATAAATCTCCTGGGATGCAATTTAGTTAATGTATCAATCTAGAAAAATAGACTTTTCAGATGAAGAAAGTTGATGCGCTTCCCCCTCCCTAAGAGGGGTGCCTATCTTTTCCCTCGCTTGTTTCCAGCTGGAGGTTTCTTCAGCTGAAGAAGTTGCCCTCCTGTCCCAAAGCCTGCAGATGCAGGATTAGACACCCCGAACGTCAGGCCAGCTGATGCTGTGATGCCAGGATTGCTGAAGTTAAACCCAGATGTAGTCGAGCTCCCAAAGCCTTATGGGGGAGGGAAAAATATTTTAAAATATCAGTTATACCAGGATTGTAAATTTTAAGTTTTTACCACCAGACACTTCATTACCAGCAGTTGTAACACTCTGTACCAACCTGGATCAACAATGGTAAATCACATTGCTAGAGCGCTTGGACTTACCATGGCAACTTGGATAATGCAGCACTAACAGAGACCACCTCACCGAGTATAAACAATTATATCCTAAATCACAAGTCTGTTATACCATTACCCATACAACAGTAGCACAAACTCCCACTGAAATTGTACAACAGAAGAATTCCTCAAGTTCTCAGCATAAACATGCAATGCACTCCTAAGGTGGGAGGGAAGGCAGGTACAGGTGGATCATGGTCCGACCACTCACTTAATTAACAGCAGAGAAATGGCAAAGCTGGAGTGCTCAGCCTTCTTCCTACTGACTTGGCTATCTTGGCCCGTCTTTATAACATACGTGACACAGACCAACCTTAAATGTGAGGCAGAAATGGCTCAAAAAATCCTTGCCAGACTGTTTGGATTTAAAAACATCCTTTATGACAAACCAAAAAACAACATTGGAAACAAAGCTTTGGAAAAACTGCATGACTGGCTAAGCAAATTGTGCTATTTTAACTCTTCCAACCTCTTCCATCAAGGTAAGCAAACTGAATGTTTGGTGTTATGAAATGAAACAAGATCAGTTGAAAAAAGTCCCCCTACAGTTTCCAGCAACAGTAACACTAACTCATCTCTCTTTTATAAATTTGTATCAGTTATGGATAATCAACTTAGTAATAATTGTAACTATTAAAGAACGCTAGAAATTTCTCAAACATTACTTAATAAGAAGCAGAACTTCATAAGTTCACTTTTTGTTGTCTCAAGAGACCACAAAATAATAAGTAAGACATGAGCAAGTTCAGATTTTAACAAAGAACTTCATACAAGTTGTATATGAAAACCTGCAAACAATTAAGATAAGAAAAATGGGACTGGTTCACAATCAAGAAAGAGTATATTCTCAATATGCATTATTTATATTGCTTCATTAGTTCTCTAGCAGACAGTTGAAGCAATCCTTTGGTCACATCAGTACTTCAACTCAATGCTTAAAATATTTTTGGAGTACAGAAATAAAAGCCCAACCGGGCTTCTCATCAGAATCCTAAAGTAGCTCTCACAAGCCCAATGTCCTCTGTTCTCTCATTTGTTTCTGACACTCTGCATTTAGAACTACAAAACATAACTCGTGAAACTTCCTCCTGCGATGTCTGGACTTGGGTTACATACATCATCTTGTCAAGAAAATTAATTATCAACATTCCAGTAACTCACAGTCCTACAGCATGCAGTTGCCTGCACAGAACTCATTGTCGGTGTAATGGTTGTGCAGATCTAGTGTGAATAATGATAGTGACTAATAGTTTTCATTCAGGTCTTGTTTAAATTTTGTGGGCTAATGTGTCTCTCATCCAAGGATGTAAGGGATGAAACACACGCAAGTGTTACTCCATTTCCCTGATAACTCTGTATCCCAGCTAAGATGTATCAGGGAGTCTTTACGAATGAAAAGTTACCTTTTTACTTCATGTATGCCAGATAACAGGAAAGCATTGCTTCTCATAGAAAACATCATGAACGCCATTCATAATAGAGTTGCATGTGATGTATAGTGTCAGGAGCTCAGTAGGCAAGAGTAAAGTATTCATAAATTACCTTCATTTTGCTGCTTCTAGATGCAGGGATTATTTTGAAGTACGCAGGGAAGGCGGCCTACACTTTGAATAATATTACAATAAGAGATGCACAAACTATGGGATAGAAGACTGAAAACATGCTTGTTAATTTAGATACAACTTGCAAAGTAATAGCTGTTAGAAGTGATATTAAGGGCAGCCATAAAAGTATAGAAAGGCAGACGTGAAATTCATCTATATGGTTTTCTCCTGTCATAGCAGCATAACAAGGCAAAGGTACCGAGTTTTGTTAGAAGTAAATCAAACCCTAAAGCTGAACATTCCAATGAAAAGTCTTCAAGATAAAAAACTTAAACAAGGTATACATTGAGTCTTATTCCTGTTGCAAGACAAGACAGACAGTCACAGAATAGCTCAGTTTAGATGGAAGTCTCACAAAAGTCTTCAACCATAGGTACAATGTGATCAACAATGTTCTTGCTGAAATTAGTATTATTAATGTGTGAACAGTGATTTTCAGGAAGTAAATGACAACCTGCCCTTCAAGGACACATCTCCCTGAACATTGTTATGATCACACTTCATTCACGGGGCTTGTGCATCTCTGCTTCTGTCAGCCTTTAGTTCAATAAGCCAAAGGTGAGTACACACCTTCCCATTAACAGCATTTTTTTGGGTAATTTTAATACTACAGGGAGAAATAGCAGTTCATCAGATGGCAATCCATTCCTGCTTTCATCTCCCACACCACAATGGGTGCTCTAGATCAAAAACTATTTCAAGAACAGCTTTGACCAATTCAATATAGCCTCTCTATCTAAAAGCTGCTCTTAGATTATATTAAGGTCTGTTTTTCAGCAGTGTGAGTGCATCCAGCCATGATCCCATTTGATTATCTCTTATCTCATTTACTGAGGCTGCAATTCTTCAATAAAAATAAGTTTCCAACATGAATCTTCAACTCAGTTCTTCAAAATATATTTAGCATCTGTTTACACAAAAATTGTGTTTGCACACTCCCCTTCCTCTTAATATTTTATTAAACTGTTAAATAAATTCAATGGTGATTTTTTTTCCTTTTCCCATTACTTTGAGAGTCTTAATGTCCTTTACAATAGCCCACTAACATCAGCCTTTTTGGTTGCTATTAAATGAGTAAGAGTAGGAATTAAATGGGGCTTGTTTTGGAGTCAGCTTTCCAGTTTCTCTGTGTGTTTCAGAACACTAAAGAAACTGCAAGGAAACTTAAGTTCATCTACTGATGAACACAACAACCATTCCTGGACCAAGCCAAATTTATTGTTAGAAGGTGCTCAAAGACTATTAGAGGACTCCAAAATTTTCTCCTCAAACACACAAACTGAAACTGAGAAGAGCACTAATACCATTACAAATATCACATGCACATCTTTTAAAGCAATTAAACCTAATACATAAAAATCAAATACTTGACAAAACCAATTTTGGGATCTATAATTTTAGATTGAAGACAAGATCAAACTGATGGAAAATCTGTGGAAGAAAGCTGGGGCAGCCTGAGCAGCCTAAGCAGCCTGGAACAGTGTATGTTGGAACACACACTTACCTAGTGCTCCCAGAGATGTTAGTCTGGGAAAACACTTAACTGCTCATATCTAGACCCAAGCAGCAACAACAGTGAATTCCATAATCCATATCTAGCCCACTTTCCTAGCATCTTCAAAGAAATAAATTCAGAAACAAGATGCAACCATTATACTATCGCATAAAACAGAATATGCTTTCAAGATCATGTCAACGATACCTAAGAAACAGGACACAATAAATTTTTAAAAAGTATATATAACCTAGCTAGCCTCAGGTATCATTCAAACCCATTTATACTCCCTCAACTAAAGATCATATGCAATCCAGAGGCTATATGCCACAAGGTTTGGATATAAAAGGTAAAAGTGTGTTTCTGGGCCACCAAATTTTTAATAGCGGTTTCTATTCCATAATCCTAGTCTAGATAAGGATTTCATGACCACTTGATTTTCTAAGCACAAAACGACAGAAATTATATTTCATCTGTTTTTATTCAGCTACTTTCCGTAGCTGAGACTCTTTTGAGATAACTGACAACCTCAACTGTTTTATTGGGTGCAATCGCCTCATTTGCAAAAGAGACTGATGGCACTGACTCCATGATAAAGCCTAGTTTGAGGGAAATGTTGCCTCTGCACACCACCAGCATAGCTAAGACAGACTTGTTATTTACATTGGCTTGATACTTCCTTAGTGATGGACAACTGATCCATAAAAGTAGTTTTCTAATTCTATTTTTTGTATGTTAAAAACTAAATTATTAACTTTGTAATCTGGCAGTTTTAAATGCTGTGTATTATTTAATATAGACTCAGGAATAATAGGCCACAAGATAAAAACATAAGCAATGTAAGCCTTCCAATTGTTTCTCATATTAAGAACTAAGTAAAAGAAGGTTGATGCTTAGATACAGATACTGTAAAGAGTTCCATCAAGAACTCACTAGGCTGTTGTTAACATTCATCAATGTCACACAACTTAGTGAGCCATTTCTACCTTGTAATGCAAAGCTTCAAGTACTTTACAGCCCTAAAAACTCATCACTAATCAAAGAAAATCCAGAATAAAAAACATAGCACTTCCTAGTAAATACCAGCAAAATGCTGTTTTGCTTTAATAGCAGTTGATGAAACATTTTTCTTGAGACATGATCCTCCTTGAATGTGCCACTGAAAAAAGATGGCAAGACAGACTAAAGAAGCTATTTGCTTAGTAATAGCTTAGTAAGCTATTACTCCTATTCAAAAGATAAACAGAGATACCAGCTATATTTCAGACTTCTGAGTTAAGATGCAATGGCATCCATATTTTAATTTTATTACTCCCCAAAAATTAAACCAAAATAGCTAAATGAGTACTGTGTAGTTCAACTGCCACAAAAATGTTTTCCAAGTAGTTAATATAATGAATTATTAATATATACAGAGATACAATACATATAACTTACTATTCAAATAGAGTAAGCATTTATACCTTTTTAAGGAAATCTCTGGGATTCCAGAAAATAATTTTAACTTTATTTGTAAATACAGTAAGTCAAATGACTAGTATATTTGTCACTAATTTATACACTAACTTCAATCAGTAACTGGTACCAATGCATTCAAGAGAGAACTGCTCTTGTGTGTATGAGGCTGCATCTATCTCTGGCTTCCACTCCTAACTAGACAGACATCATGAAATGGGAAACATTAATGCTCACTCAAAACTGACTACATAGGAGACTTTTAACAGAACCCAAAAACTTTTCTGAAAATATGTCTCTAGCAAGTAAATAGTTATGTTATTAGTGATATACACATGAAACTTTCAGGAATCAATTTCTTGGAGTGAGCACAGAAGTTTAATTATAAGACTTGCTTTAAGATAAAATTGATTTTTTAATTCAAAACAAACAAACCAACCTGCACTTAGACTTCCTGATGGTTTACTTGTAGTTCCAAACCCAAATGATGACGCTCCCGTGGCACTACTTCCAAAGGCAGAGCTACTTCCAAATCCTAGTAGAATAATAGTAAAGACATACAACAAAAAAAAATTACAGACACAGCAGTTAAAGACACATAGGTTTTTGGTGAGTATTCTAAACCCAAACATAACTCTAAGCATTATTTGGTAAACAAGTATTCATAAGATTATTGCCTGAAGAGTATTTATTCTTGATACAACATTGTGTTAAGAAAACAGGGCAAACTGGAAAGCATTCAGGAAAATACTACCTTCAAAATCCAAAACTGAGTAAAGGAAAAGTTATAAAAACAGGTGGTGTGAACTATCAGAGATTAAGAAATTTCTATTGAATTGCTGTTAAATTGGCAGGAAATGGTAACCAAACTAAGAAATTTCATATACAGGTTATATGACTTTTATTACACAAAGTCACAATCTCCATCTACAACTCTAGAAAAAAGAATGATGCTTAGAACAGAATAAAGATTTTCTTCAGTTTACACTTGTCTTATTTTAGAGTCACTCCTCTCCCAGGTTATTAGGGATCAGCTTTATCTAAGAAACTACAAAATAGATTAAATAGAGAATAGAAACAAAATTCACAATACTTAATGTGAAAAATCATCAGAGAAGGGCAGCCATAAATTATTGCTGTGACAAAATTTAATTCTGTTGATTTTGTAATTCACATTCAAAATTTCATAATACAAATTTTTAAGGTTTCAAATTGTGTTATTAATATGAGACCACTTTGAAGGGAAAAAGTAAACTGATATCTACAGTTTGAAATAGAGGCCAGACAATAGGAACTGTAAGAAAACTATATACTCTGATTTTGGCTATCTCAGGTTTTCAAAAAGAAAACAGTATTTGTATTTATGTCTGAGGAAATCATGCTCCCATTTTAAGTTTCAAGTGTCAGGAAAAATCCTTTCATTTACTGCAAACTGAGCCTTTACCATTCCTTTACAGAAATATCTTTGAGATTTTAAAACCCATAGGGACTGAATGCACTATCTGGAGCAGTGTTCTCAAGTATTCTGAGATTTTTAAATCAAAGGGCTTTAAGGGTAGGTAATGGCAAGTATAATTTCTGTGTAAGACAGTTCATTTAAATTACACTCTTGTCCTATCTAGGTTGAAATTCATAACCAATGATCAGGCAAGGTGTCTGTAAATATTTAATGAAGCACAGGATCTATGCTAATAATCTATATACTTAAATGCAAAAGCCTCTGTTTATCACTGACAAAACATACAGAACATTAATCAAGGAAAGAGAGCAAATTTCCCCAATAAATATGGCACTTCCAGAGCATACACTAGAAACTGTCCTGTTCAAAAACCCAAATCCCTAAGATTAAAAACCCAAACAAACTTAAGTAATCATTCAGCCAATTTGTTTCCAAGAACACACCTACATGCTATTTTGCAGGTATGTATTTATTCTTCTACATTTGTTTTTATCAGATAGTCTTGTGGATTTGTTAAAAGACATTTTGCAAATTAATAATGCAAGGAAATACCTTCCTAGGCAGAGAGCTAGGAAAAAAAAAGAGAATACAAGTCAGGTTTTTTGGACAAAACTAAAAGCAGTTAGAATGTTCATTTATTTACATTGGTAATACTGATGAACATCTTTAGTCTACAACCTTTTCAACAGAAATGAAAGAATTTTATTGTTAGTTTTTTTTAAAAGGCATTTAAAACACTGCAGGAAAAACTGGTAATTCTGAAGTAATTTCCTTTTAGCCCATTATTTTAACTTTTTTTCTTGTTTAGGTATACAGATTTTCTTTTATCTGAAAACACTTAAAATCTGATGAGAAGGGACACTGGTAGATTTAAACGTATTATCAAGATGATTATTTAAGGTAAAACTCATGTAATGTTCAGGTTGCATCATCTTCCCAATACTGAGTGACACTTAATTATTTTAAATACATTACAACACTGACTCATATGTGAGGCTCATAGGTAAAATGCAGGAATGGGGACTGAGGCTGCAGAGAAGCGAGGATGTAACAAGAAAAACCACATTATGCTTGTGCTCAGCAGATGTAACAATTTTCTTTGCTGATCTTATAAAAGCTTCAGAAGACATTAGTATCTGTAGGAACCTCGACCTACATAGACAGGAAATTTACATGCCGATTAGATTCTATTAATTACTTAAATTCTATCTGTAGCTCTAGTGCTGAGAACACATTTACATTTAAAATAAAACATCTACATTAATTCTGATTTATTTTTTTTTAAATCACCTACTTTTTCACAGTCACGTGTCCTCCCGGAATATAGTCCCCACCAGCACTATTAAGATTTTGATATATTTTTCCCTCACTTTCACATGTTGCTTTTTCAGCTGGGGGGAGAGATTTTTTCCCCACCTCAGCACTGAGGCTCGGAGTGACTGCTAAAGCAAATAGATTTCAGGATCACAGAACTGCAGTAATGTTTAAACATTTATTCTCATCTTAATACAAGCAGAAATAGGTTCCTATACTTAAAAGGTGAAAAATTTCCACGCGTTACCTATGGTGTGATCTAATGTCTCAGGTGCCTAACTTTCACATAGGCAAAATTCAATCAAGTTGTAGTTCCAACACACTTGATGTCCTTCCCTAGCTCTTAAAGCACAACTTCTCTGTGATTACCTAATCCTGTTCATCTTGGGATTTCACTACAATGTCTTAGCCCTAGCAACTCCTCCTGCAAGATAAGAAGAAGCCTGGAAAGCACAGAGCTGCCAAAATTGTAAGGTCTTTCCCTGAAACAGATCATCCTCTGAGTGGAATTAAAGGTTTGCATGAGATTCAGCTGTGTGGTATAATAATTCAATGAAAGATTAGAAAAGTTAAAGTGTACCTCCAAGGCTTGAAGAACCTAAGCCACTTGATTGCAAGCCAGTGCCAATACCTGAGCCGAATGGCGTTCCAAAACTAACTCCCAGAGATGGCTGTGGCCCTGGTACAAAAAAAATGAGAACAAACTTGCCTTACTCTTTGATAGTAAAGAGGTCCTTTTTTTACTTATTCAATGTGAACATCATTGCTTTCAACAAATCCCATTAAGATCCCAGATTTTACCTCATCAAAATTTCTCATCTGTCTGCCTCTACACTGACTTGGCAAAAACCTAAGAAAATACTGATTGTAATAAGGCGAAACTAACTAAAACTAATAACATAAGAACATAATTTAGTATTTTTAAAAGTTAACCAGTCTCACCTTAAAGTGTTAATCAAAACCTTGAGAGAACTCATAGGTAACAACATTTTGCCACTTGCATTAATGGAATCAGACTAAGGGAGAACTTTCAAATTAAAAAATTAAGAACTGACACTAATGTAACTAAAACTGTATTATCTAAAAATAATTTAATAAATAGGATTCTTCAAAACTACTGAAGTATTCCATCCAAATTTAAACAGAACACTAAGATAAAAAACAAGACAATGACTTTATTTTATTAAATTTATTGTTCATTTTTAAGCAAGTCAATTACACAGCAACATAACAATTCATTTTTTTTCCACACAAGTGATAACTGAGTTCTGTTAAGCTCTGCTACATAACACCATTCAATAAGGTAAACTAGTCAAACCACCTGTTTAAATAACCATTTACAAAAGGCACAGTTCTGTGTACCTTAATGAATTAGATACATTCAAAATTTCAGAGTTTGTTCCATAATTTAAAAAAAATTGACAGTACTTTCCCTGCATATTCACATTAAGATGCAGGACTGTCAAAAAACAATTTCAATCTGCCAAGATGAAATTTACAGTCTCAGTTCCTTTTTTTACCTTAACCTTGGGGAATAAAGAATCAACTTGCTAGCCCATCACTAACACATTTTAAAATAATTAATTCTGATAAATAATATATTTTGACAGTTTTCACAGTACAATCTTCTATTCCTGTCTTTTTCAAACAGTTTTCAGTGCACTATTTTAAAAGTTTAACCATTAAAGACAAAATACAGTGCCAAACTCTTAATCCAGACATCTGCTCCTCTGTTCAAGATGGCCTTCTCCATCTTTGAACATACTTGACATCCTATATCTGTGAAAGTGATGATTCATTCAAGTATTACTATAAAGCTCAGATGATTCTGACCTTTTTCCTAAACCATTATCACATCTGGGCTATTGTCATTCAAAATTTCCTGTTACTAATATTTAGACAGAGTTTTAAAACATGAATATTTCAAGCTCTTAAAATAATTTTGGTATTTGAAGATTAAATGGAAAATCATTTTGAATCAAGTGAAAGGCACTGTACGTTGAAAAGTAACATCTTTTGCTAGGAACACAAAATTCTTACGTGATCCAAGCTGAATAACATCTGTATACTCCAAGTAGTGTTAAAACTAAAGTTTAAGGGCAACTAAAATTGTTAACCTTCAGTCTATGCTTAGCAGGGAATAGTTGGAAAACCCAAGCTATTTCTTCCACTTAAGAAAAAGTATATCAGATGTTGCAATTACAAACTTCAACAAATTTCAAACTAAAGTTGTTTACATCCAGTTTAAATACTGATACATCTACCTAGCAGCTCTTAAAAAATAAAAAATTAACAATAAAAGAAAGAAACTCCCCTACATAAGTCAGTGAGCTAATAAACTAAAAGAATCCAAAACCACATATCCAGTTCCTTCTCAAGTACACAGGTTTCTATCTCAGTAGGAGGCACTGTTAGTGGAAGACCTTATAAAGAAAACACTACAGTCCTCCAGGCCAAGCTTTTTATCAAATGCAACATGCTTTTTTTAGAGTCAGTATAAAACACTATACTAAAACACCTCAGATCATATAAAACAGGATCTTATGCCTTAAGCTAATAAACTTTTAATTGAGCAACAGCATATGATATTTGTTGATTTCGTACCATAATGTTCTGAAGGTATCATCACTGCTTATAGTTCTAGTAAGTAAACATGATCTTCAATAGTGAAAGACTAGTAAGACTCTTTGATGCTGAGAGTATTAGCAAGAAAAGAAATGGCACTTCTGGCTATTACAGGTAAAAAACAAATTCTTTATAACAAGTATTTTGACATTTTAAAACTTGATGTATTTGCCCTGTAGAGCACTTCAGTTTAATGAATAGGACCCATTACAGAGAGCCAGACAGGTCAGACAGATTTCCTACTGATGTTCTGCAATTTTTAAAATTACAGCTGGTCCAAACAGTGAGTAAATTTAGCATCACAATTTAGATCTGATTTTGACAAAGTAATACACTAGTTAATTTTAACCAAGATCAATATCAAACCACACAAAAATTTTAAGTGCTATAAAGTTTTCAGTATCCTTTCTCATTAGAACTTCAATCTCATACTGAGTTAAGTCAAAACATACAGTATGCTAACAGCTTTAACTAACTTTGTACTTCACCAGTTAAGGGGAGAGTGAGTTTCTTAGGGGTTATTTCTATATGAGAATAGGTGAGCTTAAAGAAAAGCATTTCTTTAAGACAATTTAGTCTTACCCAAAAAACATCAGTTGCAACCTCATGCATTTACAGGTCGCAGTGCACTAGGCTTTAATTCCTTTGAAATCTTATAATGTGACCCCATTAATAATAACAGGGAGATTAGCCACCACCATTTGAACTTCCACACTGCTCAAGATTGCTCAGGGAGGGTGCAGATAAGGCAGTGTTTAAAACTCTATCTGCTACTGCAGAAAAGCCTCAAACCTGCAGACTAGCCTCACTGCTCCCAAAAGAGCTGTGCTCAGAACAAAAGTGCCAAACTAGGGACACAAAGGCTGTGTACAGCCAAAACTTAAGCATAATTTCAGTAATTCTAGCTTTAAAAAACTGCACAAAAATTGTGCTTTCATGTGCACACCACAGTCCTGATGCCGTGATTATCCATCCCAGGTGAGCCGTGGAGTGCATTTTTGCTCCCCTTCTTCCATATGGCCAGGACTCACTGGCTTTATTTATTTCAATAGAAGCCAGAAAAATCTTGGCATACAGAGAGAACAAAGGGTGCATATCTACACCCAGGAACTGGGGAAACATTCCCTGATCCCACAGCTTAGATGTAGCTACTAAACTTTTGACTTCTGAAAATAAATGTAAAATAAATTATTATTTATCTTTTCCAGAGAAAGAACAGTAACTAACTTTAAGTTAATCTTACTAAATACTTAACCATGTAAACATCAAATATTTTTAAAAAGAGACTAAACATCCTGATCCCTCAATACCATATATTACATTTTTCATCACAAACCTCATAAAGGCCAGACTAGTTTTCTTGTTTAATTCTTGTTTACAAAAACAGCAACAGCAGATCACTTATTACACAGACATCCCTTATCCCTCCATTTACATACACCTCTTTTCATAGCCTTTTTTCTCAGAACCTTTCACCACCCCTCATCTATCCCACCCCTCAGGATCCAGATCTTGCAAAGAAATACGTGTGATTTTATCTTCTGGTAGATAGTATATCCAATTCATAACAACACAATACAGAACTAAAACATGAAGCATTTGCATTACTATAGCAAATGGCCACCTGAAAACTCAAACAATGAAAAGGAAATGAAGAGGAAGCAGTCCTTAAAATTCCTGCAAAACTGAAAGAACAGATTCTTCTTCTCCAAAACAAGTGGCAGCCTTAATCTGAAACTAGGAAAAAGTCAAGCACTGAAATCAGTCATTTAGGTAAGCTATGAAATGTTCCCATCTAACAAGCTTTTAAGATTTCAAGATACCTTTTAAATACTTTAGGCCTGACTAATTCTACTTTTGATCTAGAGAGAATTCCAAGTACCTTTTTCATTCATCTAACCCTAAAGAGCTTCAAGTATTCTTAAAGTGCCACTCAGAATATCAATCTATTTCTATTTCTTCAGGTCCTCCAGTGAGTTGCATAGAGGGCAAAAGTATTCCAACTGAATAAGTAGTGAAAAGATTGTTGCCTACTTCTGTTGGCATGTTTGATATAAGTCAATGGCTTTGCTCTGTCTGCATCATGCTTGTAGTTGGCACAGTTTTGGGTTTTGAAATACTCTATCAAAACAGCCACAAAAAAGAGGCAAATCCCAAACCAACCTTCATGCACTCCCATTTGTTCCTTTCACTACAAGATGTTACAAAATACGTCACGGTATAGGGTCACCTTGCCTCAGTTGTGTTGGTACANTTTGTTCCTATTACTAAGAGAATATTTACAAAGTCACACCATAAATGGCATAAGTTTACTGAAGTTATTAGCAGTTCCCTTGAATCTGGACTAGGAAGTTCAGGAACTTCAAATCCCTCACCTCAATTCATAAAAATGCAGGAATGATTTTAAAGGTGACATCCCAAGTGTATGACTTTCATAAACAACTAATCCTGTAATGGCTGTGGAGAGTCTTTAAAAAAACAAATGTAAGATAAGGAAAAAGATGAAGAGTAAATTACTTTGGCAACATTAGGCTGCACAAGCAGTGTGCAACAATACTACTATCTGTATTAAAACCTCAGAAGAGTAACATTACATTAACTCAAGCCTTCTGTTTAAAACCAAACTCTTTTGAAGATGCCACTTCAACAAAATTTCCATGGATTAACAGAGCAACAACAGAAAGTCAATCTATGACTGAAATTCCAAAAAATAGTATTTCAAAAAGATTTTGGGTTCTGTTCTGTTCAAAGTGGTTTGGCATACTTATAATTTAAATCCATCTCCCTGCTGTTTAGAAGGGTGAAGGCTGGAAGCATATTGTATTTCTCTTATGAAAAGGCAAGGGCAGTCTAATAATGTGTCAAACTTAACATGGTTGTTGCATATGTTTCTAATTAGTATCATTCAAAATATCACTGCTGTTACAAGAGCAGAGAAAGCACTATCACTTTCAGTATACCTATGTGAATAAGATTTTAGACAATTAAAGGTACAATAAAGCTACTGATACTTTTTATAATTTGCTGACATAGATATATATCCCTGTTCAAATAAAATTAAATGGAATTAACCTTATTTCTGTTCCCTGATGACACATAATTCAGTTGTCTGTATTCTGAAATTCCTCTCAGAGAGGGTTGCTTAGTATAACAACATCAATTAAGGTGCCTTTAAGTTATTTTGTTTGCCACATATGTCCATTCTTTATTTGCAGCGGGTCATGAACTTCCTCTATTTTGGTTTTCCTCTTATTCACATGCACAGTCAGAATCACTGATCCACTCTACTTTCTCTACTAATTCACAATAGCAGAATGGCCAGCAAAATGCTTCAATGTCATACAGACAAAGGAGTTGGCTACAAAATAAGACAGGCATTTGACTTCCTATTCTCCAGAGATTTGCTTCACTATCCTTCCTATCCTACAGCCTTTTTCATTTTACAGTTCCAAAGTGCTATATAAAAATGCATTATTAATTTTACATAAGGAAAAGATAGTATGCATTTAGCTATTCTCTCCTCTCCAATTTAAAATAATTTACTGTAATGATACAGTTTCTGGAAAGAGGCTATACTACGTGTATTCAGAGAAGTTACGTAAGAGCGAAGACTCACATTCCAAGGGGTAAGTTAGAACAATGTAGTAAGTATCACTAATACAAGTAAATTCACAAGATTGAGTATCTGTTGTATAATTATTGCTAAGTCTACCCTGCATTTTTCTATTGGATATGTATCAATAACTTTGCTCATCACAACGTTTAGAATTTTTGTCTAACACAAAGGAAGACCTCATAGAAAATGTTACATGAATTTACTATTGTCATAACACTAATAATCTATAACTTGAATGCACTCAGACCTGTAGCAGGCTGTTGCTGCTGAGTAAGTGTTGCAGCCATTGCAACAGCTGCTGCATTTGGTATGTTGCTGAAAGGGGTTGGTCCAGTAGTAACGCGTGGTGCGCTCTGCCACTTCTTAGCTTCTGTTCGTCTTGCTTCAAACACATCCATGGCATCTCCCAGAAAGCTTTTCCTGTAGCCAAGGTATTGGTCTTTGAGCATCTGAAGGGGATGGGAGGAAGCCATTTTAGTATCAGACATAAACCCTTAACTTAATAAGGAAAGAGACACTGAGTTATAAATAATATTTCCTAAAAGAACAAAGAAAAACCCATAAAAAACCAAACCAACAAATATCACCACCAAAACAAATGAGAAGCTCCCTCCAAAACCCAAAAAACTTGTCAGGCTATGCAATAGAAAGAACTGGTTTGCAACAACTACAGCCAGAACATGTTCCATGCTTAAATTCTGCAAAGCCACTAAGCATAACTGATACCATTCAGTATGTCAGCCTGTCTTTCAATGTTGAATTGTGATTTGCTCCAATTTGTACCACTGTATTAGCTGATTCAAGAGGAAAAATAAAGTCACATAACCAGCTTATAAAATAACACTTTTCTTCAGTGCTACCTTTTCTCCATGGAGTCTGCTTTTGCTCCCCTATCATCTTCATCTGCATTTCTTTCCTTCCTTTTACTCTTGCATTTCTTCTTACCACAAAGCTAAAGAAAGCTACCAAAATTTTAGAATTCATTTGTTTCTGATGCATTTCATTAGCCATGTAACACAGTCCAAATGCAGATCATTCTGCCTTAGGGTAACAAGTAGCCCAAGTCTGTTTTGTCATGATACACACCTTCCCTTGCCTCTGCCCTTCTCCCCGCTTAAAACTCCACCACCTTCTGTGGCAATAGCCCAGCTTGGTTTGCTCATCATGAGCAATTTCTGTCTGCCACAACTATGGATATCTTGCATGATAAAAAAAGAATATAAAGCTTTAACTAGATAACTGATAATTCTTTCCATCTTGTAACAGAAAATCTTTAAATTAAATAGATTTATTAAAGAACAACAGTTTCCTGTTTATGGAAGGCATAATATGGTCCTGTGTTCCTGGCTAAGCTTATGCTTGTTTCCTCAAAGAGGAGTTTGCAGTCCAAAAATTCTGACTCAGGATTTGAACAACTGTAATTCCAGCTCTACCAGCAACGTCAGGAACCACACAAATAACATCCTTGTTATCACACCAGAAATGCTGTCTTTGGGGAGAAAAGACATTTGTAGAATTCTGATAGGATTTAAAACAATGCCATACTGACTTCCTTAAGAGTTGACAAAAGCCATTAGAAATCACAGTTCTTAAAGCAATGCTATGCTGAGTGATTTAATAACATTATCTACTCAAATTGTGCCTAAGCACACTTTTACTTTTCATCAGGCAAAGAAATGAACTGTGATCACAGCTCTGCCTTCCACAAACCATAGCACAACCATCAGATTAGGCAGTGACCACACTTTCAAAAGTGCTCTCCTCTTCTAGCATCTTGCAGCTGATAAACTAAAACAGATGGTCATAATGACAGATTCACTTAAACAGTACACTCTTCTGTTTTTTGAAGCTTTATTTATAAAATGCCTTCCAAAATATCAGCATCTATACACACAATCCATACTAGGTTAAATCTCAAAAAAATTTCTCAGAAGAAAAATCCCCAAACCACCTGCTTAATTTTGGGCAACAGAATTCTACTCTAAACTGAAGAAAGGTCTTTCCTATTCAGTCACACTGACAAGGTACTGAAGATGGTATAGCTTATACCTGCACACTAATCTAGCTGTTCATACTTAAGAACAACAATAATGTCATCACAAAGATCACAAATTCAGGCTTCACTCAGATCCCAGAAGGCACGAGGCCTGAAAACATATGGGAAACCTTTTGGGTAATTCTGCTGAAAATATGGAGAAGCTGATACATTCTATACCTGGCAGCAAAACTGAATTAACTAAAAGCAGCACAAATATCTGATGGCAGGTATTTGTAAAGAAGTGAGTACCTATGCTGACAGAAGCAATGCAATGAATCAAGATCATAGAAGACCTTCAGTATTCCTGAACTTTATTCAGAAAACACAAAAAGTTTCAGATGTTTAGAGAACTAGCAATGCTGTGCAGACAAAGCTTAGAGAAGGAAACCAGCAGAAGACTTAACAGAGCAATTTTCATAAGGAAGTCACTTAGCAGAAACAATTTCAAACATTTGCACTCTTCTTCAAGTTGGTTTGCTTTTTTTTGTTTTGTTTTTTGTAAACAAGAAGGATTCTGATGTTTTCAAGAAAAATCATGGATTGGTAGACAGTGACATTTTGTCAACATATCCAGAACTGTAAATGGGAAAACGGAAATTGAATGAGCCACAGTCTGTGATGGAAAAAACAGGCATAATTAGGACCTTTGATACCTAAGCCTTGATACATAGTCTTTTTCATTCTACAAATACTACTTACCATGAAAACCAGGTTTAAAAACAATAAACTAACAGAACACAACTTTAACCAACATTCTTTGATATGCTGAAAAATCTTACATATGGAAACTCGTTTTTTTCCCCTCCTGTTACCTATTCGAGCAAGAGCAGATTTAGATCATCTTTGCTTGAGATCAAGAGGCCATTGGGCAAAAATCAAAATATACAAGCATGAGCTTGAAAACAGGCATTTTAAAAACTGATCAACAATTAGGTGAAAAACATTTTGTGATTCAAATGACTGTGGTCAGTTGCTGTCATCCCTATTAGTAAATACTTTAAGTGCAACTTCAGTTGCACAAAAGCTATTTTTTTAATCAAAGCATTTCTGCAGGACAGTTTGAAAATTTTTAAAAGAAGTCAATTTAACAGAAAAAAACCCAGAAAACTTGAAGATGACTCTTTACAGTCATACATGAAATACACAGGAACACATCAAAACATACCTTTACATTTTCATGTATTGACTGAAGTTGTGCAGCTAAAGCTACAAATGTTTGATAGATTTTCTGCATAGCCATAGACAAATCTGTAAGATGCATATAAAATATTGGTAAGTAACAATGTCTTTATCAGAAGAAAAGGTTTAGTGTTTATACTAAAATAAGAAGTTCACCAAAAACTCATACAGCACACAAAAATAATTGCATGACATACAAGATTTGACCCAGCAATTGGGTGCCACAAATCATCCAAGGACTACGTTTGACAAGGCTTCAAATTTTATTTTGAAAGGTACTGTTTTCTCAGATTAATTTTTATATACATAGTAAAGAGTTCCCTATGATTCTATTATTTAGTAAAGCCAAAAAGTAAGATTTAAAGTAATTTTACCAGTGAGGGAAAAATATTCCTATGTAATTAGGTAAAATTACCTAATTACATAGGAACATTTTTTAACCTCACCAGCTTTTACCTAGATACAGTTAAATCAGATTTGCCTGCATTTGTATATATTTTCCACTTTTTCTGACTTAAAACATAGTTAAGTGTTCAGTTGATTTTGTCAGAGATAGCAGTAGAATGCAAGCTTTATTTACATTTTAAAGACATAAATAATAACATCACAAGATCTCTTAATCTGCCTCTATCCACAAGCATATTATAATCAGAGAAACACAACTGGGAGCTTCTTGCCTTATATTTCAGATATCCTATTTCCCACACAGATATAAAAGCATTTTTAAGGCATTGACCCAACATGAAGGCAAAACCTTAGTACCAAAGGGAAAATCTCAAAAGGTTTTGGCAGAATGAAGCATCCGCTCACAAAAAATGCTGTTCTCATAGAAGCACTGAAATAGTGTACCAAAGTAGAGGACAGAAAAGTGCTGAAGCGGTTCTTTCATTGTGAAAAGATCAGTTTCTGTACTTCCTCTGAACGATGCACATAGCCCAAATGCAAATATATAGATATATATATATACTGAAACACATATAGTAGCTATCAAGTTCTTGAAGATGCATAGGTGTAGCAATGACTCTCAAACTGAAAATGTTTGCCCCTCCATAGGAGAATTTCTCCTTTGAAAAACAGAAAAGCTGTAGAATCAATCTCATGCCAGCCCACAAGGTTGTGGAAGAAGTAGTATCTAGGAAGACTGGTTGCAAATTTCCAATTAATCTGGAAGGAATTTATTGATACTGACTACTAGATATTTCAAAATTTTCAGAACATTAAGAGTCATGGAAACCTGCATGGCAAAGGAAGTTTTTTCTGTATGGTAAAGGCTACATATGCAATAGAGTGCTGACTAGATCACCACATATTGCTGACAGTATGCTCATACTGGGACAACAGATTGAACCTTGCCTACACAAGCAAGGAACCTTTTGATTATAGCAGAAACTGCTGAAAACCTTAGGAAAATCTGTGAAGGCATCATTCTCATACTCTTGACAGGCGAGAAGGTCACACAAAGACAGAGGACCCTCAGGATTCAGCAGATCTTTCACTGTGGAAGCTAGGTCTAGACAGTCCTCTTGCTTTTTGACATTTAAGGTCCAGAAGTGTGTGCACCATCCTGTGATGGCAAGATGTTCAAGTACCATTTAGCACAAAAAGACAAGCACTTAAAATCACTGCTCATTGCAGGACCCATACCTAAAATGGCCCAAAAGATAAAACTGTCTATGACTACAGAAATGGTAACCAACCAGAAGACTACTGTCCAGAGGTCAGCATTCTTTGACAAGAAAGATTTTCTCAAGATTGAATGATATGGCAGCAAACAAGACAAAATTTTCTCAATTGGTCAGAGCTGAAGGCAATACCAACAGGCTCCAAACTAAGGGGATGGTCTCATTTTGATCTGGTGCTGACAGAGCAGGCACCCATATTTGTCTGGCCAGAAGGCCCAGTGCAAGACAGAAGGTGCCAGACATCAGCTAGATGCTGAAGGGAGGGAGATGCAGATGTAAAAACAAATGAGGCTTGAAAAAAATCACGACTCAGGAAATGGATCCATGTTAAATAGCTCAAGAACCCTTATGAATGGAACTTTTAATTCCAAATCTTCCCATTGAACAACTACAGAATTTATCTGAACACTAATTTGTTCAGTACATTAAATGAGAAAACCCAACAACAACAAAAGAGGAGAAAGATTAATTACTAAGAGGAGAAAGATTAATTACTAAGTCTTCATTATAATTCTTCATGTACAAAAGATTAGAACTGAAACATTTACCTTGTGGAGTTATGTGTGAATTATTTGCTTGCGTAGCAAGATGATTCTCTAGTTCTTCAATTTGTTGCCTGTATTGCTGCAGCTGTACTTCAAACTGTTCAACCAAGATTCTGAAGTAGCTAGACGAGTAATACAATGAAATGGTATGATTAAATATTACCAATTTGTCTGAATTTTTTTACCTGATCTCTATTAGCTGCCAATTCTCATTCAATTAATGGCATAGTTAGGTTGCATAACATTCTTGATGTCACTCTACAACTGGAACAAGAGTGAGCATTATTTTTCATGTCAAAGACATAAAGATAATTTAAGTGAAGAAATAAAACCATTCTATGAAGCACTCCATATAAATGTTACAAGAAGCAGGGAAAAAATTGTATTATGAAGTCCATAGAATCTTTAAACAGTTGGATTGGACTAGATGACCTTGAAAGGTCCCTTCCAAATCCCCTGCCATAAGCAGGGATATCCTGACCTTGAATGTTTACAGGGATGGGGCATCCAACATGTCACTAGGCAATTTTTTCCACTTTTACCATGCTCATCGAAAAAGTTTCTTGCTTATATCTAGTTTGAATCTGCCCTCTTCAGTTTAAAATCATCACCCCCATCATAATAGGCCCTACTGTAAAAACTCTGTCCCTGCATTTTGTACAAGCCCCTGATAAGTACTGAAAGGCTGCAATAAGGCTCCTCAATTTTCTGCTTCTCCAAGTTGTATTATTACTTTTTATGAATAACAGTAACTTACTCTGCTGGGGCTGTATTTTCATGCTGAAGACCAGGAGGAGTTTTCTGTGTTCGCAATGCTATTTCTGCATTCTTTAGCTCCTAGATAGACAATGAAAATTAATAAAATATAAGGTTCTGTACGAAGTGTTCAAAAATAAAAATGCTAGGACTCTACTATTCATTCATATAAAGTATTTTCTTCAAGTATTTAACACTGTGATAGAATTTGATCAGAATTTCTCCAAAGTACTATCACAAAGTTGGAGAACTGAAAATACCAACAGAAGTTTGGGGATGAAACAAAAGATAGCACATACTGAAAGCACATTAAGTACTCAGAAGTTGAGAAAATACTGCACTAAACTGTCAGACAATTTTTCTATTGTACTTCAGAATTACAATTTTTTGAGGGGTAGAGGGGAAAAAAGCAACAATCAAGTACAAGGAAGTAACATACCTAAAAGAGAAAAAATAGAAAAAATATATTCTGACTTTTAAAAAAACTATAAACTACTTTAGAAAAATGCCTCTCTATGGAAATCATCATGTTATACATGATAATTACAGCATACACTTCTGCTTAATACTTGCTAATAACTTTACCATTAAGAACTTCTCAGTTCCTAGTTCTGTGATTATACTCAACTGCATCATGTACAGAAATATGAGAATATCATTAACAAGCTTTTGTTTTCACTGAAAACTGTTGACAAGGTGCAACTATGGAGAAAAATAAATCAAAACATCAAATTTTTGACTTGAGAATAAATTATCACTTATTTATCTAGGAAGCAGCCTTAATATGCTAGATGAAATAAAAGGTAGTACAGAACTTGAAAAGCGTCTGCATCAAAACTTGAGCTCAAACTGTCTGCACAGTTCAGACATAGACTGGTAGACAGAGATGTGACTCAAGTTCCCAAAATGAATACTAGTGCTAATCAAGAAATTTTGGTCCCTGAAACATTATGGGGTAGTTTGGTATTTTTTTCCTCCAAAGTCATCAGAAGAACACATCTGTGTATTTTTGCTGCTCCTAAGTCCATCATGTTGTTACAAATGTGTCCTCACTAGCAGCTGAATATAGTACTGAAATTGAAATAAAGTGGACACGCATTCCCTTCTATTGCCTTTGCTAGAAGAATGCTTTTCTGAATAGAAGTAATTTTACTGCTGTTGTACTTATGTGAAAATACTGACATCACAGAGTTCAGTTTCTCCCAGTAACTTCAAAGAGATCAGAAGTGATTCAAATTTTCATTCTGTTTACAATTGTCTGGTATAGGTGTTGACTTGACCAATAAAGAAGGCTAGCTATCCTATATGAAATAATCAACATACAAACTCCACATAAAAAGAATTATACTCAATTATACCTGTGCAGTTTCAACTTTCAGCTTGTCAATATTAAGAATGTTTCTTTGTAATCCACTGGCAACTACAGAGAGAAGCTGTTTCAAAGCTTTAATGTCTTCTTGTACTTTAAGCATTGCTTTAGAGGACATTCTACTAATTTCTTCCTGAACTTGTTTTTGTTCTTTCACAAATTTCCTGAGGAAGGTAAAAAAATGGGTGTGGGGAGGAAAGAAACATAATATAATGCACCTGAAGTAGCCAAGTGTTTATCTCTTGGTCACATTATTTAAATAGCTATTAAATTTATTTTTCCAAAACTAAGTACTGAACAATAAAATTACTGTATGACACAGTATTATCTTAACTCCTAGCATGCTAATACAGTAAATAACCAAACCAAAAACAACCCCCCTCCCCAAAACTCCTCAACTTTAAATAGCAAGTGTTTAAAAATGTTTTGCTGAACTCTGAGAAACTAAGATATATAGAACAGTTTATCTATACAGTAATATATAAGCATCTATGCACAAGCAATTACCACTTTAAACTCATAAATACAATGCATGCAGCCCAGTCTATAAAGCATTTCCTTCCAAGGGAAGACTTTCATAATTCTCTATTCCCCAGAAGATCCATGATGCACATGCAATACAGACACAAGGTTCAATACTCACTATGCATGTGCAACAGGCTTAATAGTCCAAGACAGAGATGGGTAAGAGCATATTGTTGGGCAGACCCATTTGCATAAATGCATGAAAAAGCAAGACTGAAAAAAAAACCATACTAAAACTTCAGCTACTAGACCAATCCACATCCATTCTGCTCCCAAACCTGACCTGCTGAGAGGCCTTGAACTAATAACTTATCCTTCATGCAGCCTGCAGGAACACATTCTTGTCACAAAGCATCAACAGTATTCAATACTTTAGCTAAACAACTATCATAAATAAAAACACTACTCACTGTAGATTTTCTACATCTTGACATATTACTGGAGGTAGATTTTCATCCTTCAGTGCTTTGCTATCTCTGTGAGAGACAATGAATGTTTAGGTGGTCCTTCAATACTGCCAAACATGTTTGCATGACTAGTAAATATCACTAAAACATTCAGGTGAGTGATTCAACAGCTTTGCACCCTTTGCATGAATGTTGCAACCAGGAGTGACTTGGATTAATGGACACAGATCCTATGCCAGGGTTCAAGCCTATGGTGTAAGCACTGTACAAGTTTGCAGAAACCACTTTTCAGACCAGATGATCAGTCTATAGCAGATGCCAGATAAACCGTAGGTATTGCATATGAAGGAAGAACTGCAGTGCTTAAATTCATGACTCAACATTACTAAATTACCTATATTGCAAATGTTGGTTATGAAGATATTTTTTAATTATCAAATCAGCAGAAAAGCTAAGATATTTCTTTAGCTGTTTTCTGTTAAAACATGGAATGCGAAGAAAATCTGACACTTACTCTGGTCTTGTTCCTGTTTTGTCACCTAGAAAATAAAAACTGTAGGTCATAAATAAAGCTTTGAAGAACAAACAAAACTATCTTAATGAGATTTTAAGGAAGAACTAATGACCACAATCTGCTTGATTTCTCATGGTAAGTGGAACAGACCAGTCTAGCCATTACCAGAAAGTGGGTTTTAATTTACAACCCCTTCAGAGAGAACTATCTTTTCAGGAACAATGGTTCCACAGTTGAGGTGCTAACTTCTTGGAGTAACAACCTCTTGTGACACTACACAAGTCACTACAAATCCATGAACAACTGCAGTTGCATAAGAAATCTGTTTCTGCTTATGCAACCTCAGCTAACATCAACCTGTACCCACAAAACATTCAAGTGTTTAAACTCAGCAATGGCAGTCTCCTCTCAGATACAAAGGTAACGAACATTCGCCCACTGAGCTTCTTCAAAGAATTCTGCTACTGCTTAAAGTCCAGAAATGAGTGAGATTTTACAGAACTGAAAATGTTACTGCTTACCTGCCACCTACACACTCTAAATTACATATCTGTGGATGAAGATGCCAAATGCCTCTGAGTGACAGAACAGAGCTGAAAACAGCGTAATGCATAACACAGGGCACAACTATTTCTAGCATGGCTGTGGAAGTAATTGCATTCCATCCCACAGCAGTCTGCTAGGAAGAGCACTCACTCAGCCCAAGAAAAAGGCTTCCTTTTCTTTAGCTGAATCCAATTTACATCCTGTCAGTGCCACAAAGGCAGAAAGCAGCTACACAGCTAATGCTAGTACCACAGACATCTGAAGCTGCACAAGTCAGTGCTCCTGCCAGCAGAAGCTACTGCTTTTAGAAGCAACATGTACTTAAACTTTCAGCAGACTCTGTCACCCAGTACTTCAGACAGACTGCACTCACAACCATTCCCTATGCCATCCCTGCTAAAAGGGAAAAAAATTACCCAAAATTAGGGGGGAAAAAAGCATGAAGGACAAACACCAGAATTTAGGGCTTTTGTCTGCTGACAATCTAAAAAATAGGCAGAAAGTGATGCACACTTGGCTTTTGTGCTCCAGCCAGGTTTTTTTGGTTGAAGTTGTTGCTGTCCATCACAACAATACTTAAAAGAAGTACAAATTTGACATCAGACTTTACTACTTTTCAGGCAAGTGAGTGCTACAGATCTTACATTTTTTAACATTCTCTTAGCAATACAAGATGAAAATATGTATTAGAACAGGTTTTTATTCCCTGCAGCCATATTTTAAAGCAATACTAAATGGTCAGAAGCAAAAACTTTCATAACCAGTTCCAGAAGAGAGAACACAGGCTAGTCCCTATCTCTCCTGGAATTCCTAGGGCACTTTTCTTTCATAGCCATATCACCTCCTTTTTCTTCATGAGGAAAAGGGAAATAAAACCCTCAAAACCATGGAGCCACCACTCTCAATGCAGTTCCTCACATAGCAGTAAAAACAACTGAACTGACGAAACTAAGTAGCAGCACACAGGCAGGGATATTTATCAGGGCTGCTTAAGCTGGCATTAGCCATTAAGGGAAACACTTCTGAAGTAAAACCTCAAAAACAAAAACGTCTCCTATGACATTTCCCACCGCTTAGCTAAGGGATGTCTGCTCATCTTGACAGCAATAGTCCAACTCAACCAATTCCACTATACAACATACAGGGGAATTCAGGTTACTCATTTAAGTTTCCACCCTAAGAGGTGAACAAAACAACACTAGTACCAAAGTCGATTTTGATTCTGTGGTTCTCTGGTGCTTATTTTACGATACTTGTATGTTATGAAAGTGTTGTGATATCCTAATATTATAGTAATGGAAATCCTCCAAAAGTGTCAGAGCCTTTTCATAAAATCAACACCATGCAGAGGCAGAGCACTCCAGTTTTGACAGTCAATATGTCCTCTCTTTCACAGGTAAGAACTCTCTCTCCACAAATTATGCTACTTTCTAAAACTGGTTTCATAGAGCTTATATATTTTCTTCTCTTTTAGCTATTGGCATACCAAATTCAAAATTTCAGTTCTGGAAGTAATCAAGTGATTAAATTAACAGATTCCCCAATAAAAGCAAGGCAAATTAACAAGCATTCATATGTCAATGCTCAATATTCCCTTACTTAAGTACTTTAAAGCTACCACAGAAGTAAAGTTTTAGTAACTGGTTTTAACAATCTGACAGAACATATCACATACAACTGCACAGCACCAGAAACTATTTTGAAGAGTAACATCTAAAATTAGGACACTTTAGTTGTGCAGGCGTTCAAAAGAAAAAAACAAGTTTAATATCTGTTACAGCTGGGTAAGAGCAGTTTCAAACCAGTGCTCTTTATAACTTTCAACGCACGACTTAAACATAGTACTGCTGCCCCCTCTAGTGACAACCTGACATAGAGCAGAAACCTGCAATGGCATCTCAGCAAACAGCTGTGAGTCTTCAATCCCAAAAAGCTCAAAGATTCATATCCTGGTTCTCAAGCTTATACCTATTTTTTAATTAATTAATTAGTATTACACTGCATTTGCAAACACAGTCTTGTTCTTCTGTACAAGCACAGATAATATCTAAGAATGAAATCAACTGAAATGCCTTTGAAAGAGGTAAGAAGGTAAAGTTGTCAACTTTAATTCCACACTCCTAACCCAATAAAATAGTCTTTGCTGCAGTGTTCTGATAATTCTCTCGACTTAAAAAACTTACTCTTTTTGTCTGAAGAACTACTAAAATCAATGCCACCAAGACCTTCACTGGCAGTAGTTGAAGGAGTCGCAGTTGTCCCCAGAGACAAACCCAAAGCATTCTGCCCAAGTCCTACAAGAAATCCAAACAGCGTTTTCTGCATTTTGCAGTTATCAAGACTACAACACAGCACAAACTTTTCCTCTAGAGCTGAAAAAAGAAGCTGTGAAATGACAACACTAGCAGTGAAATATTTTATTCAGACCAAAACTCACCAAAAATAAGCTTTCCATTTCTCCACAGATAGTTATATCATTGCCCTCTCTCCATATATGGTCAACTTCCTTGAGCCAATTATGGGAATGAAAGATTTTATTGTATTTTCATTTTTTAAAGTGTTAAATAAGAATGAATTTAAGAATAAGAAAGGAGCCAATTATTTCAGTTTCATTTTTATTATCCACAGATAGCAACACTGTTCTTAATTGTAACACAGTTAAAAACTCCACTTCCACAGTGTTAACACTTTGTATAAACAAAAACTTACATTATAATCCCACATTAAATGCAATTTAAGACAGGAGGAAAAAACGGAAGTAACTTTCACCTGTTGCTGCTGTGCTTGTATTCTGGAAGAGTGAACCTCCTAAGCCTGCTAAGGCTCCTCCTAAGGAAAGGCCTGTGGAAGCAGTTGTAGTCGGAGCAGTTGTGCCACCCAAATTTAATGTAAAGCCAGTAGTTCCTGCAGAGAAAGGAAACCAGCTTCATGCAGACACTGCCTTCAAATACATCCGCAGACAATCAGAAATAACTGAAAGGTCTGAACAACATCTTTATCATAATTGGACAATAAGTGCTTTTATTTCCTGCAGTTTTCACACATAGCCATAGCCTTTTGAATTATATGTTATTTTGCTTTACAACCTCGTAACTCTAGTTAGTCCATATTTACCTGCAACCATACAAAAATTCTGGCAGTCCCCCAGAACACTACACTAGATTCTAGAACCTAGCACAGAATTTATTTTACAGCATAACTGAACTAGTAAGTGATACTGATTTTTATATTAAACATGTGCTGAAATTTCAATGTTTTATGTTTAACATCAAACAAGATTTACACAAGATACATGATACAATAACATATCCATGGTGGTTTGAGCTGCCTTCTGGAATTAAGCATCCCAACTTTTAGTAATAAAGGGAAGAATTGAGTAGAGAAAGACCACAGGCATAAAGCAACAGTAAACAGAGGGCACAGAGAGCTGAGCTCAAATGCAGACTTCAAAAGTTAAGAAAAATAAGTGTCTCAATTACCATCATGCATGGTGTGGTTCAGCTGAGTTAAATACGATGGCAGGGGTATGACAGCATGAGTAGTAATTTAAAACGTTTAAAAACATTATTTCCATTGCTAGTTAACCATTTCAGGCCATCTGCAATAGGCAGACATTTTCCAAACTTTGCAGCTGCACAAGTAGGAAGCTTTCAATCTTCAGTGAGGTTAAGAAAAGTAATTTTACATGATGAATCAGCTCCTGCTACACGTCTAATGACTTGGGTTATATGTTGTCTATATCACTAGGTTCTCTAACCATAATTCTAGTGTGTTAGGGTATCCAAATTTAGAACTTGAGAAGTCCAAGGAACTCTTTTATTCATGTATCACAAGATTATGTAAATAATAGAAAAACAGATCTAGAACTGTTATACAATCAAGTTTTATTGTTAACAAGCAAAAAATAGCCCCAAACCCCCAAACATTTTCCTACCTGCTGCAGGAGTTGATGTAAGAGCAGATGATAATGACAGGCCACCCGCTGAGGTAGAAGTAACAGGTAAAGCAAATGGTGTGGCTGAACCTGCAGGTTTGTTGAAACCTAAACTAAAGCCTGTGGTAGCTGCTGATGTGGTGGCAGGTGTGCCTAGAAGAAATCCAAAACCAATTATCACTCTTGGAACATTCTGTTTGAGAATGAAAGTTTAATTCCCCACCTCTTCCGCATCACATTTAACCATCATGAGTGACACAGCACAAAAGATCACTTGCATCAAGTAAAATATTCCTACAGACCTTTCAAACGCATTTCAGTGGTTTACATCAACTGCACAGGCATTTTTGCTCCAGAATTCCTAGGGATCCAGTGGACTTTGTTTCTGGACTGACAGCTGTATCTACTACCAATCTTAAAACTGTATTTAAAAAACCCCAACTTCCACCAAAAGCATCTAGTAGATTTCACAAACATTGGTAAATGGAGCTATAAACAATACTGCTCAAAATACAGACTACAAACTCTCAATTAGATGCACACACCAAAATGAATGCACATATCCTTTCAATTTGTGAGCAAGAAAAATACGTTTAGATGTTACTCCCTCAAAGTTTGCTTTTAAACGTTTTTTAAGTAAAACAAATAATTTCTACTTCCTGCTGTTTTCATGGTAAGAACACATTTCACATTCTAGAATCCCCATTCCAAAGTAAAGGAGTGTGCACATACATACACAAAGCACAACAGCAAACACACACTTTATATCCTCAGTAACTGCTGTTTTGGAATCCAGCTAGTGAAAAGAATTGATGTACATCTGCACAGTATTGACTTCCACATATGGTTACGTGTCACACAGTCTCTTCTGGGTTAGCTGCTGCTCCTTCCTCCTGCCCCTCTGATTTGCTTCTTTATTCAATACTATTTTTCCTATTATTTATCCATAGTACGGCTTCCTAAGTTCTTTAACTGCAATTCTTTGCAGTCAAGAAGTCCTAAGTTCTTTGACTGTACGTTGTAGCACTTCCACCCCTAACACTTGTGATACTCAAACTCAGTTACTCCTCAGACCTCAGCTGCTGTTTAAAGAGAAAAAAAAAATCAAAATCAAGCCAACAACAACCCACATACTCCTGTATTTCTAACGGCAACTGCAAAACAGTCACAACAGACTGATCAGAGAAACAAAAAATATTCTCTAAGTCTGTTCCCAGTTCAACCCTCTTTATTCTTCTAAAAGAGATAATTACATACCAGACATGTTCACTAAACCAAGAAATTCTGTATGAATAATTCGTTGATAACATATCACCCTTCCCTCTGCTGAAGGATGAAACTCATTAGGGGAACATAAGTACAAAGTCCAACTTTTGACTGTCACTGCTGTACAAGAATCAAATAATCCTTTAACAAGTAACAGTGCCTAGAACTTCAGGGCTCCATTCTGATTTACAGCCTTAATATTTGGACTGCAAAGCAAACAGCAATTAGAAATGGGGAAAAAAGCTCACATCTGATTGCTAGCTCTATACATTACAAGAAAGATCTATCTCTTGAGGTCTTTTGTCTGTGTAACATTAAAATCCAAATTAGGTCCTTACCTAATGTCAGTCCTGTAGCAATAGTTGTTGCTGTTCCTGCTTTAAGAAAAAATAAACAGGGTAAGAACAGCAATAGAAGGCCACAGAAAAGTTGTGACAGTAAAAAACATGCAACAAAATCCTGAAATAATGCAACATTATGACAATTATTATACAAGTCTTTTTTTCTGTAGTGTTTTGAAAAATAAAACATTAACATAGAAAACAGCATTGATAAGCAACAGCAGCAGAAATTAAGCACAACTGGCTTCAAAAAACAAAACTTATCTTCAGAAGAAGCTACTAACAGTGAAGCTGATGTTAACACAGCAGTATATTATCTGAAATTTCAAATGAAGTAAGGTAAAAAGATGAAAACTAGTAATTCTATCATGTATTTTTTTCAGCCACATGGTAGTACATAACATCAGCATGCAAACCAACAGATTTACAGCATAATGAAGAGGATTATAGAGTCTAAAGTCCATATAAAATCCTCTGTCTTGGTTTAGGGTTTCTGTCCCATTGGTAATTTAAAGAGACTATTCTGGAAACAGTGTTAGGCCATTTCATATTTTAAAACCCATCTGATGAGATTATCAAAAGAATTACTGAAATAAAATCATCCCAATGTAGCCAATGACAGTAATACAAGCTTTCAGTCTACTGCTGATTTTATTTTTAGTAGCTTGGTCTTTAGAACTTTCCCCATCCACTCATATAAGCATACAAGAAGACCATTTTATCTAGCAATATCGCAGCAAAGTAAAAATTATTTTTATGTCTGCTTGATGGCTGAAAAAAACCCCACTCTGTCAGAAAAGTTTTATTCTTTTGTACCCCATTACTCTTATAAGAAACTGTGAGTCCATAGGCTGAATTAGAGACCTAAGAAAATGTTCAATTCCTTCAGGCATTAAATATCCCCAATCAACAAATTGAGAAATGCTCACTACTGCGGAATTACAAATATCGCATTAAAAATGCGAACAATCTCACAAAGTTTTAAAATACTTTTAAAATCTAAATATACCTCAACCTTAAGTCAATTTTGAGCATCCTGGATGAAGAGTTAAGACTTCTAAAATACATCAGCATTCAAACTACAGAACAATTTACACATACCAGGAAGCTTTCTGGTAATTGCAGTTGTGTTTCTGCTGCACTGGTACCATTTAATTATCAATGAATGATCTTTCAAACTACTCAACAAAGTGGTTTTATAGAATTGTGTAAGTAATATTCTGAGCTACAAAACAACTGTAGAAGAATAAACATTTTTGTATGACCCAGTTTTTTTGAGTGCATATAATTTATATCTTCACTGCTGAATCCAAAACCTTCAGTACAAGAAATATTTTCTACCTGTACTGGTGCTTCCTAGTGTAAAGCCAGTGGTTGATTTTGATCCAAAAAGTCCACTCCCAAAGCCCAGTGACGGAGCCGATGTAGTTGCTGTAGCAGTGGAAGAGCCGAGAGTTCCAAAATTAAGTCCTCCTGTTGAGCTATTACAAAATAAGACTATTAGCAGTAATTCTATTTCAAAATGAAAACACTCTCCCCCCAGGCCCCCTTTATTTCAATTTCTTTCCAATACCATCATTCACTTTCCTACAAACAACCCAGCTGGGCAACACAGAGTCCAAGCTCACTGCCACTGAACAGAAAGAGGGAGCCCATTTCCCTTTGCTCTCACAGTTCTGTAACTCCCATTGCTTCCCTGACACTAACTCCAGCCTTTGTTCAGCCACTGCTGAGCTGACAGATCTTATTAAACCCACTCGGAAATTTAAACTTTACTCTGTTAGATCATCTCATTCATTCTGTCTAATTGTTCTCCCTGTGCTACTGAAATGAGAGAACACTAGAGAAGCACAAAGATGGTAACAAATCTGCATGAAGATCTTTTCAAAGTAGGCTACAAATCCAGTTAGTTATCTCTGACCAGAAACTTCAACCAGTGTTGCTCTTTTTCATTCTTAAGTGATAAGCAGAGACACAAAACCATTCACATCAACAGCACAGCTTCACCCTATCTTACTATCAAAACACACTGAAGCATTAATTAATTTTCTAACCAAAATGCTATCCCTTTGCACAGGTTCCATTCACATGCCTACTGTATTTTTTGGGCTGTCAGAACATCTACCTTGTCTAATTGTCAGAAAGTTATAGAAAAACAACTTCCAGATCTACTTCTACAGATGAAGGGGAAGAGAAAGGAGAGGATCAGATCCGTCATTACTGGGAAAATGAAGGCTTTAATATTTCTTTCATGTAACTACACATTTTAGAGACTTCATGTCAAATAGAGAACAAGCTTTACAATTAGCACAGAACACAAGAGAATACAATAATCATGGTTATCTCCAGCCAATGAAATTGCAGACACTAGCACCCAGATGAGTCTATGGTTTTAAAAATGTTCTTCTTAACTGATGAAAGATAGGATGAATAATTTATCAAATGAATAATTTGTAGTAAATCCCTGGTCCCAATTGTGAGCCTTCTTATAAACAAGGTTCAGTTTTCACAAACACATTTTACTTAAGTAAATGTGTTTAAAAAAATAAAAAAGCAATGCTGAAACAAAATTAAATTTAGACTATACCAAGAGTTTTATCTTTCAGATGTTCAGTATTCTCTCACTGCTCCCTTATCTCCTCTCTCTTTTTGTACGAGGGCAGCTCCTAAATTAACAAGTCAAACACAAAAGTAAATCCTTACACAAAAGGTACCACTAGCTCTTGAATTAGAACTTTTCAAACTATCAATAAAACTGATCATGGCAAGCCCCGTTGGTTACAAGTTCAGAACCAGGTGTGGGTTATTTTTTAGGCAGTAATTCAGGAAGCAGAGTGGCCAAGAAGTTTAGGACAAAGAATCACTAACTGTCCCACAGCACCCAGAGCCTTTCAGCTGTCTTTACTCCCAAAATTTCAACATACCAAACTGCAGCATCATGACCTAACTACTTATAAATTTAAACATACAACATGATGCTTCTCTCACTAGTCAAAAGCTTATGCGTCTCATCTTTTTTCCAGTAGACGATTCTTCTGTGAAAATTTTTTGTTACAGCACTCCCATTGAAGAAAGCTAAGGTACAAACTGTGATATTCAGCACTATAGGAGGACAAAAAAACCCCCAAATCAACACACATAAAATGAAGCAGCCTTTTTTCAAAGTAGAAAGAATCCAAAATGTAGGAACAAAGTAATAGCAGCATTCTCACCAGCAGAGAAAGCATGGGCCAGAAAGACCAGATAGAAGGAAGAGGAGCTCAGGTCTGAACTCAATTCTAGAATGAAGCACTGCACCTGGCTAAAGCATGTGATAAGAGAACACCAACTAAAAAAGAGTGCAAGTATCTGAAAGGCTGCTGGTGCAAAGCAGGAAATAGGTAGGTTGGCATGTCACAGAGGCTTTCAGCCACCAGAGTGTAATCTTTCTTCACCTAACATTTATGCTTGGACCCGACAATCAAATTCTTTTTCTCCTAACACTTGGCAATATCATCTCAGACCCAGCTAAGAAGAACAGCTCCTTCTTACAGTCTTAAACACGTTCTTAAGCAAATTATCTCACAGGGACGCTCAAGAAGCAGTAAGAAGGCCCCTTCCTCTATGATATTCCTTGACTAACAGCCATGAAGACTGGTCCCGCTTATAAAAATAAATAAATAATTAAAAATACAGAGCACCATACTGCTATTACTTAGTACCTATTAATTTTAAGAGATAAAAAAGCCAGCTAAGAACACAAAAACTCCCATCAAACAAAAATGTTTAAGTTCAATAGGCAGTTTTTAAAAGCGCAGATCAACAAGACAAAAGTTTCCCTAATTTCAACACATTTAGAAGAATGGTTTTGAATTAACAAGTATTATTAACTTGCTCGTTTGAACCACAGAAAACCTACATTAAGAGGGCATGAAGCAAAAGAGCAAAAACTTTATCAAGTCCACATAAGCTTTACCTTAGAAGCTAAAAAAAAAAAAAAAAAAGACNCCAAAAAATTTACCCAAAAAAAAAAAAAAAAAAAAAAAAAAAAACAAAAAACCCCCAAAAGACCAAAAAAAAAAACCCCCAAAACCACCACAAGAAAACTCAAAACCTCCAAACAATCTCTCCCTCCAAAACCAAGCAGAAATAACACAAGAAAGTCATTAATCTGTCACAACCACAACATTTACATTATTACAACAAATTCAGAAATCTTATTCCCTCTCCTTTGGGCTCCCAAAGAAGCAATACCACCATTTAATCCAAGAATTAAATGGATGACCATCAGATCCAGACGTTCTGCTATCTCCATCTCACAATGCTGTTTCCTGACGTTTCTAATAGGTATTTCCAAATGCATCACTTTAAGCGAAGCTCCCCTGAGTAACCACCACTGTCCATTTAGTTTACACTACAGCGCTCAATTCTGATCACGTTTGGGAAAGTCTCTGACACAAAGTCCCACAACAGCCTTGATCTTAAACAGAGGTACAACAGCAAGCAGGTCAAAATAAACAGGCTCCGCTAGTCCAGTTGTATGAAAAGAGACAGAAAACGGGAGGAAAAAAACACCAACAAGAAAGACTTAGCTGTTATTCTGATAAACCTAAACCATAACGCTTGGAGTACAGAGCCTGCTGTGTATCACATGCACAAAGTTCTCCTTTTACCCCAAGATACTATACACCAAACACAAGGCTATTTTTGCTAGAAAGGGTTAGATCGAATTTAACTTCTAAGACATATACAGAACATCACTTTTGGACACTAAATATGTAGGCTCTGGCATCAATCAGCGTGCTCCACGCCGCGGACACAAACGCGGGCTGACTTTTGAGAGAAACCTGGATACACATCTGATTCACATCCAGCGGGCAGAGCGGCAGGGTGAACCGTAAAGGGAGGCATCCAAAGCCAAACCAAAGCACACTAAGAAAAGCAACACCCTTAATTATTAGCTGTTGAACATATCACTCCCTAAGTCTCTGCTAAAGGCGCAGGCTGGGAAGAAGACAAGGCAAGGACCGGGGCAAACACGGTGCGGTCATTTCGCCCGCGCACCGAGGGCCCTGCGGCCAGGACTGCCGGAGCCCCGGGCCCCTTCGGAAGCGGGCGAGGCGCCGAGACCCGAGGCAGTGACTCGCTCACTCCCACACTCACGGGCCGCCCCAGCTCTCCGCACCACGGGGGCCCTGGTTCANTCGGTCTTGGGGTCGCGGCCCTCAGCCCCGCATGGCGCCCGCCGCCACCTGCGGAGCGAGCGGCGGCACGGAGCGCACGGACGGACGCCGGCCACGCTCCCCTCCGCGCGCCCGCCGCGGTGCACCACGGGACGGCCCGGCGGCCCTTAAAGCGACAGCAGCGCGCGGGAGCTGCACTGGGAGCGGCCTCCGCGATGGTCGCGTCCAACCTCTGCCCCAGCAGCAGGGCGACTGGAGCGTGGCACAGACTGAAATATGAGAGGTGCCATCTCAACGTCAGGAAACGTTGCTAGACGCACCGAGCACTTACCAGGTTGCCCAAATAACTGGTGGTGGGTTCTCCATCGTTAATGATTTTTAAAAGCTGCCTGGACATGGTGTTAGGCAACTGNAACCGTAAAGGGAGGCATCCAAAGCCAAACCAAAGCACACTAAGAAAAGCAACACCCTTAATTATTAGCTGTTGAACATATCACTCCCTAAGTCTCTGCTAAAGGCGCAGGCTGGGAAGAAGACAAGGCAAGGACCGGGGCAAACACGGTGCGGTCATTTCGCCCGCGCACCGAGGGCCCTGCGGCCAGGACTGCCGGAGCCCCGGGCCCCTTCGGAAGCGGGCGAGGCGCCGAGACCCGAGGCAGTGACTCGCTCACTCCCACACTCACGGGCCGCCCCAGCTCTCCGCACCACGGGGGCCCTGGTTCAGGCTGGGCCCGGGCCCGGGCCCGCGCGGCAGCCTGAGGCCACGGGGGGTGCCGGCATGCCCGAACCGAGAGGAGTGGGGGTGCCGCATTACCTCGGCGTGGCGGTTCCGAAGGAAAAGCCCCCGACTGCTCCGCCTCCTCCACCAGCCCCGGCGGTCGCCGTGGAGCCAAGGGTGCCCGCGCCGAAGGAGAAGCCTGCAGACATGGCGGCGGCAGGAGCGGCGGGAACAGCCGGAGAGCGGGGCNGCTCCAAGTGGCCCTGCTTAAGCACGTGGAGGCTACTAGGCACTTCCGAAGACAAGAAAAAGAGCCATCTTTTGGGAATGTCCCCATGTGCAAGATGCACAGACTGAAGCAGAGGCCTGGGTAACCAGGGAATGGCTCATTTCCAACACGCCTATTGTCACTGTTGTTAGGGAGATTAATCGAAGATGCCAGAAGTTTACATCCAAAAAGGAGACAGAGGAGTTCTCTAACTTTATTTGAATAGAGAGGCTGTGGGGCATTTCTCATGGAGTCTCTAAAATTGTTGGGGGAGACAGCCCCCTTTTTATCCTAAGTTTCGCATTGCCCTCTTCTTTTTCCCCACTCAGAAGGTACAGACTTGTACCAAAACACCTACTCTATACCCCTGTTTAATATGCACCCCTCTTTTGTTACATAAAAAAAGAAAAAGAAACTATTCATAATTCTATGAAGTCTTTGTTCCTTTTTTTTTAGCTTCAAGAATTTAACACTGCCTTGGCTGAGCAACAGTCTGTGGTGATTAGTAGTAACGTTTTCTAATATTTTCTTCTGTTACTTCCCTATCTATGAGTTCCTAGCCGTATCTACGAGCAGATTCACCAGGTCTATAAAGACACATTAATCTTATTCCTTTTGCTGTCATGGAACCCATGGGTACGGTTCTTAGGCATCCCCATGGAGGATATAATAATTGATAAAAGATTCGTGTCAATCACAGAAGCACTGGGGTTTGTATAAACCAGAATACCAAGCTCTGAAGTGAAGCATGGACACTAGATAAAGGAAATTATATGATAAAATAATTCTGTTTAAAATCACCTTGTTATGTTATGTTACATTACGGTATGTTTTATTATGTTATGTTATATTATAGTATGTTTTTCCTAATAAGTTGTATCGGCTACCAGCTTGCAAAATCAGACTTCACAACAGCCCTTCCTGCCTTTGTGTACCTCAAGAGCCAGATCTCCAAAACTTCTCAGGAGGTTATCTACCAGGACCAGATGGTTATCTGTGATTGATTATCGCCTGGAGGCCTGGTGAATTTGTATATATTTAGTCTAACACCTGGAGGCCTGGTGAATGTTTATTCACCACTGCTTACCCAGCAAAATTGGGACAGCAAAGAACATAAAAATTATTAATTACGACGGGAGACCATACTACAAAAAGGAGCTGCAAACCAAGTTCGGTGGGTCGATTGGGCAGTGACCCCTCACATTCCCCCAGCGCGCTGCTTGCTCTGTCTATATCAAATAAAGCAATCTAAATTTTGCTAAATATTGAGACTCTTGTCTCTCATTTATAACAAGGAGAAGACTGCTTCAGCCCATCGACCGATCCCAGAAGTTACAACAGTCTTCCCTAACTTCTCATTCTTAACTCACTTCTGTATTATTTCTTTATGCCTAGGTGGACATTGAGTGACTTTAGTCATACACCTTAGTCAGTGAGCAGTAGTCGTACCTTGGCAGGCAGGTATCTCAGGAGAGTATCTGAAATAACCTCGTGATGGGAACATGCATCAGTCCAAGAAGAGNAGGTGGCGGCGGGCTGGGGGCGGCTGCGGCCGAGCGGGCACCGCCATGGAGCACATCCGCACCACCAAGGTACTCCTGGTGCTGCGGCACGGCAGAGGGGCGGCAGGGGAGCTGGGATAACAGCGGGGCCGGGAGGGCCCGCCCGGCTCCGTGCGTCCGCTGCGGGCGAGGGCGTTGTTGTTTTCTCTGCCTCCTGCTGTTTGTGGCTNAATTACGACGGGAGACCATACTACAAAAAGGAGCTGCAAACCAAGTTCGGTGGGTCGATTGGGCAGTGACCCCTCACATTCCCCCAGCGCGCTGCTTGCTCTGTCTATATCAAATAAAGCAATCTAAATTTTGCTAAATATTGAGACTCTTGTCTCTCATTTATAACAAGGAGAAGACTGCTTCAGCCCATCGACCGATCCCAGAAGTTACAACAGTCTTCCCTAACTTCTCATTCTTAACTCACTTCTGTATTATTTCTTTATGCCTAGGTGGACATTGAGTGACTTTAGTCATACACCTTAGTCAGTGAGCAGTAGTCGTACCTTGGCAGGCAGGTATCTCAGGAGAGTATCTGAAATAACCTCGTGATGGGAACATGCATCAGTCCAAGAAGAGTGATTTCACCATGGCTGCTGATTCAACAGCAGCACATCTTCCTTTATCTCCTTTGGTTTTCAAGAGCTGTGCCGCTTATCAGCTGGAAAGCACCACCGAATTCCCATCTCTGCAAGGGTTTCCATTGAGCCTCTGCTCCACCCTCTGCTGAGTCCCCCTCAGGCTGTTACTGTGAGTGGGATGTCAGATGCGCCGACCGCGTTCCATCCGGGAGTAAGCACCGTGTTTTCCCTTCCAACTTCCTCACAGTTCCCTCTTTTTCCCCCATCATTTTCCCACACTCCAGCCTTTCCCGNCGCCAGGGGCTCTGGAGCGGCCCGTGCCGCTAGAAAGGGTGGAGGGCTCTGGGCGTGCTGCTCCAGTGCGACCCCGTGTCGATAAAATCCTGGTGTAGAGGTTTTTGTGGTGGACTGGGGAACAGGAGAAGCGAGCTGGGAGGGCATTGCAGTTGTTTTGTGTGCTCTGAATATGGTTCCGTGCAGCTTTTTGTAGTTTTGGAGGCAAATCGGTTGTGAAAACAACTGATTTGTTTTCTCCTTTCTGAAGACTCCATTGTGTGTTGTTAAGTACGCGGCCCGTCGGCATGTGTAATGTGTTAGGCTATTAAAAAACATGTCAGCTAAGCTGTATTTGACATTTTGGGTTTCTCTGACTTTTATTTTCTATTATTAGTGTGTTAGTCTCTGTATAATGAAGGTGTAAAAGGAAGGTCTCTCTTCTTGTTGTGACTAGTTTTTAAGTCGCAGCTTCTATAGAATGAAATTTCTAACAGTACTTTTCTCACCTTGCTCATCATCCCTGACTGCAAAGGTTGCTGAAAGGACTCCCCCTGTCTCTTGGGTCCTGGAAATTGTGATTAATTTCTGAACCTGGCAGTCTGACCTTCAAGTAGATTTATAGATATGTTTAGAAAAGGAGCATTCATACTTCGTGTCCTAGTAGTAGATTTATAGCCAATAATTACATAAAGGGACATAATTGCATAATTTTTTTTTAGTAATAGCTTACATAACTTTTATATAGATGCGTATAGCTGCTTTTAATTTTCATTTACATGTGTATATGTGAAACAAAAGGAAGGTCTCTGATGAAACTACTACTAGTAACACTTTATTAGTCTTGCACCACGCTGACAGATTGGAGATAAAGTTTCTTTATCAGCCTGTTTATTTTCAAACATGCAAGTCCTTGTTTGGAAACTTAATATTGTATTGTTACAGTCAGTAACTGGTTCCAAAATGAAAGCTCGACTAAAGCCAATGAGTATTGATGATCAGCGTACCTGTTTAAGTTTCAGACCTGAAATTGAGACTAGAAAGGATGCAGATTGCTGACTTCTTTGCATCTGCAGGTGATTATATTTCTGCATTGTGTTTTTGGGGCCCTGTTGGGGAAAAGTATTTACTGTAGCAATATAACTGAAGAGAGAAATGAGCTCTGAACACAATTTGTAAGATACAAAACTTATTACTTGAAGCGATTGCTTTTATAATTCATACAAAAAAATATACATTCTAAAAAATCAGTGTCATGGTAAGAAATAGCATGATACTTCTTTTGTTACAACTCTGTTGCTCACTTAGCTTTTTTGTAAGCTGTTGGTTTATCAAATATCCAGGTAGATTAAAATACGTATGGGTGAGCATTACAGGTATAGGAAGCTAGAAGAGTGAAGTACAACCTGCACTGTGAGCCTTGAAGGTTCAGTTTGTGTGTAGGTTCAAGTTGGATCTCATGCCAACTGTTCTGTTGTGTCTCTGCTTTTTCTAATCTGATGGCATTCCTGTTTTTTCGGTTTAGTTAAGTCGTAGGGACATAAACTTGAAATAACAGCACAGTCTTGCATGAATTAACTGCTGTACAGGGCAGCTATTATCCCTTGGAGAAGGTGATGGGATAGGTTTTGTACCTCCTCCAACTTCAGTTTGCTGGGAATGTTGAAATTAAAATTTCCTTTAGAACTGTCAGTGCAGTTACCTGAAATTGAGTGTAGCTTTTTGTGAAATTAAACTGTCCTACAGATTTTATGTTGAATAAGGAACTGAGGTCAATTTAGAAATCCCTTCTGAGAGTTTTATATTTAAGTAGCAACAGATGATCAAACTCAGTTTATTAAATGTGGTGGTAAAATAAAGAATATGTGACTTTACAATGATATTGATATATCCTTAAGGATATTTTGTAGCAAAATATAGGTAAAAAGACTGAAAATTCTTCAGTCAAACCTGTTTGCATATTTGAAGTCAAATCTGTACTAGTGAAAATACTGCTGGATTTTTCTCCTGGAGATGGAAAGTTTTGCTTAGTTTGCTAAATCAAATTAAACAGCAAAAGAAAAAAATGTGTAATAAGCTGAGTACCCATTAAAGCTGGTTTGAGTCAAGTTTAAATGAATGGTTCATCTACAGAGGCTGCATCTAACTAACATTTCAGTTTTCTTTAAGAAAAGTTTATCTGTGACTTCGCTTTCAGAATTCTTGAAGACTTTAGCTAGGTAAGTGGAAGTTGGAGCACTAATGCCTGTCCTCATCTAATGTAGAAATACAGCTACGAGAAAAGCTGCCTTATTACATGAAGGAGAAGGAAACCTCACATGCCAGGATTTTGTGGGTTGTGTTACTGGAGCAAAGCTGGAGCAGTTTCTGTGACCTTCTTAATGTGCTGGGGAGGTGCAGTGCCAGGTACCTGAGCAATTATTGCTGCAGATCTGCCCAGTATGAATTCTGTGTTTTCGCTGTGGTGTATTCACTTATGCTGGTCTATACCTGAGGACTTGGAGGATTCAGCATAATGTATTTTGATGTACTGATGCATGTAGTTTCCAATTTTTTTCTTTCTGAACTGAAATCTAGAATATTATTATAGTGCTGACTTCTAGTATGTATTTGTATTTCCTTCATTCTGATCTGAATTAATGAAGTTGGTTTTTTAACTTTCAAAATAAAAATTAGGTCTTTGTAGATCATAAGAAATACCTGAATTTTTTGTCTGTTTTGTATATGCTTTTAGTAGGTAAATACATCAGTACATAGCAACTAAAAATGGCTTAACATCAGCCCAGTAGATGGGCTCTGGATGCTGGTCTTGCTGCTGTGGAAGTTTTGGGAGTTCTGCCATGCATGTAATGTAGCACAGAGCTTTAACTTGGCGTTAAAGAGAGTGCTGCCAAGAAATAGAGGAATGCATGGAGATAAGCCATTTGCCACATTCCTTTCCTGTTCTTGCACACAAAGAATCGTGTAATGCTTGTTTCAAATAGAGCACTCTGTGGAGCCCAGAGTTAGGAGGAGCAGATAAAAAGCAGGCTATCTAGGAATATTTTTTCTTTTGAAATATTTTCCATAGGATTGAGATAATAATGCTGATAGAATGCCAGAAGGAGTCGTTTGCCCTTACCAGACTCAAGCCTGAATTATCTGCTTCAAATGCCAGCACAGTCCTTGAATTTCTAGGAGTTTTTTGTAATTATTAGTATAATGTTTACATTTCATTAAGAATTTATTTTGACTATAAGGCAAAGTTATAATAATACAGGTTTTTGAAGTTGGGGAATTTACAAAAGACAGTGCATAGATAAAATAGAAGTCAGGAGAGCATAATCTTTATGGCTTTGAGTGTGCAGACAGCCAATAAAGCACATTGCTGAGATCAGCTGTTAATTCAGTGCTGGCATCTCGATACCAGGAAATTGTTAGTGTGTGTTTGCTGTGTTTTAGGGAAGCAGCCTAAAAGCTTAGTCATTAATAATTCTTACTTTTTAAAAAATTGAAACTAAAAAAAGCTCAAATTTGTATTGAAACAGGATATTTGAACTAGTTGGTCTCAAAGCTTGTGACCACTCTAGTTTGGCCTGTATAGCCTTGTGTGTGCTGTGTTATGTTTCCTACCATTTTCAAAATTATTGCACAAGCTGACAAAACCTTTGCTAAATTAGAATTTAAATTTCTGCAGAAATTCAAGATTTAAGTTTTATTCCCCCTTCCCGTTTTTTTGTTACAGGTAGAGCAAGTGAAATTACTGGATAGGTTCAGCACGAGCAATAAGTCACTGATGGGAACTCTGTACCTTACAGCAACTCATCTGTTATTCATAGATTCAAGCCAGAGAGAGACGTGGGTAAGGATATTCAATGCTTGTGGTTCAAAGACATGGAGCTCTCCAGATGCATTTCTTCTTCCTGATTTAAGTTTGAATTTGTTTATTAAAAGGCTCTTAGCTGTTCTTTCTACACTCCTCCTTCATGGTATCATAATAAGTTAATAATTCACAGGTTGTGCTCTTGTGTGACACTGCTGCAGTTGAAATCAGGTCATGTTGAAAATTTTGACTTTTCTTCAAGCTGCTGTAATTTATTCTGCAGCCTTCACTTGTATTTCTGAATGCATGTGTGGTGGTTTTCTTTAAATAACTGTCTTGCACTGTAATTCTGAGGCAGGAGTGAGAGACTGATACATAGCTTAAGCATCAGGTTTAAAGTTTCACAGTTCACTTACCTTGTAATTAGATTCTGTGTAGATTAAGTGAGAACAAAAGTCCTAAGATCTCAGGTTTAGGGAATATTGAAGATACTATGCGCATTTTTAGAGCAGTAAGCAGCTGTTTCTTCACAAGTATTCATCTCTGGAATGAAAGGTTTCAGGTGGAGCTACAGCCTTTTGTTAACCAGTACCAGTGGTGTGCAATCAAAGCCAGCTACTACAGTACTTCCCATTAGTTTTTATACTCAGTGCCCTGATGGCACACATATGGACATCAAGCTATGGCTCCCACTGGAGCCCAGCCACCTGACTTGAGGTAGTGCCTTAAGTCTTCCATCCTTCAGAATGAAGTATTATCTCCCTGGCTGTTGTTAATATTTTTTTCCCTGTAGGTGTATTTTCCTTGATTAGCCTTAATCATATATCCTGGTTATCTGACTAAGTGCCTTATGCTGCTTTCAAGAAAATGGATTTTTCTATTATTTGTTCTTGGATACAATGTACAACTCTGTACAAACCAAACTGTTATCCTTTCATACAGAATGGGTTTTTGGGAAGAACACGATTCAGAAGCATTACTTGTTTGCATCTCCCTATGCACTACATTAAAAGGTTTCATTTTGGGGAAATTGAACCTATACTCCAAGTACTGCATTTCTGATGATAATGCAAGTATAATTATCATAATGTCTCCAAGATAATCTCTTTGGAAATGCATATTTGGCAGCATAGTTTTCAGATGTCTGTCAAATTCTGATCAATGTTTAAGAGATTTGATTGCTTCAGTGAGGTAATTGAAATTCTATCAAGAACATCTTGTTCAGTTGAGGTAGTGTGTCTGTGCCTTTCTTCCTACAGTTGAATAGCTGTTACTTTCTATGTATTTACTTAAATCTTGTGTGGATTTGCCACACACATAAATCTGTGAAGGGCTTTTGTATGTCCATTGCTGCAACAGTACTGTTAAAGCGGTCATAAATATTTAGCTGAGAAACTGTCATGTTCATCTAGTACAGTAGGTAATATAGGAGGTGTTTTTCTTGTCTCCTGTTCTGTCTGTACCTGTTAAACACTGGAATTCTGAAATCTTCAGGATCTCCTGTATCTTTCATACATTGAATTTTTTTCCCTTCCTCTGTTTTCTCTGAAAATTATGAGGTATGTTTTTGTAGATCCTTAAATATAGATATCCTGTCTGGACACTGTCTAATGAGATATAAGCCTGTCAGTTAAGAAAGTTAAAAGAAAACTGAACAACTACAGTGGAGTTTTACATCTCAGTTTTAGAAGGACACTTCAAAATGACAGAAGAGAATAACTAAAGTTTTATACATTTTAGTATCCCGATCAAAGTGGCATTCTTGGATTTCTGCTTCTAAATGTATTTCTTTTTATAACTGACTGACAAAATTAGTCAAAATCCATACTCAGCATTGCTTAATGTGTCTCACATCTGCTGATCTATATAGTATGCTGTTCTTGTTTCTCCTCAGCATGCTTACTTTGAGTTTTTGTATGTCACAGATTCTACATCATCACATTGCTGCAGTGGAAAAACTTCCTTTGACTACTTCTGGCTGCCCCCTTGTCATCCAGTGTAAGAACTTCAGGATAGTTCACTTTGTTGTACCCAGAGAGAGAGATTGTCATGACATTTATAATTCTTTGCTTCAGCTCTCAAGAACAGGTAATACTTGTAGTTGTAAAAGACTTTGCAGTATATGCATGGATAACAAGTTTGGGGTGTGTGTGAGTAAACAATGTATCTTTTATTTATTTATCTTCAAATACGCATTACGTAAAGTCTCACATGGGTTTGGTATATAAATAGGTTTTTTGGTTAAATATTAATTGCATAAAAATTCAGAAGGTGCGTTGTCTGACTTTTGTATGTCACTGCTTTTCCTTAACAGAATGAGAGATCCTTTTCTATTTTTTTTGCATTTCTGTTGTTGTTCCTGATATTGTGAATATAAATGTGTATAGTCTCTCTTAATTGTGGGTTCCATAGATTAAAAACCACTAAGCAGTTGTTACTAATTTCATGCAGTTTCAAAAATAAATCTGAGATTTTAATGCTAGAATAACATTGCCAATTCAACTTTACAAGAGACTTCTGTCAATATGGTCTTTTGCATTTTCTGCTTTCTGTTTAAAACAATGCAAACTGTCATCTGTCATAAGTAAATAGCATACTAGGAAAAACAAAGTTTTTGAAAGGTTTTCTTTTTTAAGGGCAACTTTAAAACTTTCTGTTTTTAAGGTCAATAGATGTAAATTTCAGTTCTTGCCTCCCAAAATAGTTTGTTCTTTCATATCCTGTGAAATCTAATAATTCTGCCTTTTGCCTTAAATTTATCAGTCTTCTTTTTGTGACCCTTATAGCTTTAGAAATGTCTCTTCTGAAATAGGTCAAGTGCACTCAGGAAAACTTTCATTACCTACTTCTAAGTCTCTATAATTGTGTTAGTTAACTGTAGGATAGTTGCAGAATAAATATTTCAGGCATGTCAAGTATCTATTATTTAGTCTTGCTTCTGTGAATCTTGAAGCCTGAGACCTTCTCTCCATTACATATTCTTTACCTTTTAGCAAAATACGAAGAACTCTATGCCTTTTCTTATAATCCAAAACAAAATGAGTCGGAGCAAGTCAAAGGTTGGCAGCTTATTGATCTAGCAGAAGAATATAAGAGAATGGGAGTGCCAAATGATTACTGGCAGTTGTCTGATGCAAATCGTGATTACAAGGTAAGTGTTGTAATGGAAACACGTTCTACTCTGCATCTGTTTCTGATCAGGCTTGTAGAAAACAGCTTAATGCTATGAAAGCATTTGGCTTGCAATGCAAGCCAAAGCTTCAGGTAGAGAGAGTTAACTCCTTAATCAGTGTGCAATCTCACAACTTCCTAATTGAAGTTTTTCCCAAGGCCTCACGGAGAGAGCGTGTGTGCATGGATGCATGGATCCTTTGGGATTATTTCGAGAGATGTTTACCTGTTTGAAGCCCACCCCCAGTGACTCTGGTGCTCTGCAGCTTTGTGATGTCTCTCTTAACTGAGCAGGATTCTACCTCAGCATTTTGCAGTGCTGGTTGTGGTGGTGTGGCTGATTCTGAGACTGGATTTCATCTTACTTTATAGTCTGCAAGTATTGAAATGAGGGAAATAATTTCAGTATTTTCTTTGAAACATATTCTTAGCATTTCTACTGCAGAGTTGCAATCTTAAGAGTGAATGGTATGGTGATGTTTGCCTGTGTAACTTGGATAACAGTTTGTATACTTTCATCCATGTCTTGTCTCCTTTGAATTGTTTACATTTGTATAATGAAACATGGTAGAGTTTTTTTGTGTCTTAATTCACCTTACATCTTTCAAATTGAATACAGTAAAACTAGATTAGGCTTTGTGTCTTGCATTTACAATCCTTATTGTGTATCTGCGTCTTTCAGATTTGTGAAACCTATCCTAGAGAACTTTATGTTCCCAGAACTGCAAGCAAGCCCATAATTGTTGGTAGCTCCAAGTTCAGAAGCAAAGGAAGATTCCCAGTGTTGTCATATTATCATAAAAATAAAGAGGTATAGTGTGACTTCTTTTTACTGTAAATGTGCTGAAAAGTATTTCTCAACACTTGGCAGTAGTTCAAGGGTTGGTGAGGAGTGCAGTGACTTGTATGGCAAGGCTGTGACTCAGGATAACTCTGAATACTGCTGTTAGGCAGTGCCTAACAGGATGCTGAGTAAACCTAGCCAGTTTAAAAGAAATTCTTAAGTAATCAGTTGATAATCAGTTGAATCTACTGAAGTTTTCAGAAACTAACATTAAGGTAACTGAGGATAGCTTTCTCTTAAGGGATCTGTCTTTCTTCATATATCAGGAATAAAATCTGTTAGGTCAAAATGGTAGGGAAAAAAGCCAAACAGATGAACCAACAAAATAATAGAATTGTTTCTTCAAGGAGTTACTTGCAAGGTGTAAGAACTCTGCAGGGTAGGAATTAAGATTTTTGCAGAGGGTGGTGTTAAAGCAGCATGAGCCTGTCTCAGCTGTGGAAGGAGAGGAGTACTGTCACCTTGCTGAGTTAAAGAATTTGTCTGATGAATGTGAAGCTACTGAATGGATTTGAACATGATTACATTTTATTTGAATATTGGAAGATGTATCTGATACCTTCTGTAATACAACATATAATTGAAAATTACATTACTAAAACTACATTAGCTAATAACAAATTGCACTTGCAATAATAGCATCATGCCTGCATTAATAAAACCACATATAATTCATTCCATATTAAGGGAGTAGCTTGCTTTCCTAAAGTGTAGTTTTTCCAGCCTGTACTTTTGAGAGTTTTTATGTCAATTATGTAAACTGATACCTTGCCCATGAAGATGAACCTGAAAAACTGTTTTGATGGATCTTTAGATTTAAGTTGTAGGTACTGTATTTCAGTATTTCTAAGGCATGTGCTTAAAAAGTTGGAACACCTGAACGTTATTCAGTTTGCTGGTACTACCTGCTGAATGAAACAGTTTTTTTAATTGTATTATGAGATCTTGCAAAGCACTTCAAGTACAGGCATTAAACTGATGCTGATTTGTTCTTTGTTGTCTCTGGTAGGCTGCAATTTGCAGATGCAGTCAACCTCTCTCAGGTTTCAGTGCCCGGTGCCTGGAAGATGAGCACATGTTGCAAGCCATCAGTAAAGCAAATCCTTCAAATCGCTACATGTATGTTATGGACACCAGGCCCAAGGTAGGTACTTGCTACAGACAAGCCTCTCCTGAATATTAGAGTGCAGGGATACAATGTAATTCTGAAAAATTTGGAGCCAAATATGAGTCCATCATGAGCAAAAATGTTGTGAGGATAAGGTTAGGCATCTATTCAGATGTTTTAATTACTTGTTTTCTTAAAGAAATTGAACCTGTCTCAGTACTTGGCTAGAATTTACTGAATATGCTGCTGAACTTTGAGAGGGACATTTAAAAATATACTTAAATCGTAGTTAGGAAGTGAACAGTTGGGTGGGATTCAGATAATTCTAACTGTTTGAAATGAAATTCATGGAATAGTGAGCTGTGATGGGATTTCTTTTGGAATGGGAGAGAGTACTGTGTTTTGGGTAAATGACCTTTACAAACTGTCTCTGAAAGGAGAAAGTGGAGGAAATTCTGTTTTGGCATTTTGAGGTCATCACAGAATGGCTTGATTTAGAAGAAGACTTAAACATCATCTGCAACCTCTCTGACGAGGTTGTTCAGAGCTCTATCCAATATGGTTTCAAACACTTCCAGGATCCACAACTTCTCTGGGCAGTGTTTTCCAGTGCCTCACCATCATACTTCATCACTGTCTAATTAAATTGAATTCCGTTCTTTTATTAAGATGAATTATGTTATGACCTGTGTTACAATGTGTGGCTAATTCTCACTCTTTAGACTCATCTTCATTTCAATTAGTATTAATTTCACTCAAGTGTCTGAACATAGGAGCTGAAAATGTCTGGGAAACTTTCCTTTGTAGGTGAGGTGTCTGTAGTGTCTTTACTCAGAAATGTTTGGACACAAGTAAAAGCTTATTAGTTAGGAATATGGAGAAGAGAATAGGAATTGCTAAATGCATTATTCAGATATGTCAGTCCGAAATATAGACTACGTTTTTTTTATATATATATACTGTCCTTTTCTTACACCTCGGTGCTTTCAAGCTGATTTGCCACAAACTGTATCAGAATCTGTTTATACTATATGCTCTTGTGGTTTTTTCCCAATATATTCGATTGAAATTGCTTTACTTTTGTTTCTTCAATTGATATTTTTATTCCAGCAATGTTTTTCAATACTTTTATTTTCCTCTTTTAAGCTTAATGCAATGGCTAACAGAGCTGCTGGAAAGGGCTATGAGAATGAAGACAACTACTCAAACATTAGGTTCCAGTTTGTTGGCATTGAAAATATTCATGTAATGAGATCCAGCCTGCAAAAACTCCTGGAAGGTATGTTTTAACTGTACTAAAACAGTGTATTTGAAAACAGAGTAAGTGTTTTTCTGAAGTCTTTAATAATAGCTTACACAAACTGCATTGACATTTCTGTGGTTTATTCCAGCTCTGTGTTTAGTATCAGTTTGATGTGCCCTGTGGTAATGAATTATCTTAAATCTCGACCTTCAAACTGTAAATTCGACTGGATGGAGTTATTTTGAAGAAAATTGAATGGCACATGCGTCTTTACTGAGCTTTGTTAGTATGTCAGTGAGAAAGACTGCTATGTTTTCCAAGTGTGTGTCTGTAGATACATTTCATTTACAGAATATCAGTTCTCCAAAGAGCACTTTGCTCCACAGAAATCACAATAAGCATATGGTCTGCACAAAATTTGAACTCTTTGACTCAATGAGCCACTTGTGTGCTTGTAGGTGTTTGTAGAGAAGGGGCGGGGGAAATGTGAGCCACTTCACCATACCACTGCCTGCCTCCTGGTGGTGAAAATGGAGAGGCAGAAGTGTGTTCATAATTCCGCTGATGTATTATTTAGGTAGAAAGCTGAGAGAAAATTTAAGACATTGTGTGGATTCTGAGATTAGAACACAGTGGCAGAAATGAGGCTTCCACACCTGACATACAATACATGTGTAAGTGCTTGGCTTCTGGAATTATGCAAGTATTTCCAGAGACAGAGAAGGTTTACACTTATATGGAGGCCTATTTTGATGAAGACATGCTGTTACATTGATTAAGAAATCTTACAGACTAGTGGTGTAGTCTTCATTTTCATTGATCCTGGATGTGCTGCTAACCTATTCTTCAGGCATTGTGCATGGAATCCTACTGAGCTTTAATAATATGGATCTTTCTGGTTATTCCTAACATATTCTTTCATGTGTTTTTCCTAAAGGAAAGATGAGAAGCTTGAGTTTTTAGATTTGTTATAATCCTCCTTTCTCTTACTAATATGTTCATTTCTAGAAAACTAGCTAATAAAACTTGATTGTTGTTTTAATTTTTTAAGAGGCCTGCTCCTGTGTAATAATGTGTGATGCATAAGTGTGTGCATCACACAGTTATCAACACAGACTTCATATTCCTTCCATTTGAATTGATATCCCACCAGCAGTACTTACTAAATACATGTCTGTAACTTCCTTTAAGGATGGGATATATTTTCATTTGAACAAAATCATGAGTGATCTCTATTGCTTGTTTTCCGCTTAAGTTTTTTTGGTGAATGAACACAGTTGTTTTACTTCTCTTCAGTCTGAATGATTCACTAGAGTTTTGCTGAATGCCACTTTAGAAGTAGGAGCATCTTCAGGGGTAGGAAGGACCCTTAAAATTTAGGGATGTATGCAATGATTTACTCTTCAGCTCCTTGTAGAAATGTGCCATCAGTGATCAGGAAGAAAATGCCATGAAAATGGTTCATAACTTAAAATGAGGAAAATGCCATTTAGCTTCTGTGTACTCACTTCCCCTGAATGTGCTGAACTGAATGTTCTCAAATCAGAGCATGATACCAATGACACTGCTTGTTCAAGCACCGCTGTAACTGGGACTGCCCTCAGTTGTTTGGGCTTTTTATAACAAAACAACTGTTATTCATTGTTTGGTGTGTGTCCTGCTCCTTGGCTCTGTGTCTGTCTCATTTCCTTCAGAATCTAAAGATTCCATTGGTAAGCCGCATGTCAGACAAAATCCTTCCCCACATCCTTTTGTAATGGGACTACAGCATGGAGCATGCTAGGGGAATTTACAGTGTATTCATTTTGGATTCATCTGTTACTTAAATACCTTACATGCAGTGGTTCAAAGCTTTTCTCAAATAGTTTTCTTCAGCGTGAGCATGATGACTATCAATGAGCAGACTACAATACTCATGGGAGAAACTTAACATAGACAAAATTTGTGGCTTCGACATTAAGTACAAAGTTCAGTTTTTACATATTTAAATTACAATATTGCATAATGGAAAGGATTAGAACTCTGATAAACGAAAGGGTTTTGGGTATGTCAAGAGGGAGCATTTCTGCAGAAACTGTTTGGGGAAAAAGCTCAACAGATGTTGCAATCTGCATGTATTTTGATGGTGGAAGTGTGTTAACTGAGGGGGTTTTGTGAGTTATGTAGAGTTTTCTTTATAGGACAAGGAATTATGTAGGTTTTTTATTTGTTTAAGGAAAAAAACTCTGCCTGCAACCTGCTGTGCTTCACTCTGCAGGTCTAGTCAGCTCCTGAACTGCTGCGTGAGGCTTTGTTAATAATGTGAATGTGAATAAGGATAATCAAACAAGGGAACATTGAGGTTTTGGGGCTCATGTGCATGTAGGGCTTGTGTTTTTTATGGTGGGATCTGTATAGGCAGAACTATCTTGAATCCTATTTATTGTGAAGGAGCTGAATTATCTTAGATGTACTATAAATGGTACCGTAAATCATCTTTGACCTTTTAAAAGACCATAAGGAACTGGAAAATAACTTTTTTCAGCATATAAGAGTTGGAACAGTATCAATGCAATTGATTTAATCACCAAGTAGTATAAAAATGCCTGTGTTAATTCACAGAAATGGAAAGTAACTCTTGGCGCTCAACATATGTGTTCCTATCTCTGCCTTCATTTATAAAAATAAGAAATCTAGCTAGAAAGGGGAAATACTAGTGATGAAATACTTCTGCCAAGCTAAAAATTGTGATCAAAAGCAGATTTTGACAGCAGTATCTGGGTGAAAACAAACTGAGGGCTGGAAGCCTGTTTATTTTCTAGCTGGAAAGCTTGTGCTTTAAATCAGAGGTTACAGAATGTGTAGGTGTGCTGCCATGAAGCATACCTTTGTCTGTCCAGTTCCTTCTCTGCAGATGTTTGATTTTCCAGATACTTGACTATTTTCACTTTCTTTCCTTTACCAGAGTGGTGGATGTGTTTGTGTACTGTTGTGACTGATCATACCACTGGTATGGAGAATGACTTGATCCTTTCAGCTGGATCACATTCTCCTCTGATTTCCTCCATGTGCTAGGTCTTTTGGAAGCAGAACTCTGCCTAATGATGCCTTTTGAAGATAGGAGAAAGCTAGCTTGCTTTTACTTCTTTTACTGATATTTACAGACTAACCTTTAAAATCGGTCTCCTGTCGTGGGGTTTCTTGATGTTCTGTTACCTCATTATGTCGTGGTTTGCTAGGTAGTTTTGTAGATGATGAAGATCTGTGGGTTTTCAAAAAGGTGCTGCAGTACATGTTTGGAAGCCTGTCATTCTTCTAGTATTCAGCAGCACCTGGCACTATGAATCTTCCTGAGCAAAACTTGTTTGAGCTTGAAAGCTGAGAAACATCTAGTGCAGATACAGGAAAGCTCTTGGAGGCAGTGATTTGATTTTGAAGCACTCATTACATCAGGAGACTTGATTGAATATGAAGCTGCATCAGAGAATGATTTGGTGAATTTTGTTCTCTGCTTTTGCTGCTGACTCACTTCCTTCCATGGCCAGAGATAAAGATGATTTTGCAGCTGTTGTATCCCTACTGCTCACTTTCATCCTACAGAACCTTTTTATTTTCATCTGGGGCCCAATGCTTTAGAATCATAAAATCATATAGGTTGAAAAATACTTCTGAGATCATCAAGTCTAGCTGTTAAGCTTAGTGAAAAGTAGGCTTCCATTGTGGAAGAGACAAGTATTTTTGTAGCTACCAGCCTTGGGTGTCTTCTCTTAGAATCACACATAGCTGAAGTTATGTTAGCCAGCAGATTTCTTTTTTTTTTTGCCAGAAGTTTGTCATGTTTGGATAGTAATGTAACTATGTGAGTTACTATTCAAAATTGTACAAGAACCAGGTTATCTGTCTTACATGTGAATTGGTTCTGTGTGAGAATCTTTCAGTCTACCTCTGCATCTCTTGCTGCTACACCGCAAAGCATCTTTCCTTTAATTTGAGTTCTTCCTTGCTCTCTGAATTAACATTATCACAGGATCCAAGTACATTAGGGAAGAATGGTGGAGATCAGTCAGAAATGTGGTGTGTCAAGTGTGAAAGTAGACAAAATTTTGGTGGATTTCATACACCCCTGTTTTCTTGTACTGCACTTACTTTATTCTCCTGAACAGGAGGTGACGAAACTCTGGCAGTGTGACTGTTCTAAACTGTGTGTATTGTCTGGATGCAGCTACTTCCTTGCTACTGGTACTAATTAAGTATTCCCAGTGAGCCTTTGGCATTTGTATTGCCTTCCTTGATGACACAAGAGTAAGGCTTCCTGATGGGGTTAACTAGTGTATTTACTTGGAATGTTATTTTGTCAAAAGGAACAAAGATCTTACTCTTGCCTCTCCTGGTTATATAGTTCTACAGAGTTGAATTCTGACTGGAGACCCTCTTGTATTACCCCTCCCTTAACCATTGGATTAGAAATCTTTCAGGAAACCACCACTCAACTTAAAACAGGGGATTAGATACAACATGCAATTATTCTTCTTTCTACGTTGCAGAGTGTTGGTAGCTACAACCGCTTCAGTCTTTTTAACTCTTGGTTTCTTTCAGTCAGTGGCACAAGGGGTTTGTCTGTCAATGACTTCTTGTCTGGTCTGGAGAATTCTGGATGGCTGCGTCACATCAAAGCTGTGTTGGATGCCGCTGTCTTCCTAGCCAAGGTAACTTGCATGCTGCTTCTTTGTTTGATGGGAAGTTGACTTCCTACCAGAAAAATTATACTTAATATTGTGTAATGTGTAAGATTCTACAATTAACCGTTTTGGAGATAGGTGCTTAGTATATATACCAATACATCTAATATGCTGGTTAAAGTATTATGTGTTTCTTTATGATTGGAGATATGAAACATTCCAGCCAATGTTCTGAGATTTTTTGAATGCTGTTTGGTAATCTTGTTGGGAGACAAAGGGATTCTTATGTTTCCTGGTTCTCTAGACATTGTTGCGAAGTGTAACCAGTTTGGTGGTGGATGGAACAAACTATTATTTAGTGTACTCTGAAAAATAGAACTGGGGCAGTAATTGTAGAGCAGCCAAGGTGACTATGCTGACTTCATTTGGCAAGGAAGTAGGGTTCTGTGAATAGAGGAACAGAGGAACAATTGCCTTTGCCAAGCACTTATGAAGCCAAGGGCTTGATCTGCTGGTAGTGGGTAAAGAAAAAACCTGGATCTTTGTTTTTAGTAGCTAAAATAACAAGGATTTATCTCAGTTAGAAGTGGATGATTCTCCTAAAGATGACCCTCAAAAATGTCTGAGCCAACACGAACTGATTTCTCAGCTGAAGCTAATAAGCATTTCCTAGGCCTTCACTTTTATGTGGCATAATGATGAACAAGTGGTATCTTCAATGATGTATTGACATAGTTTGATTTTTTTGTTAATCTGTACTCAGTAATGTGTAATCTAATTATTGTTAGATTTTCTTGTAAATTTAGTTTTATGAGGGAGAGAGAGAACTGGGAACCCCTGTAGTGGTTAGCTTATGCAAAGGTGGTAGTTGAATTTCTTTTTTCAAGGAGTTTTCTATACTTCCATGGAGACAAGTTCCTACTTTCTGGTCCTATTAAATCTTTTCCTCATAGTAAACATTTTCCTAGCTCTTTGAAATAAGATGGCCTATGCTATGAGTTGGAAATAAATTTAGGTTTTTCTCTTTATTTACTAGTTTTTGACTTCTATCTAGAAAAGAACACTGATTAAGAAACAACTGTGTTTTGCAGGCAATAGCAGTTGAGAGTGCGAGTGTATTGGTGCACTGTTCAGATGGCTGGGATAGGACTTCCCAAGTTTGTTCCCTTGGAGCTCTTTTGCTGGATTCCTATTACAGAACAATCAAAGGATTCATGGTAAGCAGTCTATTGCAATGTTGAGTTGTTCCGTGGTAAAGAAAGGGTGTTTTGAGTGTGAAAGGGATCAAACATACTGATTTTTTTTTTTGGTAGTTAAAAGTTTGCAGTACATTGATAAATAGTTAATGTAGAAATACTTTGCTGCTTGAAAAAATTATTTAAAATCTAAAAAACCGAAATACAAGTAGCTGATTGCTTTAGTCACCCTGCAGAAATGTTGCAATGATTGCTTTTTGCATCCCAGCAAGTCCTTTATCTATGACATAGAAGGATTCCAAAGTGCTTATGTGACATAGCACACATACTAAATTACAGCAGCTCTGTGCTGCTGTAAAACAACATTTTTGTTTGTGTCCAAAACAACATTTTTAAAATCTAAAAATGATGATTCCTCTAGTGATAGAGATGTAAAGATGTCTAATCAATCTAAATTTCTTCATCTTTTTATATAGAGAGAAGTATTTCAGATTATTCCAAATTTTAGAGTAGGAAAATCAACAGTGTTCTGCAATGACAAGGCAAGGTGTTATGGGAACTCCTCAAGGATAGTACATAAAACTAGTTCAGTGTGTTGTTTAGAACTAACTGCCACAAATATTACAAGCACTGAAAGTGAAGTTGAGGAAGAATTAAAGAGGATTAATTTGTTGTGAGTAGTGAGAATGTGTGTAATCTTTAGGGAAGTAATTTAATCTTTTTAGGTTTTGATTAATCCTTGCTTTCAGTTGAATTTTTGTGAAGATCCTGTGTTCTTTTTGGTGCTTGGTAGTGTGACTGAAGTGATAAAACAAGATAGTGTTGATATGAACAAACTTACTGCTATAAATATTAGAAAGAACATATTATGTAAACCATGATAGCAGGCATGCAGTACTAACATTTTTCTTATTCTTTGCCATAGAAAGTTAATAATCTACTAATAAGTCATGCAGCATTTTTCTTGAAATTATCAGTTACTTGATTGGCAAGTTGCTTAACTTTTTTTACGAGTTTTCTATTAATGTACTTTGAGAATCTCATTAAAAACTTCTAAGAAAATAAAGAAGATACAAAATGATAAATAGTTGTTTCTACTGTGACTTATTGGACTCAGATTTATAGTATAATATATTGATAGCCTGTGGGGTTAATACTGTAGGTGTAAGATTGAATAATATTTTACGTGAGTTTTCATTTTTTTACCTTCTAGGTCTTGATAGAGAAAGATTGGATCTCCTTTGGGCACAAGTTCTCTGACAGGTAGTTCACTCCTCTGATATAATGAAGTGTGTACAGCAAACTGAGCTAAGTATTCTGAAACAAGAGACAGCTTGTAGATGTTGCATTTCTAGCCACACTGCAGCCGTTAAGCAATGAGTAAGCTGTTTTCAGTAGACAAGGAACTTCTCTTGCTGTCTACAGTGTATTGCAGTTCATTCAAATACTTGTTGGATAACTGACTTATATTGCAGACGTAAAGTTTTAGTGCTACTGGTGCCTTGCTTGCAGAAGTTGATGACTGCAGCAAGGTCTGACTGATGTGCAAAGCCAATCTAAAGCTACGTCCCAGCTATTTAGGCAATATGAAGCACATAGTTTTGGTATCTTTAAAGATAAGTTTGCATTTATGTTTACTTTGATGATAAAGTCACGCCTAATTTTAGAAGTCATATGTTAAGAGTTCTGTTTTTTCCCTTGATCTGCCTGTCATCAGCTATGACGATAGCCTTGCTGCTATTTACTGCTTATTAATATGCTTTTAGCTGGTATACTCCACATGTTGACTGTGACAGTATTAGACACAAAGCAACTTAACTGTCTTACGTTGCTATTTTGTACTTAATATAGATGTGTGATTACTTATAAGTCAGAAAAACAGGTTAAATATAGACTTATTTTTATTCAAAAATTGCCCCAGTTCCTGAAGTTAGATACTCATTTCCAAATCAAAGCTAGTGTCAAATTAAGGTGCTGTCATTTAAAAACAACTGCAGCTAAGACTTTCTTGATTTCTAACTTAAACCAGTTTCAGTCTGTTTGTGGAATCTTTTTCAGATGTTGTCAGTTGGATGGTGATCCGAAAGAGATCTCGCCAGTATTCACTCAGTTTTTAGAAAGTGTGTGGAATCTGACTGAGCAGTTTCCACAAGCCTTTGAGTACAATGAAGCTTTCCTCCTTCAAATCCATGAACATGTCCATTCATGCCAGTTTGGTAACTTCCTTGGAAACTGTCAAAAAGAACGAGAAGAGCTAAAGTAAGCAGGCACATTGTATTGTGTCTTTTGTTTATTCTGGCAGACTAATAACTTCCGTGAATCTTCTTCCTCTATTCAGAGCCTAAAATGAAGGATCGGTAGTACTGAAATCTATGTTGAACTGCATCAGGGTGCTTCTTGTACTTTTGTATGCTGAAGACAGTCTTTCTAATTCTGGTAGAAAATCACATCTTTTTCATAGGAAAAGTTAATGTTTTCCTGCTCATCTGGTTTTTGGGTTTTTTTCCCTCTAAAAGTACGTAAGCTTAAGTTTGGAAATACCATGAATTGCCTCTCCCAGTCTCTCTTTAGGTAACCTTAAAATTCTTGCCTGCTCAAGCCTACTCATTTAGAAGTATTAGGAGGATATCCTCAATGCGTTTAGCTGGAAAACTTCTGTGAAGTAAGCAGTATCTTCTGCTTGTTTGCTTGCAGTCAGTGTGTTGACCTCTTTCCCTTTTTGCTTTAAGACTAAAAGAGAAGACCTATTCCTTGTGGCCATTCCTTTTGGCTGATCAGAAGAAATATCAGAATCCTCTGTATAATCCGGACTTCTCTCCAGAACTAACTCTTTTGGAGCCTAATACAGTATCATTCAATTTTAAGTAAGTTTAAATAAGATACAGTATCTTTTCTTCAGCTCTGTCATTATCTTGCACAGTTAAAACTGTCTGCTTTGTGCAGGTTTTGGAGAAATATGTACCATCAGTTTGATCGAAGTATGCATCCCAGGCAGTCTATGTTCAACCTTATCATGAATACGAGTGAGCAAAATAAACAACTGGAGGAAGACATTAAAGAACTGGAAGCTGTAAGTATTACAAAATAAGTGTATGTACTTGTGACCTGTTCTTCAGATTATATTTGTTACAGTGCTGCTATAGTTTCACATGAATGTCACTGCTGTATGGCCTAGCACTTGTTCTGTGTAATGGTGACTTGTACTTTTACTGCTTGCTTCTATGGTGAGTGCTCTAAGGCACTATTTATTCTGCTTTCTTAATGAGCTCTATTATGTAAAAGTGCTACTATCAAAGCCTTACTTGAAGGTAAGTTTCACAGAAACTTAACCTACATTATAGTGTCTTGGATAACAAGGTATCCATGTAGCTACAGCTGTGTTTTATTTCTATTATAGCTACTAAAATGGAAGCAGTAAGTATTGTCCTTCTTTTAACTTCATATGCAGGTGCATGCTGTTGTAAGTCGTCATAATTATGGGTCATGTACATTGTAATGTTTTTATGAAGACAGGGCTTAATCCAGGGATCTGATGTCTGCAGTTGACTTCTAGGTACTGCAGTAAGCAGCCAGGAAAGGCTAATTGATACTTCTGTTAGTGTCATTTAAGGTGCTGAAACTTAAGAATAATGCCTTTTAAGGAATACAGAAGTCTTCTGATTATCAGTTTTAATACTTGTGTGTGGACTGAAATGGTAACAGAACTCCTGTATATTATGTTGGGGGGAAGAGGGGGGAAGTACAGTTTTTCTAGGAGGAAAGATTTTATTAGACTGATCCTACTGTAAAGTAGTGAATGCAGGTAATTTAATCTAATACCGTTTCCAATGTTAATTTTATATTTAAAAGATTTTATACAGTTGAAACAGCAGGTGGAAGAAAACTCAAAAAGTAATCGAAAGAATAAGCAAGACGGAAAGTGAAGTTTCAGCTTTGAATTTTCTAGAACCTCATTCCAAGATGTTATCTTCACCTGAACCTACATTTCTCATTTGAGCAATGATGAGATGTAGTTTTTTGAAATTCTAATGAAGTCTTAGCTACTGCTGTTACCATCTATACAAAGTTGATGCCAAGAGACACAGGTCTTCTGGTTTTAGTCTCAGTTCTAATAACATACAAACACATCAACAAACAAATCCTTCAGTTAACTATTGCAACCTCCCAGTTACTGTGTGAGTGAGTTTGAATTAAAAACAAAACAAGCAAACAACCCAAACCATATAACTGAAAAATCCCTTAATCCTGATCTTTCCTATTCTCTTGCTCATGCTGGCAGGATCTATCCTTTTCTCCTTTCCTGTTTTTTTAGTTGACTTTTTTTAGAGTATTCATGCATTTGAGCAAACTGTATTGGCATTTTTTAGATATAAAGGAAAAGTCTTTTAGAAGGTTTTTAGGAAGGATAGAAGGGCTTTAGATCTCAAGGTGCTTTGTATTAAGAGACTCGTGGTCTTTAAGAGACTTCAGGATCCCTGCTTGCTACAGTACCAAGGACTGTCTTCCTCTGCTTCCACTCCAGAAAGTATTTCTATCTTGATAGCAAACAAACAAGGGGCAAGCCTGGAAGAACCTCTCCTTCTCTAGGGATATTGATAGGCATTCTTTGTCTTCTGCCCTTCTGCAAATTTTAAGCAAACAGTTATTTTAGCATCTGCTGTGAACTGTGGGGAAGAATGTCATAAGGAATGGCCTAACGTTTAGCAATACTGTTACTAAGCTAGGGTATGTAACAGAGTTCTGCAGACACTGAGTTGGCCAGCAAAAGAAGGGGATACATTTCCTTTAAAAGCACAATATCGTAAGTAAAGAGCCATGCCCGCTGTTAGTAACTGTTCTTTGTGTTTCAGAAAATAAAGCAGAGAAACGGGCAGTCAGATGTGGTCCTTGAGAAGAAACAGGAGCTGACGACTCATCATCCTGCCCCAGTGGCACTGAAATCCCCTTCGTGCTTCCAGAAGGAGCCGCCGCCGATGCCAGCGAACGACGCCGTGCGAACCATAGAGGGCAGCAACACAGCAGACAACCGCTACAGCGAGCTCGTGTCCGAGTTCTCCAAAGCTGAGCCTGCCGTTGTCAGCTTGGAGTACGGAGTGGCCAGGATGACCTGCTAATCGACATCTGGCACTGTGTTCTTCTAGACTGATTAAATGGAGAGATAGGTCATTTTCAGGATGGGTCTGTGCTGCATGACCAAAACACGGTTTGTGTATCAGCAAGTCTTGTTAACGTAGACTAGAACAGCATGCTAGTTGTCAAGTGTTTGCTGTTCTTTTAAGGGGGGAAAAAAAGATGTAGTTGTCTTTTTGAAAGAAATAGGGGCATTTGGTAAGTAGTGACTGAAAATCAAAGAATGTTATGTCTTTGGACTTAGGTCAGTTTGCACTAAATTGATTTAAACAGTAATATTACTTTATTCAGTATAGGAAACCACAGGTGGTCTTTCACAAATTGATTTTACTTGGACAAGAAAACTTGAACTTTCTATTTTAGGAGTTGAAGCTACGTGTATATATCTCATATGAATACATATTCCCTTGCTTAGTGTCACCTAGCACATTCACTGTATTAAGTGCCATGGAAAAGTATGACATATTTCGAATCATAAGTAGTTGGCCTTAAACCTGTCAGATCAGTGATTTTGTCCTTTACTACTGCAGTCTACCTGGCTCTGTTTACATTGTATTTGCTCAAATTTTTATATCCTTAAAACAGGACTGAATATAAAGAATGAAGCATGCCTAAGCTGGCACAGCCTTTCAGCCAATAGCTATATGAATGTTAATTTTTCACTTGAGACTGTTTTTTTATTCCATTTGCTCTGTTGTTTAAAATATAATAGATTGACCTGATTTTCCTCTCTGGCAGCTCAGCAGATTGAGCATCATTAAAGCTGCAGGTTGTCTGACCTTAAGTGTTATGATTTATGGCAAGGATTTAAGTGTAAAATAAGACATGTCATGTAAGAAAACAAAACTAGCCAATAACTGAATAATCAGGTTCATTCAGATTGTTTACTGTGTGCTGTGCAGTTGTTCAAGGTACAAGAATCCAAGCAAAACTTTTGGAAATGTAGTCTACTGATATTGTTCCCAAGTTAACAAAAAGTCACGTGTCTGAAACTCATGGGAAACTGAGTGCTTCCAGAATATTTCATTAGAAGAAAACTTTGGTTATTCATGAAAACCCTTCTCATCTTGTAAAAACTTGTCCAGCCTGTGCATGTTTAAAGTAATTTTAGTATCTGGAAATTTTATGTATTTGGAGAAAGGACAAAAACTTCTTCTAGCAGGATGCAGTAGTGATCATGGAACATAAGAAAAAAGGGGAAAACTTACAGTTTGTGTGCTTAACTATGTATCTGTAATCTTCTGGTAAGGGAGAACATTTTTCTGAAGTGTGTCTCATGATGGATTTTCTGAGCAGGTGAAAGAATAAGGAAGAAAAATGTTGGTGCCCAGCTCTTAAATAGAAGTTTGAATTATAACTTTGGGTATTAAGATTCCTAGTTAGATTTGGTTAATGCTACTGACCTTTTATGTCTTGATTTAAATAATTTTTGGTTTCAAATGAAAATAATTTCATTCTCATCCTAATCCCTGAAGTGTATTTTGTCACAAATACTGGTGTGCACAATTTGACATAATTTGGCAGCATTTCCCTCTGCACCATATTGGATCCAAGATTCTTAGCAAGGCCAGTATAAGTCGTGGAGCTGTCTGGGTGAAACCAGCTGTGACTCTTGTATTTGGTTATTAATTCACCCATTTCACTAACTTGATTTTTGAAACATAAGCATTTTTATTTTCAAAGATGTAAGCATAGTGTCATATTTAAAGTACATTATCCAGTTACTTAAACACATTTAGAATGCCTTCACTACAGGTTTTGATAGTTTCATGTTTGCACAAGTGGTGCCTTACAGGGTTGCAGCAAGAGAGGTTTTTGTGCCTTGTTATTTATTGTCTCCCCTTTTCCCTCACCTTCTCTATTAACTTAGTTCTGTGGTTTTCCTTTGTAAAGACATCTTGTATATTAAGCTTGTATTATATCACAATAGCGAAACAAACTTATTGCTGACAATATAGGTGTTACCAATTCATATTTGTTTTAATATTTAGCTGCTCTGGTGTGCCATGTACACTTTTCCTATTTATTGTTTAGAGTTTATAGACTCGAAAGATTATATTAAGCTTTTTTGCAAATATTGTTGTATGTTGTTTTTACTTTAACAGCCATCTGAGTGCCCCTGTATATAAGGCTTTTGGAGAGAAGATCTGTTCCCTTTCAGTACTGTTACAGAGATTTATTTCAGTCTTCAGGTCCTTTTTATTGGCAGAGTTCACTTCTTAGGGAAAGGAACTGGAATGTGTTTTTATTTTAAATCAAGGTAGGCATGTTAGGTCACCTTTAAAGTGCCATAAAACTGTCTGCTCAGGCACTGAGCTTGTTTTTCGATCAAAAAATACAGTACTTCCTGATCTGAAGTAAATATTTTACTCCAGTTAATATGTGAATAGAGTTTTATAAGGCTGTTTTGTAAAGCAACCACCTTGCAAGGTTCAGGTAGCTCTGCCAACTCAACCCCCAGGGTCACCAGCAAGGAAAGTTCCTGCAGAGAGGCATCTGTCTCTTTTCATTTGCTGTTTAGGCCTAAGCCAAAACTACCTAAAACACATGGGACCTGTGGTGAAGTGAATAGGTGGTAGTCAAGTGAGCTCCAACAGAAAGATTGGCAGGATAGCCAGGACTCAGCACAGTGGGGCTGTTCTGTGTCCTTCAAGAAGGATTTTTTTAAAAAATCAGGCCAGCTGACTAAAAAATTGCGACAGAAGCCTAGAAACAGAAAGAATTTAAATTCTAATTTCAGTGAATGAGCTTTTCATCATGAATAAGCTACTCCAAGAGCAGTTACATACTGAAAGGCACCTCAAACAGATCAAAATAATGCACAGAACTGTCTCTTTCAGGCTGTGACATTAGTTTGTGATTGGTATGCCCTCCAGTTGCTTGGGAATATAATGTCCCAGACAGAAAGTTGGTACATTTGATTCTGCTCCATAGGTTGTCAGACTTAAGCACATGTCAGTTCTGTGCTTTGTCTTCAGGAAATCTTAGGTGAAGTTTTGGGTTTCTACATTCTATACTGTGCTTAATCTTTTTTCTTTCAATGAACCAAGCTGATAGTCTCACCTGAGAAAAACTGATTTCACTTTTGTACTCCAGGCAATTTTAAGTATTTGTTTCATTAGTACCGAAAGTGTTTGGCTTATTTTTTGGGAGGCTTGCTAGTGTCATAAGGTATTCTTCAATACAAGTTTAAGTATCCAACTGTTCTGTTTTGTAGGGTGACTGCCAAATCAACAGACTAAGAAATTAATTAGGCAACACTGAACTGAGCCTGTGCGTTTTCTACACATGTCCAATTACTAGTGACCTAAATCTAGGGCAGAAGCCTGAAGTCTAGAGAGTCCTTTTAGAGAACTGGAACAGCAATCCTTCCATAAAACTGCACATCCCTGTGTGGAACAAATGCCCTACTATATAATGGTTTTGCAGAGGGAAAGCTAACAGAAATCAAACTGTAACAGTTTGATGTGTCTCCTCCTCAGGGTAAGCACAATGGAGAATGTCTTGCTGGGAAAGGTGATATGTTCTTCCTCTCTAGTTGCTGTTTTCCCGAGGCCTTTTGATAAAGTAACGCATCAGCAAATCTCCAAGAACTTGCTCCTCTCATTCTGGTAACCTGAGCACAAAACTGGCTGCACGGTGTGGCTGAAGTCGGGCTGGAGTAGCTTGGCTTAACTACTGTCCTCTTAAGGAAGTGATATAAATAATATAAGGAAACTGCATGTTGAAATAGCACAGGGCACATGCTGTCAACATCTGTTCTTTAGAGTGCTGCCCTGTTCTGGAGCAAGTGTGACTGGCATAAGGGCCTCGTAAGCATGATTGCTTGCTAGTTAGTTTAAAGATAATCTGATTTCAAACTAGATCATCCCCCCAGCGGTATTTATAGATCCTTAGGTCAGAACCTAAAGGTTGCTCTTGGAACTCCTGTTTATTTGCTAATAGTTTTAAACCTATGGCTGATCAAAGGCTAAGTGTACTGGTTGTGAAACCTATATTAACCTTTAGGATTAGATCCTTAGATTGAAGTGTGCTTGGACTTGCTTTCACCATTTACACCACACTTTCCTCCTAGTGTTGCTTATTGTGGTGCTTGACATTGCATCAGATGTAACAGGCTTCTTAATGCTCTGGATGTTTCAATAACCTGAGAGTATTGTGGCTTTCTTCCACTGCTCTGAAGGCTCACGTCAGCCTTAGTGAAGAACAGTGTGAGTGAACTCATGCTTGATCTAGCTAGCTTGACCAGCCTGCATGTTCAATAACACTGAAAATCAGCATGGCATCATCATTCAGAGGTGCAGCTTCTGTATGCACAATAGGCTTAAGGAAGAGGATGTAGTCGGGGACCCGTGTCACAGCATGTAGCAAGGAACAGGACACTGCAGGGGTATGACTCATAAAGTAGAAGCAGGAAAGTTGTTTTGATGTCCAGCAGCAACTCAGGGATTTGAGATGGAAGGTCAGAGGCATACTGCTTCTGAGATCAGTTTCCAGGTTGCAGAGAATCCAGTGACCTGATCTGTTAAACACTTACTGCTGAGCAGTTCTGTACTGGCATTGAGGAGCAGAAAATATATGTGGATCTGTGTTTCTTAATCTACTGGCTTCACGTAATAAGTGTCCTGATGGTGATGTTGAAATTGGAGCACAATATCTTGTTTATTCTTGTTTGTATTTTAACTCTTGAGGTCAGTTGCATACTGTTTATAGCTAAGTGGGATTATAGTTTTGGCACACACTGTTTTCCATGTTAATGACAAGCACGTACATATCTTGTGCTTTGTATCTCTGCATGTATTTCTGCTGAGTGCTTTTCTTGCAAGCAGGCAGTCTTAGTGAAGTCCCATGATGCTGCTCCACCAAGCATTCCTCATTACCTAGTGTTACATACTGCTTTTCTTGCTCTTACTATAGCTCTTCAGCCTTACAGAAGAGTTTATCTTTACAGCTGTCTGTTGACAATGTCCCTTGACAAGCATCTTTCCATCGAAGAAAATGGGTTCAGCATTTTTCTGTCTCTCAGGGATTTTTACCCCTGAACTAGTGAACTTGAAAAATAGTGCTTATTCTCCCCTTTGGGGCTTCTGAGTGCCTGTTGACTTCCACAGTTGGTTTGGTTGCACATTTTAAATTCAGACATGGCTATTTAAAATAAAGAAATTTAAAACTTAGTCAAGTATTAGAGGTGGCAAAGGGAAAGAGAATTTTTCATTGTAAAATATCTGGAAAGGCTGGCTGTTTCACTAACATTTATTGCTCTATGTAATGCTTTCTGTAAAAGTCATTTATCTGTGTGATGGGATCATGCTTGATGTATATTCCTGAAGAAACTTTAGCAAATGGAATTTTGTAACAAGTATTTTATTTGTATGTGTTTTCAAAATCCATAAGGCTTAAAATAAAGTGATCTTAATACTGCCAATCTAACTGGACATTAAATATTTATAATAACATATATAAACACTTCTAGTAACTGTGTGAACATTAAAATTTTCATTTTATGGATGAATCATATCTGATACAATGTACAGAGATGAGTTGACTTCATTTATTAGGTTTTTGAATGCTTCTGTAGCTTTTCAATAGGGGAGACTGGCTCAGCTTTGTGTTACTCTTGACTGCTGGCCTGTTAATTACAAGCACTGTTCTGAGCTTAATTTAGGACTTGAGTGTCAGGAGAAGAGAGTACTGTTTTTACTTATTGTTACCATTTACTGCATTCGTGGTTATTCAGGTAAGTGTTTTGAACAGCTACAGTAAATTTGGTTAGGAAGTTGGAGTGATTTTCTGAAAACACCAGCATCTCTTTTCAGTGACTTTTCCATTAACTATTACTAACAGTTTCCTTTAACTCTTAATTCTGGGGCTTCTTAGGGTCTCTACAGCTGTATTCCTAATTTAGTAAAGATAGTACAATGACAAAAATTATTGCTAAGGCTCCCCTTAACTAGTACTTGCTACAGAGTGCTCAGGCGTCTTCCTACAACTCGTATTTACTTAAGCCATATCCAACTTCATCATGATCTGTGCTGAGACCATGGTTTTTGTGCATAGTACATGTGGCAACTCGTGCCCCAGAGCACTAGAATGTGCATTTTCTAGTCAGTGTGATCTTTATTACAGAATGGGACCCTCCTGCTGTAGGTAGATGCAACTTAGAGGGCTCTCCTCAATCTGTTTTATTCAATGGCTTCCTTTCAGGTAAGGCAGGCTGGGTGGTTGGAATACACTGTGGGGGAATCTGGCTAGCACCATTAGGGGAAAATGCCAAAACTCCTGGGTAAGTCAGAGCAGTGTAATTTGAGCATGTGCCACAACAATGATAGCATCTGTCAGCTGGTTCTGTGTCCAGTGGCACAGAACACGAAGGGCATGGGCACATTCATCCGCATCTCCTGTGTGCGGATGCTGCTGGCTGTGGTGGAAGCGCTGGTTCCATATGTGCATACGCAGATGGGGGGAAAAGCTAAGCTTAACTTGCTCCAAGGATAACCAGGAGGCTGGCTGATTTATTTCCCTGACTTAGTCCAGGGCACATCCATTGCCTCACTTGTCTGGAACTGCAGCCTGCCTGAGTTCACGCATTACTTGTAGAGTGCGTGTTTGGACTGAGGGCTGACAACACGTGTGAGAAATGGCTGCCTACTGTGCAAAATGATTGATGTGAAGCAAGTGGGACATAAAAACCCTATAAAGGCTAAACAGACATGGATATGTTGTTCTTCATCTTTGTGGTGGCCACACTGGGCTGTGGGAGGAGAAAGGACTGATATGGCTTGAGGGCTTTGATACTGACTGAGTTAGTTCCGGAATTTGACAAAATGTTGGGAGACCCTAAAAATGTTGTCAGCTTTGTGTTTATTTTTCCATCCCTGAAGCTGCCCTGGGTAACACACTTAAGCTGGTTGCTTTCTTGCAAGAGTATGCCTTGGCAGAGGACAGGGCTGTTGTCTGAATATTCAGCAGCATGGATGTTCAGATGTATTCCTTGGCTTTGACACTGCTCAAGCTGAGTCCCTCTATGAAAGCACAGGACTGCTGCAGCTTAGTGCTCTAAGATTCATGTGAGAATGCTTTAGAGGGGAAAATGCTGTCAGTGATTGGATCCCTCTTTATCTTCTAATCCCACTTAAAGCTTTTAGTAAACTTGTTCTCAGTAGTATACTGGCAGAGGAAATGATTCTCGATAAACCAAATGGTTTTTGCTTGGTCGCTGGACCTTGCGTGTACACTGGCTTCCTGGTTTATCTGGTGACATGTCCCATTAGTCCATAATGTATTCAAGAGATTAAAGTGTGTCTGCCAAAATAAAATAATAACTTCGATTACTATTTTCCTTGAATGTAATAAGGACTGCACACCAGCAGGAAAATTGGTTCTAATTGCTATTGTATTATTTATCTGAATGGCTTTTAAATGCTCATTGTGGGTACAGGAAATGTCAGAGGAGACTTACCTACAGCTATTAGGGCATATACTGAAAGGAATGGTTAGTGGATGAAAAAGGATTAATGTTTATGCATATGTTAACTCTGCATTTAAGGAGGGGGTTTGTTTTGGAAATGCTACTTCATAAGTGATTTAAATGCCAGTGTAAATGCATCAAGAATGATAGAGGTGAATGGGCAATAGTCTCAAAAGATATGCAGAAGAACTTTTAGTGCCTGGTGCTTTATCAAGACAGCTTTGTAAATAGCAATCTAATGGATCTTTTTAATATTATGGTGAGTTGACTTTGGATAGTGAATGCATTTTGGGGCAGGAAAATGTAAATGGGGAACACGGAGCACAGCTGAATGTAAGCATCACTACAAATTTTCGGAAATGCAGTGCAGAGGAGAGCACTGAGGTTTTGGTAGCTGTAAAAATATTTGAGGTTGAACTGCACTAATCCTCAGTTATTCCTTTGCTGCTGCTTGTATCCCATACCACACAGGCCCATCCATGCTGCCAAAGGACAGCCTGGGAGAGGAAAGATAACTGATATCCGGCAATTTCCTGATATCAGCCAAGAAAAGGAAAGGAGAACTGCTTCCCAAGCAGAGATCATATGGAAGAGATTGCATACCAAGAGTGGATCACGTGGTTATCAGAGGATGAATTTCTATTTGGACTGTTCCAGGAGAAGGGCTGGTCAGCTAGAGTGGGGCAGTAGGGAAAGGATTAGGATTAGCAGTAAGAAATACTTTAATTTACTGGTATTTGAAGTATTATAATGCATAGAGTAATTGAGCTATTTATATTATCCTAAAGCTGAGTTATATATAGCTCTAAAAGTTCAAATTCCTGGGTCTCTATTTGGCTTGTTCTATTTTAGGAAGAGAATCCATATGTAAAATTCTGCTTTGCTACCCTAAAGTCCTGCCAAAAGTTTATTTAAAGAGCAAAACTTGGCAGAGGCTGCTCTCTTATCTGCAGATTTGTGTTGAGTCCTCTATGTTCTGTTGTGGTTAAGTACTCTTATGGCTATTCAGTTCCTGGTGATTTCTGCTATTCTCTTGCTTTTCCTTTCTCTGTCTCTTTTCAGTCAGACTCCAAGGCAAGTGGGGCTGAGGCGAGCTGTTCACATGTAGCTGCAGAGGTCAGCCAAGGGACAGTGGTTTACTACTGAGCTGCTCCTCTTGGTAGCAGCTATCCAAGTCAGCAAGGTGGAAAACCACCACTGGGGATTTCTAGCAACAATGCACCGCAGTGGGTCTGAGCTGCAGCACAGCACAGTAATTTGGTATTGGTATCTGCAGGTTTGCAGATTTCTTAATGGCCTGACCCTATTCTGAAAAGGACCATTAGGCAAGTGCTGCAAGAACAGCACTTCTGAGCAGCACTTGAGGATCTGAAGAGTGTGGTGCTCTTTCATTGTGAGGATTAGAGAGAGCTGCTCTGATTTCCTGCAATTAAAAGGCGTTCTGAAATTGTGCTGCTTGTGCTCAGTCTGTGGCTTTGTAGGCTTATTAGTATAAGAGATAATGGGGGTGCCTTTAGTGTTGGCTGAGCAGGCAGTGTGTATGCTGAGGCTGTGCTCTTTCCCTGGCAAGATGGTGAGAATTGGTAATCACAGCCTAGAAGGAGCTAAGGAGTCTCAGGTCTTACCAGGTCAAGGGAACTTGATCTTCTAGCAGCATTTGGTCCATTAAACAGAGCTACAAATACACCTCTGAGTGAGTGTCTACTGCTTCTAAATTAAGGAAAAGCTGCCCTCACAGCTCTCTGGTAGAGCTTGGGCTAAACTGAGTTTTTCACTTTAGATGACAAATTTTATTTGTATTTGGCCAAAAATTACAGTATGCTTTATAGGAGGAAAAAATATTCAGCATGTTCCTGTGTCTGTTTAATAGTTTTTCAATTAAATGTAGCAATTTAAAACTAGTGAGATTTTGTGTAAAACATTTTAATCCACATAGTTTTAAGAAAGGGAAAATCAAACAATGATGATACCTTTTGGCTTAATTCTGAAAATAAGCATGAGCATTTGGTGTAATTTTTTCATACTTTTCTTTGTAATGGAGTCACACTCTGAAGTGGGTAAATAAAGTTTCTCTAAGGACAATGTCTTGAGCACTGTGGCCTCGACATTTGCTAACCACATTTCCTCAGTATTTTTCCTAACTTTGTTGGGAGTAGGATGTTTTCCTGCATGCAAGAAATGTTTCTAAGTGATCCATTGTCTTCAAGATGCTCCTAGTCAGATATTCTGCAGAGGCACTGACTTGTTTTGGGCGAAGGAAATTATGTGGTCACAGTCTCTATATTTTTCCAAATATTTTTTACTTTGTGGAATATTGTATTAATATCCATCAAATAATGATGACATGTATTCCACAATGCTTTAATTTCCCATTCTGGAGTGTTAGTATTTAAATTCACTGATGTTTAGGAGGGGGAGCTGTCAAGCATTTGTACTCCGGTTCATATTGACAAGCTAAGCAAAATCTCATTTCATTTTTAAACCCTCATGGAGAGCGAAGGACTCAGCACAGAAATCCATTCATGACATCCTCATCCAGCTGCTTGTTCTGCTTTAGGGACCTTGATTCTCTGGACATAAAGTTAAACAGGGCAAGGGAGTGGGGGAGAGAAGCAGCTTCTTCAGAAAAAGTCTATCAAAGCTAACTATACCTTGTTATTAGAACACAAAATACCTGGAATCTTTATGGTGACTCAAAACTTGAAATATTAGGTGCTGTCAGGCTGGGTTTGAGAGGCAGCACTCCATGCTGTTTAGTTCCTTGTTTTTCCTGCCATTCTAATGACAGTGTGGCTGGAGTCACACAGCCACTGCCAGCCTTGTCCAATGAGCTTTTATGTGCCATCTAGGCCGAGTTAGAACTATGGAAAAAGCCTGAGGCTACTTATGTAATGCAGTTATGTTGCTGTGACATTATCATTTTCAGCTATAATTTGATTTATTGCTCCTTTAAGCATTATTCTTTTCCTCTCTATACTACAAAGATAATAGCAACTGCCCTCTGTCTTACTGCCATTTTTGTAGACATTGATATGTAGTTGGTTATGTTTTATCAGGCTACTTAGTTGGAAAAGTTTGATTTTTGCAAAACAGATTTTATTTAAAACTGAAAGCCACAAATGCAGTGGGGAAAGACTGTATAACTTCCTAGGGAAGATGCTTACTAACTACTACTTTTATCAAGTCCTCCAAGGCTACAAATAGGAATGAAAACCATCAGAATAATGATGAGGTTGCTGAACAATTCATCAATCCTGGAATTCTCAGTTGTTTCTAGAATAATACATTTAGTTGGTTGGAAGAGTTTGGTTGAATGCAAGTGAATTTCATATGAGACCCTGAGCAAGCAAGTGATGTTAGGTAAGCTGTGCAAATTATTTAAAAGTTTCCTCAAGAGATCCTAGCACTAATTTAATAAAACAGGAGCAATGCAGGAATACATGTCAGAGCTGTAAATCATGTACAAGCAATGGAGAGATGAAATTACTCTGCCCACTTCAGCCAGTATCCATGTAAATTATCAAAATCCTTGGGTGCTCTCCCCAGCAGACCTGCAGGAGGAATCACAAGCTGCTGGCACGTACCCAGATCCCAGTGGCACCCTGTGGGATTCACCCCCAGCTTTATGTGCCCACTTCTGTGCAGATATGACCTCTGAGCTGGCCACCCTTGGCTTCCTGCACAGAGCAACAGCTGCTTCTGGAGCACAGCTGCTCTGGGGATGGTGCACATCTGAAATGGGTCACAGGAACCACATGGTGCAAATGCCTGTTTCTGTCATTTCACTGCAGGGAGCCCTGGGTGACCCCCTCAGTTGTGCCAAGTGAGGCACTGTGAGTCACATCTCTGCTGCTTTTACAGGTTAAAGGGCCTTCAGAGCAGCACTGGGGAGCATTGCAAGGCATCTTGTGCTGTTTGTGGGGAGTTGAGGGATCATAGGACGCTATTTATAGACACCAGAGCCTCAAGTCTCATCCCACCAGTAGTAAAGCTTGGGCTGCAGCCCAGAGATGGGTTTCTCTGGCTGGCAAGAGATGCTGAAGAATAGGATTCAAAACACTGATGTGAAGAGCAGGGAGCTGGTTAAGAGACTGCCAGCAAGGGATGCTGGTGCCTGGTGAAAGAGGCAGGGAGGTCAGGTCCCAAATCCTCCCATTGCTCTGCTGCATTTTAGCTATTAATGTAGTGGTTAAGAGTAGCATGTGGAAGGAGAGGCTCAGTTCACTTCCTGACATAGCTGGGTGGGTTCAGGCAGACACCTCTCACTCCTGGCTGTGCTGGCTCCTGGGCTGAGCAGGGTTGCAGTGCAGCAGAAGCCCTGAGAGAGCATCCCCCTCTCCTCTTTGGTCTCTCCTGGGGCCTCTCTGGGATGACTAAAGCTTGCCATGGAGCACCAGAGGGCTTTCTAGCACCCAGGGAAGCAAGGCTGACCTCCAGATAACTAATCAAGATACATGAATTAAAGAGAAGGAAAGGGGCATAAGAGGGAGTACAGCTCTGTGTGTACTCATCTAACATCACTGTAACTCTGGTCTTCATCTTCCTGCCCAAGTGCTCTGGGCCTCCTTGGTGCTCAGAGCTTGCCATGAGATCAGCTTGGATAAGGAGAAGGCTTTGAACCAGAGTCCCTGTCCCAGGTAGGAAGATTTGAGCCTAATGGGCCAGAGGAGACTTTTGAACAGTTGAGTCAGCTCTGAGAGGGGGAATGTCTGGAGTGGTCTGGGCTGTAAGTAGGGTGCTGGGAAAGCCAGCCTAGAATTAAAAAGCAGATTTCTGCAGAGCTTTGCAATGCTGAAAGGAGATGTACTTTGTGTGATTAAACTGGGATGTCCCCAAGGAATATTGCTCTCCCCCTATTCATGTACTTTCCAAAGGGCTCAGTGGTACTATTGTTGGATCCTCCTTATTTCCAAGGCATGTTCTGGACATCACGGTACCATTGGTGTACCAAGGTGTGAGGATGAGACATAATGCCAATAGCTGAACACATTGAAGTGGAAGAGCTGGATCTGTAGTGTGGAATAGAGTGAGGCACTCCTCACTGGGGATGAAGCCCCAGGTGTTGTGTAGAGCTGAAGCTTTTATGCCCTTGGACACGTAGGAAATTCTACTCTCTCTTCTCTCTGAAAATGCAGAGTTTAAAACACAAGATATAAATTCCCATCCATGTGGTGGTCAGCAATTGTGCTGTATGGTGAAGATATTAATTTGTTACATCTTAGTTTTGGTCTCTCTGAAGGAGATTCACTTCAAGGTAAGTGGGAAATAATGTAGCAATTGCTACAGAAAGCAGTATTTTCTTTCCATGTGGCAAGTCTAACAAAATAGATGATGTGAATAATGCAACTTGCTTTCACCGAGGCATCTTAGATACTTTGTAAATATTTCCATATGCCTGATTCTTTAGGTGGAACAAGAAAAAAACTTTTTTTTTTTAAATCTTTGCTCTCTGGAAAAACACGTAATTACTAACAGATACGTGATGCAAAGAAAGATATTTTATTTCTCTTAGAGACGTTGTAATAATTTCCAGACAGTAATAAGCCAAGATTTAATTCTCCAGGTTTTTAAATTGTCTTGTATGAGTAGATGAGAGCAGGAAGATGGCTTCATAGCAAAATATGGAACTCTAAGAGATGTGAATTGAATGGCAGGGTCTGCTGCAGGCTATGTCTGACCTCAGATAAGTAATTTAATCTCAGTGTTACTCCTGTTTGCCTGTGGAAAACTATGATAATATCCTCTTTTCATCAGTTCTCCCTTTGGTTTGCTTAGATTGCAATCTATTCAGGTCAAAGATTTAGCCTTATCCTATTTATATGGACCAATTTCACTGAGGGCCCTGAGGCTGGATCTACAGATAATTCTATTTTCTAATAGTGTTATCTGGAAAAATATCTACAATTAATCTATGAATCCAGTAAAATCACACTGAATAACAATTCCTCCCAAAATGCTTAAAACTTCTATCAAATTGCAGAATAGCAATATTATATCTAGATGACTGGAACAACAGCATTAAGCTGCCATGGGAAGGTCCCCAGTGTTGGCACAGTCTGAATATTTTATGCTAAAGTGCTGCTCTTAATCTAAGATGGCTGGTATTTACATAATGTCATAAAAGCTTGTAAAGGAGAAAAAGTAAGCTGTGCAGAACTCAGACAGTAGCAATTCCCCTTATTACCAGTTGCAACAGATCTATTGGACAAGAAAAGGTGCTGAAGATAAGTTCCAGTGAAAATGTAGGCAGTAAATCTTTCTTTTCCATTAGCTTGTGAGGCAAAACCGAGCAAGAATAAGAACAGCTTAAGAACAACATGCAAAATGAAAGTCTAGAGTGACTTGTTTGAATGCTTTAGCTTTCCTCTGTAAAGAGAAGAATTGAAATTATTACATCGAGAGGCTTTGAGAAACTGGGAAGTACAGAATTAAGCAACAGTTAATGAAGATGTGAATAACAAAAATATTTCCATAAAGCTGTTCAGAATCAGGTAAATATCATCAAGGATCCAGATTTCTTTGCCTTTGGTGAAGCAGGTCCAAACCTCTGCATTCTGACTGCCCCGCTCACGAGAGCTGCCAGCTCCTCCTTGTGGGCTGAGTCCTTCCCTCACCTGTCAGCATGGCTTTAGTTATCCCTGCTGGGGGCACGGAGGAGCTGGACAAGGCTGCAGTCTGTGGCTGAGTGCTCATGTCCAGCTGTTAAGTGGCAGCATTTGAAACTCCTCTGGACTCCCTCGTAGACATTGGAGAGAAAGATGCTTCTAGGTAGCCTGTTTTAGACCTCTGACTCCAGGTTTCTCTTGCCCGACTGGGAAGGATGAATTGTGTCTGAAACAACTTTTGTTCCCCTCTGTAGGATAAGTGTGGCCCTAGTGGATCCCCAGGGGCTAGACCAGCTCCAGGATCTTCTGCTGTGACACAGAGGGCAGCACAAAGTCCATGTCCAGACTGTGGCTTGGGCTGACACCTGCCTTGACTGACCACCTCCGTCATTCCGCCTTTGCTCTTCCTGCAGGGACATCCCCACTCTGCCACTACTGCCATGGCCTGGGACTCTCTGCCTGTTGGTGGGAAAGGCCAAGGGGACTCTCAGCTTTGGGGAAGGGGGCTGAGTCCTGGACACTGTGAAAGCCCTGATTTATATGGCAAATAAACCTTTATCTGTACTGGAAAGGTTTAGGCAGAAACATACACAGGGGATGCAGGCTTAGATCTTCCTTGCTAGAGTTTTTCAGGAGCCCTTCTTCATATTGTGAAAGAAAGAGGATTTAGAAATAAATAAATAAAATTTTTAAAGAATAAAAAAGTAGGAAGAAATCACAGAATATTCTGAGTTGGAAGGAACCTACAAGATCATCAAAACCAGCTCTGAAGTGAATGGCCCATACAGTGATCAAATCCACAGCCCTGGCATTATTAGCACCATGTTCTAAGCAACTGAGCTAATCTCATATAATGATTTATGGATAAATCTTTGCTCTTTGCTCTCCCTTCCTTTCAGATGTTGTCTGTTTCCAAGGCAATATACATTATAATAATGTCTAACCTTGAAATTCTTTCTTTATCACAGATAGAAGTGAGTGTTGCAGCCTTGCTGCCTTTTGACCACTTGCAAAAACTTCAGTTCCTTTGTGACCTGCTTGCTCAGGAGACGTCCCAGTAGTGATATGCTGGGCTGGAGGGGGTGTTTCTTAAAACCTTCACTGCTTTTAACAAGGACTACTGCCTCCTTGCTTGTGTAAGGACACATCTGTGTGGGCAGAGAGAATTTCGAAGTTTCAAACTGCACACTTCACTGAAATGTATAATTCACAGTTGTGAGAATTGTGTACAAATTCTTGTTGCATTGTATCTCTGTGAATGAGCTCCTGCAGTTCTTCACCGAATGTCTTCATTATTTTTCTTAGTTAAAAAAAATATTTGTTTTTGTTCTCTCACTTTCCTAGAATTTGCCAATTGTTTGTAATAGGACTTGTGTTTCATATCATGTTCCCTGTTCCTTGCTGAATGGAACATGCCTGAAGTGGGAGCGTGAGCAATTTTTGTCTCAGGATGTAAGATTTAATGGAAAAACACCCAAATTCTTCACATGTGGCAATGCTTGTTCCTAATGGATAGCCATTAGGATTTACAGCGATGGTCCTACAGCTGATGTCCTGCTGCTCCCAGCACCAGTTTAATCATTTTAAGCACTGTTGGTTACCCACAGTGGTTTGGAGAGGCTGAAAAACACAGCGTACCTACAAAAACTGAGCCTTCTTAAGGAAAATAAACATGTACTTGACTATCACTCTTCAATTTATGTGACAGCTAATATTTTTTCTACTTTGTCTCCTGTTTTTTTCAAGACCCAGAAACCTTACAGTTTTGCCTTAATAGCCTCTAATTAATGCACTTTACATCTCTTCTTTATGTAGTATCTACACATGATCTCTGTTTTTCATGTCAACAACTGAGTTTCTCATTCGTGTCATGCATAAACACATGCAGCTCAAATCTCTGGTGTTTTCATCAGCAGCTTATGCTATGCTGTGCCCTTTCCTAATATCCTTAATCTCAGCTTCTGGAAAATAAAATAGTGACCTACTTTATTTTCTGCCTTCAGAGGAAAAACAAAGTGCACGTGGTGGAGCAGCAGCTGCTGTTTCCTGACAGCAAGTGAAGAGCTGTAGTGCCCCTGATTCAGAGCTTTGCTAAACCCATCCCTGTTTTCACATCCTCCTCTCCCTATTCCCTATGTGTGGGCACTGGCTGCAATCTTATCTCCAGTGCCCGGATGCCATCACTCAGGTTTGGACAAACCAGAAAGGATTGCCTCCACATGAGGATGGGTTAATTACAGGGAAAGTGGCTCATGGGCTGCAGCCCTCTCTGTGCAGCCATGACTCCAGCTACAAAGCTGGAGACATGCCCACAGCTCATGAATGTGTGCTGTGTCTCGTCCTCCTGCTCTCTGACCTCTGCCTGTGCCACCAGTTATTTGGAAAACATGGGGAATAGGGACCATGGCACTGCTTTCACTTTGCAATATGGGATGTTTCCTCCCTCCCTTTCTGCAGTGGGTGATGGTGTCAGTGTTGACTCATCACCTGCTTGCTTCACAGACCTCTTCCAGTGTCTCCAGAAGCTCCAGTGCCTCACAAGACTGTCATACGGTGATGAGAGCTAGGCACCAAAATAGAAAATCAATAGTATGCAAGCAGTCTCCTCCCACATGTGCTTTTGAAAATCTCCCCCACAACCTTTTGCATCAACACTAACCAGATTTCACCTATAAATCTGCTGCACTTAATCTCTCTAAGTACCTCTACAGCACTCGTCTCTCATCCCCAACTTAAGCTCCCTTATTGACAGATGTACACACACACACACACAAACAACTTATTTTTCCCCCTCTCAATCCTCCATTGTTCAAAATCAACACAGGACAACAGCTCTGGCAAGGCTGTGTCCATCCTGTTTGCACTCAAAGTAGTGACCAGTTCAAGATGGGAGGAGGGAGCTTTGCTCTAGGCTGGCTTTTGTGGAGCTCCTTGTGAGAGGCAGCCAGTCAACCCCAATCCCAAATTTGGGGACATCTGTGCCCATCTCCAGGTTTCCTGCAAAGTCACAGCATATTATCTGCACAATTGCACAGTAGTGGCTGGATGTTTTACCCTTGGCTGACTCTAATGCTGTCTTCAAGTTATTGTTCCAAAACTGCCTGATGCAACATCAAAGCAGCAGCCCAGACAAAGCACATTCAGGCTGGGAGCTGGGGTGGAAAGAGGGAAACTTTGCACAAGAACAGTCATGCAGGCTGGTTTTACTTTTGCATCAGTGGGAGTGAACAGCAGGCAGGAGACCTGCTGGTGGAAGAAATTTTATAGGTGGGAGCCTGGCTAGAGGGGAAATCCAACCCATCTCAGAATGCCTGCTTTTTTCTCTTTTTTTGTGCATATTGGTTGGAAGCGTTGAAATATTTGGACTAGAGCAACAGCATGAAGAGTTAACATAGTGTCTGAGATGAATGCATTGGCTTTTTCATGTAGCAAAAAGAGATTACTAAGCTGAGAATTCTAACAAGAGCTAATCTCCATTTCAGATCTTGTTTAAGAGATTAATTATGGAATATTGTAGACGTAATTAAACAAGAAATCAAGGGCAAATAGGCACAGCCTTACACCAACTAACAGAAATATCAAAATTCTGCTGGAACAGACTGAATTTCTGTACTTGGAAAGCAAGAAACTGCCACAGCCTCTTACAGGTCTCACATAGATAAAAACAATAACAGCAAGAAAAAAGGTCTTGATACATTAATTGACAAATTTTATACTGAAGAAACACTAATGACCTTCTACAAGCACAATTGCAGTAAGTTCTGTAGATACTGGGAGGTGTCATGCTAATTATTTTCCACTTGCACAGTGTCATAAATTTAAGGAATCTAAATTAATATTAAAATATTATTTCATCATATTACTAATCTGTTGAATAGCTGGAGAAACACAAACCTAATTACTAAAATTATGTGCCTGTATTCTCCCACAAAACTGGTGAAAGGAAAAGTAATGTAATTTGAGAGTCTTGACATTCATCTGTTGTGTCAAGATTTAAGGAATTTATTTGTAAACATACAAAAAACCCCCACCCTGGAGGAAGTGAAATCACAAACGTAACTAATTGAGACAAATAATTTCAGGCTGCTCTTGTCAGCTGGCAGCTCTTGGGTTTGAGGGTTAATTTTTTACTGAACTCTTGTAGTCTGAATCCCTTGTAGTCTCTCCAAGTCTTTGCCACTTAGAAAAACTGTCAATTCTTTTTTTTTTTTTTTTGGGGGGGTAGGTTTTGGGGTTTTTTTTGTTTTTGGTTTTTCTGGGGTTTTATTTGTTTGTTTGTTTGTTTTAATGAAATTGTCTGTCACAGACACATCAGTTTGACTCTCTGACTTCTACAGTTACTCGAACCACACGTGTCCATTGAATCAATGGTTCCCATAAGCAGTGGAGGTGCCCAAAACAGTGGATCTCTGTGTGTCACACGTGAGCTGTTTCTTTTCAGAGGGCTTTGATGTCCTTTTCATCACCAGAGAGTTCTGGTGTGGCTGCCTCTGCAGTGTGGACATGGTGGTGCTGGTGGCTTCTCCATGGCTGTGTGTGCTGGCTCGGGCTGCAGAAATCCTGACTCCTCTGCTTTGAGTGGCTCCAGGCACCCGGGCACATCTCGGGATACAGCACTGCAGAGTGGACGTTTTGGCCTCTCCTTTGGCTTTCCAGTCTCTGTTTTGTGTGTCTTTCTTCAGGCCCAGCAAGAAGCCTAGTCAGACTTCTGTTGCCCACCAGCCTGTTCTCCCCTGCCCTTCGTTTGTTACTCCTGGTTTTTCCTTGCTTGTTTCTTTGTTATAACTGGCCCATTTTCAGTACTGTATTTTATCCTCTGCTCCTGGATGTGGTCCTTACAAAGCCTTGTCCTTTCCTGTTTTTTCTTTACTGCCTCAAGACAACAAAGAACTGAATGTGTGTGCTGCTTTTGAGGACAAGAATAAGAGTTAAGAGTATGAGGTGTCTGTTTGAAAGTACTGTTGAACACAATGTCCTTCATCTGCATGCATGGGAAGAAAAGAAGAGAACAAATCACCTGTGTAACTTTCAACCTTTGAAGGGTATCAAGGATACTCCTGTTCCATGGCGTATATGCTTCCCTCAAGGAATTTTTAAAGGACACAGCTGAGAAATGGCTGGAAATAAGGGATCAGAAACAGAAATCAGATTAAGGGGTTTTGCCTGGGACTTCTCGTGAAGTTCAGCCACTTCCCACACTGCCACATTCCTCTCTTGAGGGTGTTGCCCTTTCACAGTGAGAGGAAGCTATGTGATGAAGATCTGGAAGGGCCAGAAGATCAGTGACTCTTGAGCTGAACTCGCTCACACCAGTAATGATGCCTTTGTGGTCAGACATGGCAAAAAGGACTCCGGCCATCTGGAATTTGGCTCATGGCAGGCAAACCCAGCAACCTTTCGTGTGTTAGAGAACTTAAATAGTCTTAATTCATGCAAAAGTAGGTATATTTCTCAAGTTTATTTCAGTTATAAAACTACTATCTTGGCCAGATTTGTTTGCCCTTGTCTGGAAAGGACAAAAGAGAAAGGCATGTGTTGTTTTCTCCTTCCTCTTGTCTCTATGCAACACTACCTGCAAGTTGAGGGATATTTCATTTTCTTTCTTTTCAGCCATGTATGGAAATAAGTGTGGAGCAAGGGTCTCAGTCACTTCCCACAGGACAAAGTAGCCTGAAGGGTCCTTTCCTCCAGCCATGCAGCAGGTGCCTCCTGTGTCTAGAAAGCAGCAGAGGATGGGCAGTATCTGCACCCAGGAGGTTCCTGTGTGACCATCTGTGGTGGTTCACTCCTTGTCTGCTCCACCAGGTCCCACCTGGGTCAGTTCTGGTGACACAGCTCCAGAGCAGCCAAGTTTGGGGCTGACTTTCTGTTTCAGCACTCAAGGCTGTTCCTGCCTTCAAAACAAGGTGTTGGACTGCTGGCTGCTCTGTCAGCCAGTATTGCCTGCACTCCAGCCATGTCTCCAGCTTTGCTTTTCAGTAGCTTGCTTTTCAGTGCAGCTGATACTCTGACATCATCACAGAAATGCCAGCACTGGGATCTGCTGGTGCCTGGGATCTGCTCCTGGGCATTGCTTCCACATGTGTTAAGCTCTATGTCAGCTTGTGCTGCAGCAGCCCAAGGTATTTCCCAGCAGAACTGGTCTGTGTTATACGTTAGAAGACAAGGTCTGCATGCTGTATTTTCTATATGGCATGGCCTTAAATTTTTTCTGTCCTCATTTCTTGCTGCTTTTTAAACGATTCTCCATTCCTTAGCCCAGCTGCTCTCTGGAGTGTGGGGCTGTGTCCACTCACATGGATAAACCCCAGCATGCACCAGCTCCTTCTGCTTTACAAGATGCCAGGAGAGATTGCTGTCCACCCCAGGTTTCAATAAAGTAATGTCCGTATTTATGGAAAACAAACAAAAAACCACAGAATCAGAGCCAAAGAGTAAGCTGAGTTGAAAGGGGCCCACAAAGATCATCAAATCCAACTCCTGGCCCTGCATAGCCATTTCTGTACTGATAAATGCGATCCACAATACACTTTGTGTTCCAGAGAAGCCACAGAAGGAGCTTCAAAAGTCTGCAGTTCCCTGGTGCAAAAACTCAAGATATGCTCAAAATCAAAACTGTTTCACAAACACATGAGCTCCCATTTGTCCAGCTGAAGAGGGACTGGGGGAAAGTGAAGTTTTGCAAAATTTTTTTTAAATCCTGCTAAAAAATATTTTTGTCTTGATATGACTGTAATTCACGTAAGCTGTAATTACTAATTAAATAATTCTGAGACTTAGAAATGCTGATAAAGCTAGAAGGGATTAAACTGGTAGTTTTAGTATCTTTAGGAAATTCCCGGTTGAATTTTACAGAAGACTGCTTAAATGAGCACAGGGACAGGAAAAAAACCTTTTTGACAATTACTGTCTACTGTATGGAGCCTGTATATCTCTAATAGTGATGTCTTTGCACACATTAAGAGAAAAAATGTTGTGATACACATGAGGTCAGTACTTTTCCCAATTCAGTAATATCTGATCTTTTTTTATGTGTGAGACAAACCTATTCTTCACCTTTGTTACATGTGGGGTGAAGATCCAAAATTGATGAGTGTGAGGTGTATCAAACTTGGCTTGGGAGGCTCCTGGAGGCACTGTGTGTAACTTGGGTACATTGTGCCTTACTAGGAAGGATACACTTGGCATTGCCCTCCATGCTGTCCACAGTTCTCTTCCGGTGACTGCTTCCCCAGTTCGTGCTCCTCTCCCCTTGGAGAGGTCTGAGGAGTTTGAATTAGTAGCTTTCTTTTCTCCTGCAGTCCTCATGAGACCTATGGGAAAGGGAAATCCTCTTCTGGCTCCATGTGACAGCTCCAACCCCATATTTCCCTGACTCTCTGTGAGAGTAATCTCATTGCTGTTCCTCAGGTGTCTCCACACCCAGGGAATGGGAGCAGCAAGGAACCAGGATTTTGGGAATTATCTCCTTACTAGCCCCAGTGCATCCAGCTGCCCTCTCCAGCATCCTCACACCTAAACCTGGAGCCTCACTACTCTACTTGGTCTTTGGCTCAGGTTTTGCAGAGTCTGGCTGAGCTCTGAGTTAAGTCAGCTGCTATTCTTGCATTACAACTTTGATTTTTGGTACTTTAATTTAGCTGTGAATTAAGATGCTTAAATGCAAATGTAGGCGCTCAGGCTGTGGTTTATAAACTGTCTGAGTCTGTACTTCTCACTTGGAAATGTGTTCATGTAAATTACTGGCAAGTGCAGCTCTGATAGCACGGCCTTACACAACCAGGGTTCTACTTGATCCTGGTGTTACAGTTGTGGTATAAAAAGAATTACACTTTGGAGCCCTGCCTCTCTAATTTAGCCTGGTAGTCTGATTGTCCAGCTAAGGCTTACAGCAGGAAACCCCCAGTAAAGAGCAACACACTGGACAGAGAATTGTAGTGGCATGTTATAGTACTCTTGCTTTCAAAGAAAGAGAAAAACATGTCACCAGTGTGAAATGAAGGTGGATAAAAGTGTTTGATTATTGTTCCCTGCCATTTTAGGACTGTCCTGTGTCATTCTTTTTCTTTTCAATTCTTATTAAGTATACAAGTACTGCAACCAACTGTGCACAAGCACTGTACTGCAAGATAATAATTTATCATCTGATGGTACCTTAGAATTTTCAATCATATTTTGAGAATAATATGCTCTCTTAATTGGTAGCAGGTTAATGTATCTCCTTTGTGGAAATGACTTTTCACTTTTGATGTTAAGAGAAACTTCTCTGAAAATCTTTCTCCTTAGCTAGAAGCAAATTGTTTGCAATGCTTTAATACAATTGAACATCCATAAAGCTCGGTGTATGAAAAAAAGTCTCTTAAAAGAAGTTATTGATACTATAAATGATTAATAGAAAAGCATCATTCCCTTTAAATGGTCAACCATTTTTGAAGTGCAAAAGGCAAGTCAGATGCTGGAGTCACACCAAATTTACATTAGGGCTCTGTGCTGCTGCGGTCTGTTCCTTACTATTATTATTATAATATTAATATTAATAGTAATAGTAATATTATTTTATATGCCTTCTTATCACTAAGTGTTTTCCAATTGTTTAGTAAGGGAGCTGATTGGTGTTGTTTGGTCTTTTTCTTACCCTTTCCCTTTTATTGGTGCAGCTGAGTATTTTGGTAGGGTTGGTTTTCTTCAGGTTACACAAACCCATTTTTGTTGGCAAGAATGGAGAGAGAAAGTGTGCCTTGTGTTTGGACCTGAGAGGGGAAAGGCTGAATGTCTACAATCCATTCCCACTGCACATGGACTCTGTGATTTCCAAGGACACTGAGTTGAGCCCTTTCCAAGAGCTGCATTTGGGTCAGCACAGTTAGGTTTTCACACGCCTCTAACAATTAAGCAGCTCAAACCCTCCTGCCTTTGGGAGATAGCATCGCACCTCTGCAGCTAAAATCTTCCCAGAGAACTGAAGAAGCACAGTTTTAAGCCGATTCACAACAGCTTTAATTAAACCTCAGTTAAACTGGTTCACACTTAAAAATCCAGGAGATACATGCACTATCCACACTTAATTACCGCAGCACAGCCTAATGCCACTTCTGTGCCCATGGGGGCTGCTGGGGAGGACTGTGGGGTGCAGATCTCTGCTGGGCTGCCCCAGCCCCACTCCCAGCATCACTCACCCACCACTCCCGAGCCCTCTCTACCCTCTCCCCACACCCTGGTGAGCCCGGTGGCCGCGGGAGAGCAGCTGCAGAGCGTAGGGAAGGTGGCGGGGAGCCGAGGGCCACCCCAGCAGCCACTGCCCTGCTGCTGAGCAGGAGCTGCTTGGATGGTCACAGGAGGATGGAGGCTGGTGGTGCCCGGCACTGTCTGCAGCCATATGGCTGCTCCAGGGGCTTCCTGGCACAGCCCCCAGCAAATCCTCTTAGTTCAGCTTCACCCTCTTTCTTGCCTCTTTGATGTCCATCTTGCCTTGGTCCCTGCTCCAGTCCCAATTCCCACTGCAAGCTCTCAGACTGTGATTGTGCCCCCCACGCTCTCATGGCCTGACCACAGCTCAAGGATGGGACATGGGGGTTGTATCTGCTCTCTGCACAGGGTTCTGTCTGGTAGTGAGACACCAGGCACAAAATATCCTGCATTCATGCCACTAAACCATCTTGCCCCTCAGACCCAGTGGTTGTATCCAAACTACCTTGGCTGCTGCTCTGGTAGCTGCCATAGGCACCTAATGGAGATGCACAAGCCCAAGGAAACCAAAAAGTGTATTCTGTGATGAGGGGCACTGCCTGGCAGCAAAGACTGGGAATGAAGAATTTAAATTTCCTGCTGATTCTCCGCTTTGATACCTTGCTATGTTATCTGTTTGTCTCCCTGTGTCACAGGCAGGCACTAAACACAAACCTACTTTCCTAAAGCTGATACAAGAATTCTTGTTGAAAATTAGATCAAGAAAGTGAAAAGCAGTAATTAAAATGTTCTTATATAGACTGGAAGTAGGTACAGAGTGTTATGTATCAGTAAGGGTGTGTTCACATTAGCAACGCCACTGCAATTTATTCTGTTCCTCAAAATCTAGGTAAGAAAACAATAATGCCTGCTGATGTCTTTTTCACTTTTGAAACAGCATAATAAAAAAAACATCTGCTAAAGCTAATGACTGCATTTGCATAGATTACATGTGACAATCCAGCACACAACAGGGTGTCCTGCCATGCAGACAACAAGCCACAAGGGTGATGCACTTCTTTGGCATTTGTTGCCATAAGTCAGCTACACTTCTACAATAATAACGCCAGCTACTTTCCAGGAGGGCTTTGGCTAACAGTGCCAGACAAAATTACTGGCTCCCTCTTGCTTTCCAAGATGAAAGGTGTAAGGCTCTTTCCTGCCAAGTGTAGAGGAGCAGTGGAGGAGGGGAAACAGCTTTCATGGAGGTTTCAGCAAAACCTCTTGGCTCTGGAGTGGTGGGGGAAACCCAGCTGTGCTGGGCTCAGGCTGAGGGAGGCTGAGCCCTGGTGCCCAGCAGCAGGGACACGGGGCTGGCCACAGGCAGCACGGGAGGGTGTGCACAGCCCTGCCACCAGCCAGGATGAGGGAGAGCCGGCGCCTGCCATGGGGCAGCGTGGCTGGATGCCATCAAGAATTGGAGGGGAAAAAATGGCTCCTTTGTGTTTTCAGCACAGTGGTTGAGTTTTATGGCATAGCTTTGTTATTCTTGCAGCATTGGCCATGAACAAATAAAAGACGACAATTTATACCCTAAGGCAAACTGGCTCTGATACGGTGCTATATTCCTTTTTGCTTTGCTTAATTGGGCTAACAGAAAAAGACAACAGCTGCAATGGTGGGAATGAAAAATGCCTTTGCTTGTCCTGGTTTTGACAGCAATCAGCCCGACAAGGGATTATCAATAGATCTGAGATAAGTGTTAGTGAAGGATGCAGATTGTTGTCTGTTTATCACCTTTACTATTTCATAGATACAATTACAGATAAAAAAACGAATACCAAGAGTTGCTTTGAGAGAGAGAAAACTGTTAGGCATGTTCAAGACCAGCATGAAAAGGAGAGGAATCTCTCTGAAAAAACTGTTCTGGGACTTCTGTGTGTTTAGATATGCACATATATGTGTGTGTACATGTAAGAAAGTCAAAAGAGAGACAAGCCATAGTCATGTGCTTTTTAAAAAAAATCAGGTTATTTTCTCCAGTTTGTTTCTTCCAAGCCTGCAGATCTAACAGCCACAGGATGCTTTCCTTCTGTCCTGGTAATCTATGAGTTCAGGCAAGGCTCTTTGACCACCTGTCAGTTTATTTTTGTGACTCTCCATGAAAAAACTCCACAAAAATGAGTGGATGATCTTGACTGTCCCATTTGATAGATATAACACCTTTTGTATTGGTGCATAATTTTCCCATTGGGTTTTACTGGAAGCAGGAGATGATTTGCCCTGGTCAGGATTCAAGAGAAATGGACTTTTCCCAATCAGCCAGAGACACTGGGCAAACTGGTGCTGCTGGTTTCCAGTTTACTTGCCCCAGCCCTGATCCAGGACTGTGGAGTTTGGTGGGAGTTTTGCAGTTACCATCCTTGGTAGATGCTGAATCCAGCTATTGTGTGTGGAAACACCACTGAGGAGAGACTTTCATGTTCCAAGAGGCTGGTGGATTCTTGCCCAGCCTTCCAGGTACCCTACCAGCCAACTCAGAGGGCTTAATCCTGTGTTTCTTACATTTTCCTTGTTCAAAGGGTGCTTCTGTGGAAACCTGTTTTGTCCAAGCAAAAAAAAAATAGGAGTGGAAGCACCAGTGACTATTCCTCTTGGTACCAATCTATTCTTAAACTTCACTGTACTCCTTAGATATTTCAGTAAAACTGTCATAAATCAACACCCACTGCTTCGTTTTTCTTAGTGGTGAAAAAAAAAAAAAAAGCAAAAAGAGACAACTGAAAAGCCGTCCTTTAGCTGACATTCAGTTAGGATTGATCGAGTGATCTGCTGTCAAAGCCACAGCACTTGTCAAAAATAGCCCCATGGAAAAAAACCTCTGGTGTTATTTGTGTCGTGTGTCCCACAAAACGCTCCTTGGTGGGAGCAGAGCAGGAACCAGCTCCAAAACAGGATCAGTGGAAGTTCTGTGTGTGAAATCATTCGTGTGCTGCTTCATGATCCACCAGCATCCCGACCACTGTCTCCAGATAACGAGCTCACCCATGAGCATCAAGACAGAGTTTCTAGAAAAAACAAGAGGGGTCAGATTTCTTTAGAAACCCTCACAGCTCTGAGGGACCGACATAACCACAATCCAGGCTGCACCAAGCCGTTCTCATGGTGTAACCTCGACCAGAGTCCCAGTTCTGCAAACTCGTGACCATCTCAGTAGCTCCTCCAGTGCAAGGAGAAGGCACTGCCATGTGCACATACACTGAGCAACACACATGCTTGCTTTAGAGATGATGGAAAATGTTCTATTTCTGTGCAACAATGCTCTTCCCAAACAGAAAATCTGAAAACTGGAAAATGTTGGTTGGTATTTTTGGGAAAGTGAGGAAATAACTAAAACACCACAAATATCAAAACATCTAGAGACGGGCTGGTTTGAGCAAACTTAGGTGTTTTTCTCTGAACATTTAACTTGAGCTCAGTGGTCTTATTCTAAGATTTATCCCATTCACCCATCAGCTGTGTCAAATAAACTGCACCCTAAGAACACCTGCTTTTTGCCACATTAAAGAAGGGAGATTTAAGCTAACTAGCTCAGATGCAGCTGTTTACAGCTGGTTAAAGCATGGGGAGACAAAACCTATCTTTTGGTTTGAGGCAGATGGAAGACAATGGTTCCTACAGCTTTGCAAGGCACAGCCTAGTTTTGTGTGGCACCTTAGAGCCAACCATTTTGGAAGCTGCTGAGGCATACCTGTATCAAGTACTACATACAGGAGCAGTTGCAGTTTTGGGGCTCCTAAAAAATCCTGACAGTGAATTTTATTGTTAGCTTTGAAAATCTGTCATAATAGAAATCACAATTCTTCCTCTCCTTTCCCACCACGTCCCAAGACATAGATTTGGTCCCAAAGCTTTTCAGTAATTCCCTTGCAGCCTGTGTATTTCACACATGCTCGGGTGTTTTTCTCCTCTTTCACATTTGGCCTCTGAGTCCTTTCATCTGAGTCTAGACTTCCACATTTTACCACAGTGCTGGCACCCAACTGCTCCAACCCATGTTCTGCCCAGCGCCTGGTTGATTTATACAAAGTGAAATGAGGGGAGAGAAGCGAGAGAGACTCCTGAAATCAGACTAATAGTAAATTTATCAATAATTGTAATGGAAGGACTTTTAAAAAATTTATCTGTGTCAGCTGAGTCTCATAAAAGCCTTGTCAGCAAATTGGGTAAGTATTTCTTACTTAAAAAAAAAAAAAAGATAGATCACATCTATCTGGGCATCCTATTTAGGGAGGCTGAATCTTTAATTAAGGTCCCAATTCTGACTTGCACCTACTGACACTAATCAGAAGTATTTCTACTGAAGTTAATAGAAAGGTCAGAGATAGTAAGGAAAGGTAAGGAAAAACCTCAGGAACCTCCCCACTGTGATTAAAGTTTTCTAAATGCTTACCTCTCAATAAAAGCGTCTCAGCAGAACTATTCTCCAAAAATCATGCTCAGCTGCACCTCAGCTGCTTGAAAAACATATTCTGACCCAGTATTCCCCATGGTCCCCCTAATCTGCTTACATTCCTGTTTGGGCTTTTAATTAAAGATAATGGGGAAGACCCATCCCTCCTGTGGTACTATTGTCTGTCGGGTCTGCTGAGTCTGCATAGCCAAGTTTTTATTTTCATTTATTTTTAAAGTAGAAAAACTTAACTAGCAGAAATAAAAATAAAATTTAAGTTTTAATTATGTCTCAGATACTGCTAAAATCCAAAGAAAAATGGCAGCATGTCCATCTAAAAAAACCCCACATATTGATGCAATTTTTTTAACCTTCCTCTTTTCAGTTCAGTATGTGGAAGAAAATAAACTCTAAATATTTCCAGTAATTACAGTGCAAGTAAATCTGGGATTGGACTGGGTTAATTCTTAGAGGTTCTAGCTATACTGTTTCAGCAGGATTAAAAGGTTTTGTGTTTTTAATGCAGAGGGCGAGGGCACTAACATATTATTAATTAGAAGTAAATCTGTCCCTTGGGGGACCTACATGTGCTGTCTTAATTTTTAATTTGTGTTTAGCTTTAAGACAAATGATGAATATTTCCCCTCTTTCAGTTTCTCAGTGTTTCTTTATTTCACTGTAATCCTTTTGTTGTGCACTGGGAAGAACAGTTGGATAACACAGAGAGAGCATGCAGAGAATTGATTTTTTTCAATCTGTTGATTGAACTGAAAAACATTCAATAAATTTATTTGGGGTCTAGATCACATTTTGCTTCATTTTGGGAGGGTTACTATTATTTTCCTATTTTTCCCTTTAAAACAGCAAAATATAAGCCATTTATACAGAAAGGCTGTTTTGACAACAAAAACTGTACAAAAATCTTGGATGAGCTACTGTGTCCTCCTCCTTTCTCCATTCAGATGGTTTACTTGATTTCAGAAACCCCACGACTGTTTTGTTCAACCTGCACATCCATTTCTTGCTGAACTTTTTTTCTCTCTGAAGCTGCACCCAGAAGGAATATTGGGGCTGAGGGACAGTAATAAAAGAAAACGTCACAGTGGCCACAGGATTCCTTTCATGTGCAGAGAAGTTGTTGGCCTTTGCTCCAAGGATGTTACCAGTGAGGACAGGTACTTCTTCTCATTGAAGTCCACCCTAGGAGGTCTCGGGTCTAACACACAGGCTCAGGAAATGAGACTTCTTCCCATTTTGGCTAGACTGGGCCAGTGTTTTAACACGTGAAAAGTTAGTGGCTGTTTTCTTCTTTCTTCCACATTTATGCTGTGGAAGGGCATGGTTGTTACCTGTTCAAGATTCTGTACCCTGGCTCTTGTTTGGTGTGGTTTCTTGGAGATTTAGAGGATGCTCTGGTTTACTTAAATTGCACAGCTCTGCAGTGGGCAGTTTCAAATTCTATACATTTGTGGAGTTTAGACGTAATTTTCTGAAAATAGAGTCCAGGTGTCTATTTTGAGAAACAGGTCTTGTTCTGCTCGCTGAACACTTCCCAGTACTGCAGCTCTTCAGCCAATAAGACACAGTAATGACAGTTTATTATCTCCCTGGAGACTGGAGATATACTGTACAGGGACATGCACATCTCCTAGTCATAATGAACTTCACTACCTGTACATTGCACTGATACCAGATTTTGCTAGTGACAGTTTTCCATGTGTTATTCAGGCATTTTCTGGTGAGCCTATATGGAGATGACAGTCTGATAGAGTCTCCTCACTTTATCCCTCATCTTCTATGTGCCACTCTTTAGTCTTTCTTCCATGTATTGCATTTTTTAGAATCCCTTAGGAACTTTTTCCCTGACACGTCCCCAAATTTGAGCTGCCTGTGAGCAAAAGTCAGCCAGGCTCTGGCCATGCTGAACTGCACACCTCTGGTCTTTATGTCTCTGCAGCTGAGGAAAGTTTGGTTTGAGGAAAGGATATGGAAAACGATCTGGCCTGGGAAAACTGAGGTAGGAGTAACAAAGCAAATGGTCCCAAAGAGGTGTTAGCTGCTGCTGAATGGGCTAGAGAGGGAGAAAGGAAATATGCAGTAATTAGAGGATATCGATCCATTGGGAGACAAATGCTAACAAATGGCAAATGTTAGAAACCCAGACACTTCTCCCCTTTACCTGTATGAGCAGCCACTTGCCACTGGTATGTGTTATGGCAAGAATGCTCACATGGAAAATAAGAGGGATTCATTAATTCCCCATTTATTTTTCTGATTTTTTTTGCTGGTTTTAACTGTTCTCTTTTTCTAGTCCCAGTGACTCCCTAAGCAGATTCTAAGGTATCAGTAGAGATCTGACACTACTTATGTCTCTCTTAATGAGCCCATTGATTTAGTAATCCAGCAAACAGCATCTCTCCCATTTCCTGGTACTGTAATGCACCAAAGAGTTTGACTGTGCAGTAGCACACCTCATCATGTAAAAAGAAACTGTTGTGTTCTTCAAAGCAACTTTTCAGGTAGTGGGCCTGTTTTCCCTATGGACACGTTATTGCTCTGGGCCTCCCTGCACTCATCCTTAAATTCTAGATCCTGGCAAGGTAATTATCTATTGCTTTCTAAAAGCCTGCTGACTTTCTCCCATTACCAGCTGGGGCCTAGATGCAGGCACTGAACCAGCCAAGGTCTTCCAATTCATGTTCTGTGATTTAGATTCACTGCTTATCATTAAGAGGACCTACAAGTTTTAAATTGATGCAGCATCTTTGAGCCCTATGAATTATATATGCATATGTACAATTAACAGTGGCACTCAATAGTCTTAGAGGTCTTTTCTGAACTGAACAATTCTCTGAGCCTACAGTATATGTGATGGGTGAAATACAACCATAGGGAATGCTAACAGAAAAAATAGTAAAGAAATTCAGCAAAAACCAGGCAGTTTTCTGTCAGTTTTCTGGCTTAAAACTGAGCATGTCCTGCTTATGTTGGGAGGCCTGCTCCTGATTCTCTAGCGTCACTGAAGCTGGACAGGAATGAAGCATGAAGTGAAAAACTCCTGCAGAGATGTTCAAACAATCTGTCTTGTCACCCTGTGCCCACTGCTCCCATTCAGCACGTGAGGCAGCCGTGAAATACCAAAAACTGGGGCTTCTGTCAAAATGAGGCACAAGATGGCTTGGTATCTGTCACTCCCATCACTTATTCACACATGATGAAACCTAGGATGTTATTCAGTATTCATTCTGTGCCACAGACCGCAGTTTTTGGGGCAGCTGAGGGCATCTGCCTGGTGCAATGACTGGGGAGAAAGCAGGGCGAGGCTCTGCAGCTGGTTTGTAATTACCACCCGTTCTGCTGTTCCACCTGATGGCTCCAGCTGCAGGGGTGACCCTGCGGCTCCACTGCTCCATAGAGATCGAGCCTGGGACAGGATGGTGGCGCCTGTGGGTCACTGGACAAGGCACTATGGTCACAAATGAGAAAAGCCCTGGCTTCCTGAGGATCACAGCACAGGTCAGTGGTGGAGCCAAGGATGAGAGCTAGACCAGAAGTCTGTGACAGTAACCTTTAATAAGCAGCCCAAAATAGCTTTAGGTTATGTCCAGGAAACAAGGAGAGGATAGTCTTCATGACAAAGTCCTTAATCAATATTTAAAAATGTACACATACAGATGCTACATTTTTTATATTACCCTTTCTTGAATAATTTTTTTAATATAGTTTTTCTTGTCTGTTTTTCTTCATTCATACCCAATCTAAACACGAAAAAAAAATCCACCTTGGAGAGTAGACCCTCTTTGATACCCCCTTCATCTAGAATAAAACCTGCTGGTGTGGCCATGCCATGCAGCTCAGCATGGGAGCTCTTCCACCAGATCAGATGCCCCTCAGGCTAAGCCAGGTCGGGGGAATGCAGTAGGAACAGCTCTCCCATCAACAGCGGCTCATCTGCCCCTCGTCTGCATATCATCAGGAGCTCCCTGCTGGCTCCCAGTCTCTCTGTGCTTTTAAATTAGAGCTCCTCATTTGTTTTCGCTTTGCAAGGTGTCTGTCAGTCGTTCTTCCCCCTTGCTAAGCATGCAGAGTTATGACATTTTTCACTGTCAGAAGCAGACTTCCATTTCAGACCTACAGAGATGAAGGGAAGCCATAAAGAAATCCCTGCCATAATTCAGGGGACTGAAAAGCATGTCATAAGTTCATGATGAATCCATAGATGTCTTCAGGTTAAAACAAAAGGATAAAAGAAAAAAATGGGACTATTTCATTTGTCACTTTCAGAATTCAGTGCTTTACTATTTCCATTTCGGAATGACTATCCATTTCCAGAGGTACTTCAAAATTATTTAAATATTTTTTTTTAAGTGCAAAATGTATCAAAACCAAATTTATAGAAAAAAATTCAATTTGTCAAAACATTTCCCAAGTAGTAATTTCAGGTTAACTTCTAGTCACTCTCCTCCACTAACTGTTGGGTTTTAAGCTGGCTGAAAAAATAAGCTGAAAGTCCACTCTTTCTGTCATAGCCACAAATATTGACACAAAAAGAAAGAAGAAACAATAAGTTTTCTGTTCCATGCAGCTGTGAGGCATTAAGTCACCTCTCCTCTGCCTTTTGTATCTCTGAGTCTCCTTTCATTGGACCCAATGCTTGTAAGAAAAAACTGGTGAAGTATAGAGGATTGGTGAAATGTGGCAAAGCACCAGGATGAAAGTGCAAAAACTGAGAATTTCAGTCAGGTGGCCAAGTCTTACTTGTTAGCATTTTTACCCATTTTTTTCCCAAGATATATGATCAGGATTTGTTCTTCCAAATTTTGAAAGTATGCCTGGCTCTTTGCATTTTCTCAAGAGCTTTTGGTATTCTCTCTCTTTTATCAAGTTTCCTTCATCTCTTTAAAGAGCAGAAATATGACCAAGTAATGGGGAAATTCATGACATGGTACAATTGATGGAGTCACAGTCAAGGTGAGGAACCTGCACCTCTGGATCAGGATTCTGGTCTGCCTCCTGTCTCTGTGGCTTCTGGGTGCTGGGCATGTTTACAGACTGTACTCTGTAAAATGTAACTAATTCCTCTTCCTCCAACCAATATCTTGGCTTCTGCCTCCTCTCTCCTTTCCTCTGTCTCTGGCAGAAGGAGAAGAGACCTATAAGTTGAATGATGTGCTCACTCATATTGCTCTTATTGAACGCTTCTAATCCTGAATGCAAATGGCACTTTTATACATGAACAGGACTAAATTCACTGGATAAATTATTCACAACAGATAATTCAACCTGCTCTCATGGGAGAGTGCAATGAATGTCTGATGATGGAAAAAAAACCACCCAAACCCACAACTAATTCTTCCAGCCAGTGAAGTCAATGGCAAAGCCTTTTACTGACTTCAAAGGGAGCTCCATGCCAGTGGGCCCACACACGACTTCTCCTTAGTGGTACTCACTTGTATTTAAAGCTTAAACCCAGACAAGTGCCTGTTTTGAGGAGCCCAGACTAGTGCTGCATGGTACAGTTGGGCTGCCAGGGCACAGGCAGTATTGCAGCTCTGGGTGAAAGCAGGTCTGCTCTGCTGCACTGGTGCAGGGCAGTGCCCCAAGCTGAAGTCACCCAGCTGTGAGTTTAGCGAGTCTGGAGCCTAGGGCCGGTTATTTTGGCCAGGGTTGTCTAGTTTAGAGAAAATGAGACTGAGAGATGACCTCTCTGTTCTCCACAGCATCATGAGAAGGGGAAGTGGAGAGTGAGGTGTTGAGCTCTTTTCCCTGGTATCCAGTGACAGGAATGATTCAAAGGTGCTCCAGGGGAGGTTCAGACTGGACACGAGGAAGCATTTCTTTACTGAGAGGGTGGAAAACACTCAAACAGGCTTTCTAAAGAGGTGGTTGATGCCCCAGGACTGTCAGTGTTTAAGCGGCATTTGGACAATACCCGTAATAACGTTCTTTAGGCTGTTAGGTCAGGCAGTTGGGCCGGACGATCGCTGTAGGTTCCTCCCAACTGCTCTCCTCTGCTCCCTTCTATTCTGTTCTATTCTCACCTGGGATAGATTTGCAGCCAGTTAGGAGTTTCGTGGTCAGGGTAACATCAGCCACCCTGAGGTGACTGGACAGCTGGCCATCATCCCTGGTGGCAATTCGACATGGACGTAATTTGGGTGCCATGATTGTACACAGTGGATGCAGGGGCTGGGAAAAAGTTTGTGTGGGGGCTGCCACCATGCTCCCCCTCCATGGTAGGGGAGGCGACTGGGGAGAAGGCTGGGTTGTGCCTTTTGTACCACTGCCCCCCTTTGGTCTTCGGCAGTGGGCACGTGTAGCCCTGGGCACTGCGGAGAAAAAGGGACACGGGGACGGTGCGAGTCGTCCTGGTGAGGTGGGAGATGGGAATTCTCCCCCACAGAGAGGAGGGAGAATTCAGCATCCTTTTCCTCTGCCCCCGAGAGTATTTACGCACCGGGTTCGGTTCGTGTGTCCCATTTTCTCACCTGTCTGTCCCTGCCGTGTGGTGCACTGGCAGCTGAAGACCGCCACCACCTCCAGCGACCCCGGCCCCCGCTTTCTGTCAGTGCTGCGAGCGCTTCGCCGCATCCCCCAGCCCACGGCTTGTGCCACGAGATGCCCGCGGTCCGGAGCGCGCTGCGGCCGGGCTCCGGCCGGACACAGCGGCGACGCAAAACGCTCTCATGAATAAAAGCCGAGCTCTGCCCGCCGGGGCGCGGCGCCCTCCCGGGGCACCCGAGAGCCCGACCGTGCGTGGGCGAGGCG
>VXBI01007046.1:360849-581392 GCA_013397375.1 Toxostoma redivivum | reverse complement strand
ATGCACCAGGACAGTGCCAAAAAGTAGTTGGGTAAGAGGTGGAGACAAAGACAGAGAGTGAAGTCCATGTGGGAAAGTCTGCATAGGAGACCACAGACAATGAATCCATTTTGCATCACCTGAAGAAAGTCACCTAAAAGGCTTCCTTCACTGAGCTCCGTGGGTCTGCACTTCTGAGTCTCTTCTTACTGGACTCTATGGCTGAATAGAAAAAGTCAACTTCTTTTTGAGCACTTTTTTTTACATTTGTATCTTTCTTTCTGCAACACTAAACACTGGGGAGGTTCATTTTTACATGCCTTTCTGGAAGCAGGACTTGGATTATGACCATCTTTCCTCATGCAAAGCAGTGTCATGAGTTCTTCAAGGGAACAGAGTCACAAAAGGAGCAACATGAGAGGTTCTCCAATACACTTGCCTTCTAATCCTTTCTCGGGGAGGAGTAGAGGCTGGGTGCCTGGCTTGCTCTGGAAATTATGTTTGCTCCGCAAGATGTTGGAAAAAATGCCAAGCAGAAAACAACCCACCTAACAGGTATTTTACCTGCTGTAAGAACGAGAACACTGCTCAGCAGCAGACTTGATTGACTTGTGTGCAGGAGATAAAACTAAGGAGTTAGGTGGACTCGTCTAACAGGAAAACATATTTTTGTTTGTCTGTCTGTCTAGTTGGTTTTGATCTGGTCTAATGTAAATGGGTAACAGAGACACCTGATGTAGGTTCAGATGTTTACATCAATACTTGTCCAATAATGCATACAATCAGGTTCAGGGAAACATTTTACTAAATGCCAATATATACACACTGTCCACATTTATACAATAACTTGCTCGCCATGTGTAAATATATACGTGTTTTAGCAGATTTTTTATAAAAAAAAAAAATCACCTGTCCTTATTATCTAGAGTTTAAGCAAGAGTTAGTTTTTATAGGTAGATGATTTTACAGTTCTAAAAAGGATAGAACTTTGTGTAAGTACCTTAAATTAGAGAAAAACTCTGGTTTGTATGGGCTCATGCATCCCCAGATAAGTAAGTCTGAAGTGCTGATTTTATTCCAGTGGCACATTCCATGGCTCAGAGCTGATGTTCTGACAGCACTGCCACTGCAAACCTCTATTTTCAGGGGTTTAGACAAAATTGCTCTGGGCTTAAACCTTACCGAGAAGGAACCCAGCAAAGAAACATGTTTTTTAAGTATTATTTTTTAAAATATATAAAATTAGTTTTTGACTATTTAAAGAAAGATTGGGTTCTCATTGCTTTTTATTTTCACTTTCAATAATGTCAGAATAATTTTACTTTAAGAGAGAAAAAAAATATGGTAAGCTAGTGGTACATAAAATGGTCTGATGAGCTTGGATCTTAGGAGAAATGTATTAATGGCCATGACATTTTTTAATAGTGGCTACTGTACATGGGCATTGGCAACATTTCAAAGAAATATAATAGGGTTTTAATGTGCCTAAGGACATATTTTTATGATACACTGAAAAAGCTCTAAAAATCACTGAAATCTAAAGGTAAAAGTTATGTATTTACAAAATATTTTGATATAAGTATTTAATCATCAGACCACAGTTAATATAAAATATATGCTCCAGTGTATCTAAAAAAATAATTTACATTTTAAAAAAATACATGTCTATATTATGCAGAGAATCCTAAATTCACATCACTGAAACTAATGGGTCTGATCTTACATAGCAGTTGATTTTATTGTCTCTTAAATAAAAAAAAAAGGAAAATAAATATACAGAATATACATTTGAAGGATATTAAGGTTGTAGGCAAACCATAAAAAGCCAGGAAATACCATAATAAGAATTGTATATATGTATATGCATGATTTGTGGTTCATTGGGGAAATGACCTTTAAAGTCATGAAGGTCAAAGTGACATCCAGTTTTGAAATTGCTGCAGAATTTAATACCGAGTTGCAGCATCCCAGTGAAAGTGTTAGTTTCCCTGACCAACCCCTGTTTTCATGGTTTAAGAACCTTAATATACTTCAAAGAGGGTTATTTTATGTTTTCTTCCTGACATGTACACGTGTGGTTCCCCATGTGCCCACTCACACCTGTGTGTTGTACATATGCATGTGCAGCAAGCTCGCAGCTCCTGGCAGGGTCCCTGCGCCAGCCAAGGCGGTCCCCGCGCACACTCACACTCGTGTGAGCCCTCCCACGCACAGCCTGGGGGCTGTGCTCCAGATCTGCCTCCAAACACCATGCTTTCCTTTGCCTGAGAAAGGGATTTGCATTTGGTCTTACTCAACTAGTGCATTTTAGAAAGTCAAAGCTGAAACACCCTCAAAAGGTTGTATGTACAGAACACAGAATATTATCCTACTCCTCAGCCCTAAACATAACACTCCTTTTCTTTTGTTTTTGTTTGACTGTAAGGGGTGCATCTTTCCTTGCATGACAACTCTGCAGAAAGATCATAATTCCCCGTTTTGTTCTAAGGACAAATTGTGCTGAGAGATTCTATAGGATACTGGAAGTTGAGAGGGAGGGAGGATGTAGTACCATAAAAACTGGAAACATTGAGTGCAGACAGTAGCAGTGGTGCATCTAGGAGATACCAGCTGCCATCTCTACAGGACTTGTGTGTGTCAAATTATTCATCATATCTGTTTTGTTTGCATTGTGGCATGTCTGTATTGAGAAACCAATAGTGTGACACTAGACTAACTCCCTCTCACGTAACCACTAACCCGAATCATTAAAATGCTTTGGCTTCCCTTCATTCTTCTCTCTCTCTCCTTTGTTTTCTGCCACGTTTTCCCCTCCATCCTCTGCATGGTGGTGTGCAGCCTCCTCCTCTGTGCTAACCCCTGGAGCGAGGAGCCCTGGGCTGGAGCGTGGCTGGCAGCACAGATGCCCAGCCAGGTGCTCTGCAGCCACTCCCTCAAGCTTTATGTCACATACCCACTGTAAGTACTTTTTGGAAATCTCTTGATGGTTTGTTTGGCTGCTTGCTATGTGCATATTTTAAGGACAATCATATCCTTAAAAGGAAAATGGGAAAGTAGCTGGTAGTAGGGCGTCAGTATTTTGAATCATTGTGACATGCTGAAGTTGATTCAGGGTAATGGTTGTGTGTGAGTAAAGATACAACTTAATGTTCAAATTAACTTTGTACTTCTAAAATTCACTTTAAGCCATCTATGTTTTTTATTTTGAAAGGTAATAGAAGATCTAATATTTACTAGGGTTTTCGATTTTCATACAAATATATTTGTATAATTCCACACAATGCCTAAAACAATCATTGAAAGGAGGTTCAAAGGCTTTCTTTAGACCTATATATAATCCCTGAAAGATCCCTGTAAAATACTGTGAGATGCCTAAGAACAGACAGTTAATAGCTTGCTGGATTTAAAGGCTGGGACATAAAGAGGTAATAGTCCTGAGGCATTTTATGGTAGCCTGCATTCTTATTTATGTTACCCTGTTCAAGCATATATTTTCCTTGGCTTTGGTAGGTATTGAGGTAGAAATGGTGTTCTGAGTCCCAAAGATAACATTCCCAATGGTGTCACTGTTTTGATTTCCTTAAAGTATATTTTTCTTTATTTGTTTTATTTGTTATTTGGTGGTCTGAATGATGCTTTGTAATTATCAGCTGTATGTCATTCATAAAGGATTTTATAGATCAGGACTTGAAATTTAGTTATGTGTACTCTTTGCACTTTCTGGTCCCTACTGGTAAATTTTGTATGTTCTTAGAGATTTTCTATATATTACATAGTGTTTTATAGCTATCTACAGTGATTTCAGTGGTATACATTCCTGTCCTTTATATCAGAACAAAAGACTTTCTTTCAGTAGCATGAAATTATGTTTTTGTGGACTTGTTTTGTCACGATAGGAGCTAGGTTTCCTGTACTAAATGTGTGGCCTGCAACATACATAAAATATCTTATTTTCCATGTAGTGCATATGCATTTTGCTTTTGCCAGTAATAGGACTCAAACATTCGTAGTAGATTTCAGAGGAAATTCCATGACTAGAAAAAGAAAAAACTATGTTCGTTCTTATTCCATCAATAACCAGCATTTTCTTCATCCACTGTGAATATCCTCACCGCCATGCACGGTAGTAGAGGACTGAATTTTAAAAAATACGTGCTTAGATGTACACTATGAAAATTAATTCACTGATTATTTTTTAATAAATCTTACTAAATTATTTATCTAAGCTAAGTGAATATTGCACCAAAGTCTTAAAATATCTGATACAGATGGCATTTTCAGTAAGATGCTATGAGTGCAGACGAGCCAAATTAACAGGCTTTGCTTAGCAAAGCAAAACCTTGCTGTTTCTTAAATTTGTGGTACTGACTGAGCTTGCAGATCAAAGGGAGTCATTGATTCTGCTGTGGCCATGCACTGAGGTTTTTCTTTCCCTGGTCTAATGGACTACATTCAGAAAAGGCTTTTCAGGAAGATAATGGTATGAAAGGGACAGATCACAGTAACAATAGCCACTTACAAGACAGATGGTTATCCAACAGCCACAGTGGGGGGATTCCAGGCAAGGTGGCCTGAAAATGTATTTTCATAATTACTGATATGAAAGGCTGGGGCTTCTGTCTTGGAAAAACAAATTGACACCAACTCAAAGACAATGCAGAAATGAGTCTTGGCAGAGTCCACACATGACAACTTCTGCAGGGTTTGTTTTTGGTTTTCATTTTGTCTTTTCTTCCCCCCTCCCCCCTTTGTTTATGTTTTTATTATGGTGACATAACCCCATCACGTGTCTGACCAAAACTGCACAACAGCTGACTCTTCTGCGATTCAGTGCTAGGAATACACTGCCAGTTGTCCCCAGTGGACTGGGACTGGTCCCATTGAGGGATGGGAGGGATGGGATGATAGGATTCCCTTGTCCTGAGTCCACATGCTGTTTACTGTGAGCAGGAGGCGTCTCAGTCTGTCGTGCTGTTTGTTTTCAGGGGACCATTTATTTTTAATTTAACTCACAGGAATTTTTTACTCATCATTAGTTCATATCTTGTCTTCCTTGTGAGCATCTTGGGTGGGAACATTCAGCACTGATTTGGTGTTTCCTAGGTCCATTTCATGTAGAGAGAAATGGAAGAACTTGTCATATGCAAAGGAATGATAGTTATAACCGCTCGAGCCACATCATGGGGGCCTTGATTCCTGCAAAAGCAGGTTAAAACTCTTCTTGCCTTAGAAGGCTTCTCCATCCAAAACAGTGAGTACTATTGCCTAGAATGCTTTTTTTTCCCCCTCTATGTCTCTCATTCCTTCCCAGCAATACTGCAGTTGCTTGGGAAACAGATTTTTGATCTAGCCTTCCAGCACTAGAAAAGAGGAGCTGCTGCCACTATGCCTCCTATTCAGGAGATCTTTGCTTCTACTTCTTGGTCTTGAAAAAATTAAACTCCCTCAGAATAAGTGGTGAAGATATTTAAAATGGAGATATCTGCTGTGTGATCTCATACATATGGGTGAGGATGTTGAATGATGTTTTGCATAGCATGGAATACATTCCTCCACTTTCCTGTTGTGGACAATTTAGTAAATGTAGCAGGGAAGCAGGTCACTCTTATAGGAAAGCCCAGGAGCTGTTTGTTATGGAGACTGTGCCCAGATTTTATCTTTGCTTTCCTTTCTCCTTTCTGCACATACTTAAATAAATAGAGCCAAAGTTGTAGTACAGAAAGGAAAAGGTTATGCACCTCATGGGGCAAGGAATTTAAACTGCCAGGCTGAAAGGCTTCTTGTAGCAATGGCTAAAAGAAGATGCTTTGCCTACTTTGACATCACATACAAGCAATGCTCTGCAATAAAAGCTAATCCAGCTATGGCCACAAAGTTAGGAAATTTTGGCATTTGCCAACAGGACAATCTCCTTCCAGTGTCCAGTTCTGCTGTGGCAAAGCTTCCACTGACTCCAGTAAAAACTGGCAGAGGTCTTTAATCTATTAATCTTAAGAAAATAGAAGTGTTTCTTAAGTGTTTCTTAAACAAGTCTTCCTTTTATTTTTTTTTTCTTTTTTCTTTTTTTAAGATTAACATTATTCAGGTGTTTGTGCAGTCGTTTATATTACTGTGGTAGTGTTTTCACTGATCTGAATGCAAAACATGTCTTTCCATTGTTTTTCATCTTAACAAGCTGCACTCCTGCACATAACTCCAGTGCTCAGCATGTTTAAATTACAGCTAACACAATCACTGCCTTCCTTAATTTAACTCTTGATGGCAAAAACAGGACCAGATTCTTTCCAGAGCTCTAAACCCCCTGCTTATTTTGTCATTGTTCATGTTTTCGATGTGCTAACTAATGAAGCCTCCCTTTGATTATTGCACAGCCACATTTTAAATGTGTCATTAGGGAGAAAGTATGTGGGGACTGAATGGTAAGATCTTTAGCAGATTTTTATTATTTTGGATAATGTTGCATCAAAACAGTCGCTAAATTAGTATCAGGTTGTTTCCATGGGCTTTTTATGTAGAAGCATTGGAAGCTTTGAACATAATGCTCTTGTAAAAGAAAATTGATTATATCTGCTTTGAATTAAGGGTGACCTTAAAACGTAGTTCTTGGTTAATGGCAGCAGAGGGGAAGGTGTGTCCCAACTCACCTGCAGCCTGTGGACTGGGGGAGCAAGGCACCCCAAGTCACCAGCAGAATCTGCTGTCTGACCTCGCCACGCGGTGCCAGGAGAGGGGTGCAAGGTGTTGCCGTGCGGGGATGTCCGCCTTGGGCAGCAGCAGGAAAAGGCAGGGTGGTAGTGCTGTGCTGGGGTGGGAGGGCTGGTAGGGCATCTGGGAGATGGGCTGAAAGCAAGGCCTGGACCTCTTGTCCTTGTGGAAAAAGAGTTACACATATGCCTATAAAAACATGTATCCTTTCTTCCTTGCACTGATGCTTGGGTTGTTGTGTCACACTGGGTGAGGAGCCAGTGTGAGTTTGGGTGTGCTGAAGCCAGTGCTCCTGCAGTGGATTACTGTGTCACTGCTCTCATCAACACCTGAGCAGTGCCCAGCGTCTTCCTTTCTAAAGGCAGTTTGAGCACAGAAACATCCACAAATCCCCTGTAGCCCAGCAGTGGTCTATGGCATCTCACTGCTCTTCCACCCTCATTTTGCCAGGAAGATGCAAAGACCCAAGCCCTATGCAGAGTGGTGAGCTCTGGCTGCACCCTTGCAGCCCAAGGACAAGTGGGGAGGGAGTGTAAGAGACACTGTGCAGCAGCACCAAGTACTAAGCAACATTATCCTACTTTTCTAAAAGGGAAACAAGACTAAAGCTGTTGCTTTTTTGTGAAATTAAAATAAGTCCTCTGCCATGGGTGAAATTGTAACAGCTAGACAATATTTCCACCAGTATTCTCTCTGAAATCAGTGGATCTGTCAGTGCTGTCGTTTTTTATTGAGTAAAGATCCCATAACTGTGTTCTATCTGAACTTTCCCTGCTCTGTTTGTTAATAGACTCAGAAAAGTTCTGGTGTTGAAGCCTGGTGTTGTGGTTGAAATGGGAGATGAGGTATGAATGTGGGTGGTGGAAAATACAATAAACCCAGAAAAAATAGTTTTAGTCTTTTATGACAGCCCAACTCTTCTTAAACATCATGGTGTGCCTGAGAAAGGGTAGCAGGGACTGCATCAGACAAAGCAATGCTATCGGTGTTTCCTGCATGCTGTAGAGGATGTGTGTGTCCTGGTAGAGGTCACTCAGTCTGTTTCTATAAGATGTGATATAGCTGACAGATCACTGTTAATTACAATATTTCCTTGTATTTTTTTATGTCAGCCACATCCTGTAAGGTAGTGTATGACCTATTTGAGATAAGGAGTGAGTAGAGCCAGAGATCCCTGCTCTTCTCATCTAAAAGGTTTGGTAATAATCTTGTGGGTCTGTATGCACCAACTTTTTCTTAATGAAAGCTCACAACATTCCTGGGGGCTGTTTTTATAACAGACTGTTAGACACACTCTGCTCCTTTCCACCTCTACAAACTTTGATGGGTACGTGTCTCCTCGAATCACTGTATTCTTCATGTATTTACAACCTAAATGATAGCAATAGGTGTCTTTCTTCCCTGGCAATTCGCAAGGATATACTAATCAGTGTTTGTTATATTTTTTAATTCTGTAAATATTTATTTTGGTACTCTGTGTATTTATTGGCACTGATTCTGGTGTTTGCTTATGTGTCATTGTAAATGTTGATGGTTTCAATAGTCTTGCTTCTAATGAATGTAAGGAACTCAGACTAACTGCACTTTTCTTCCATTCAAAAATCTTAACAGTGAAAAATATTCCCACTGTCATGTGTTATAATGAAAACAGTCAATAAAATCAGTTCTCACTTTTCATTGATGAATGTGAAGGTTACTTTTTGACGTTCAAGTTAGAGCAAATCTGTCAAGTGCCCTGGAAAATACTAGGCTTTTCAAAGCAAGGCATTAGGGAGTTATGTCACCAAAATAGCACAAAAAAGAATACTTGGGCATATGTGCAATTTCATTTTTATGTAGGAATGCCTTTAGCAGTTTTGCTAATAACATCATAGAATAGCTAAACTGAATTTGTTACTTAAAGGAGGACTTTCAGAAATGAGAGTTTTGGTCTTCTGGTCTTCTGCTTCATCATCATAAGGGTTTTGTTTCAGATTTTTTTTCCTTTAAACCACTTACACAATGAAATGGACTGAGTTTTTATTTTGTTTTTCAAATCAGCTTTGTTTTCTGATTCTCCTGATTGAGAAGCAAGTGAGGAAGCTTGTTCTTTTGGCATAAATTGACTTGGAGTTGCAGTTTTGGTGTGACAGAAAATGTAGTCTGCAGTAAACTACATTTCCCACCTTTAAAACGTCTCTTTCTTCCTATGACTATTAAATTACACTTATTAGAACCTATGGTTGGCAACTTTCTCTAAATTTCTTGAAATTTGAACATGCATAAAGCATTTGGATCAGTCAAGTTTCAATCCTTAGGTTTATTTACTGCCTCGCTCTAGGTTCTCCTGTGGAATATACTGAGCCAGACAATGTAAGAACTGGAATAAAATCTGCTCAATAGTTTTCAAGAAAGAACAGAGCAAAAGGCATGAAATGCTCATTAATGTTAGCAAGGAGCAGGAGACAGTGACACAATTGATCATGTGCTCACAAAAACATAACTCCTCTTTCCAATAGTTGGAACGAGGCTGAAGAAATGTTTTCCTGGTAATTTAGTGCACAAACAGTTTTACATTTAGGCCTTCTCAGTCTGTGTCCCCTATTGCACTTTCCTGTCTTTTATCCTATGCATCTGAAAGCAGAAGAGTTGTGGTTTAAATTCGCTGCCACACAGATTGACTAGCAATTACCTTGCTTTTGTCCAAGGATAGCTACTGGGATACTGGGGGACAAATGGGTTTCAATGAAGTGCAGGGCAAATGTACAGCACCCTCAAGAGCCTTGATAACTGCAGATCTATGTGATGCAGCTGTTAACACCTTTCACAAACCCAGATGACAGTAACCTGGCAGATCCATTGTGATAGGAAAAAATTGAAAAATATCCTGAAACAAGGCTTGTCCCAAATTTTCTTTTTGAAATCAAAATGAAATTTCTTGTATTGAGCTAAAAGTCCCTTCCTGATTCAAACCGAAATCAATCATTCCCAACAGTATATCTCTATGACTTTCAAGGCCATCTTACTGAAAAAGTGTTTGCAATGGGAGTGATGACCTGGAAATATCTCTGTGACCTGTGCATTGAAGGTGAATGCTCCATCCAAAATCTATCAAGCAACAAAGAGAAGAAAATATTCTTGACTCTGAATAATTGGTAAGGGGTGTTAGCAAGTCTAATGGACCAGTCAACTGACCATGAGTGAGTACTAGTCTAATTTTAAAACCTTTCTCTTGAGTCATGGTATTTTTCTCTTTCAAAGTCATTGTACAGGAGTTGTTTACTAGGAGCTCACATTGAGCAGATGCCTGCTCCTACCTACCACATTGCACATCTGATTCTGATTAAAACCATTCCACAGTGCCCTGAGGAGAATGGGGAGGAGGCTCCAAAGTTCTTCAAAGGGTTATTTCAGCAGTCATGGATGCTCCTATGTCAGCTGAGGACCAAGAAACTGCTTCATCTCTAATGACATCACTGTTTATGCTCTGCAAAACCCTTAGCACTTGGATCAGGTATTCTTCACTTAGACCTTGAGAACAGGAGGTCTCCTGTTCTGTCTAATGAAGGAGACTCATCCTTGATCATTATGTGTATATTTTCCAGCTTAGGACAAATGCAATGAGTCTCTTAAGTACAACTCCCTGCAGCTACTGAAAAGACAAACAAATGACCCATGTTGATGCTTCGTCCTTATGCAAAGTCCCTTCATAAATTGCCTCTGTGCAGCACTCCCAGGTGACTGCCAGGGGAAAGGTGACCTTGAGCAAAGGGTGCCACCAGAGAGGGGAGGGAGGGCTTGTGACTTCTGATGGAGTGTTATCCTGGACCAGGGAGGTTTGAATCCCTCTTCCATTGCTTCCTTTCCCAACTTACAGAAGTCTGCAGGAGCCACATTTTTAAGTTGCATCCACCAAATCAGCTGCACTCCTTTGTGCTGCTGCTCAGAACCTGTAGTTCGAAGTTTCATGATCAAATTTCACTATCGCTGAAGTGCTTGCACTAGGCAGGCTCAAAAGCATGACATGGCTGGCTGTGCTCTCCCAGGAGTCATGGACAGGCTCTTCCTCTGGCCTCATCAGCCTTCTGATGGTATCACTTGAAACTCTTAAGTCCCTCGGACAGAGAAGAGACTTGAATAAAGATTCTCTGGGGTCTTGAATGAGCAGAGGTTGCCTGAGTAGAATCATGGCGGTGATGGGAGAGGTTGAGGCAGTAAACCTGGGGCAGCCAGAAGCCCCACTGGCAGGCAGCAGTGTCCTCTTTTGCTTCACAGGGAGATGGTTGCCTCCAGGGCACCAATGTGGCTCAACGTGCTTCAAGAGCATATTCAGTTGTAGGCTAGCGTGGGAACAAATGGTGCTGAGCTCCTTACATGGAGCTGGGAACACAGAGGGTAACATGCAGAATGCAAAGAAAACAAAAATCCCATGACCAAACAATATTTTAAGGACAGAAATTATATATGTCATGTAAAGCAAATCTGTTTCATTCCTGCCCAGTTTCATTTGTTCACCTGTAAGGACAAAAACACAGCCTAATTTTGCAAGGAAATACATTTGAACAAAGGCAAATATGTCTCAGTAGATATGAGTAGAGAAAAACCTCCTTTTCACTATGGCTGTGAAGATACTGATTACAATCTCAAGTGGATGTGAAAAAATCATCTGCTCTACTAAAGTAATGTAGAGGATCAGAAAAACATTGAAAACAATCAAAAGGATTGCTTTGAGTAGTTCTTAAGGAAAAATAGAGACAGATAAGGATTTAGCTAGGTTTGGTCTACCTTTACATTTGGGATATACTGAATCTACCTCTGTCTTTCTCTGACTTTCTACCTTTCACACTCTGCACTAATAGATTTTGTTCACTGACAGATAACAAATTACACAAAAATGCACTTATAGTGAAGAAATCACCCCAGCTTCTCTTTTTCTTATAGATGTCTTTTTCCCCCCGTTAACTAATTAAGTTTTTGATCCTTCCAATTAGACCACATCCAGTCATTATCATACCAGATTTAGTGTCTGATTACGCAGCTGCTGCATCTGAACAGCTTCATTCAAATCAGTAAGAAATGCTCCTATGCAGCAACCGCAGAAATGGTGCTGAGTCCTCTGCTGAGCTGCCTATTGCTGCTTTCTCAGGGGCTTAACATATTTATGTCTATCATCACTACATGCTGTTAAACTTGCCTGTGTTTTTTTCCTGGGGTCTGATAGAAAACACCATAAATCCACATGTTTTATGGAAAAACAGTTGGACAAGATTACAGAGACAAGTTAACTTCTCTATGCCAGATCTTAATTCTTTCTCAAGATGTAATGTATTCAGACCAATTTAAAATAAATGTCTGTATCAGAAAACAAAACAGACATCAGAGCACAAGCATAAAGGCAAAGGTCAGCCCCTGCCTCTGAAATGACCGGGGTCCTCAGTCCGAGCTATGAAATCTTGCATTTCTGCCTCAGCAAAGACAAACACACAGCCCTATTTATAGCACAGCCTTTTACTACCCTTCTGGTAGAATAGGCTTCATCGGAGGATTTACATGACTAACCAAAAGCAAAAGCCTTTTGTTCTTCACTTCCATAAGAGAAGGCCAGTGTTAAGCTGGTGTTCTTGGGTGAATTACAGAAAATATAATTTACTAGAAAACCAGTTACTAATTCAAAAGCATCTGTTACCATGGCATAGGCCTTCTCTTCTCTCTCCATGTCCCAGATTTAGCACCAATGATGGGAGCTTAGAGAAAGCTCAAAAAGAACAGTTCTTACCTCTGAAAAAGAAAAAAAAAGCATAGTCGAGGATGACCACATGTTTTCATGGCAACTAAGGAGTAAAGGGTTAAGACCTAGGAGATGGCTCCGAACCAATAAACAGCACAAAAGACTCCTATTAGCAAATCAAGAGCCCAATGTGTTCCCATTTCCTTCCTTGTATCTTCTATTAAATCCTTTGGGCCATAAAGTTACTGCTCCTGCCAAGGACAACAATCAGCACGAGGTGATTATTTCAGATTCTGCTACATACCCTGAAGTCTTGGGAAAATGAAAACCAGCCTTCCTTTCACCGTCAGATCCTATTTCCAGGGCAGGACAGGCCCATCATCTACTCCCCATCCTTTCATCATGCAGTGCCAGCTGCGAGCACCCAGGCTCCCCCTCTGAGATGCCACTTTCTCACAGATGCCTGCCTCTTCCTACCTCCCAGATGGCAGCAGGATTCTTAACAAGCTCCCCAATTTTGTTTTCCCCCTTGGGATTCTGTTTCAATGCTATCTTGTCACATTTGTTTTTTTCCAGTTGGATGATGTGCAGGAGCTTCCTCCGGAGATTACCAACCTGCAGCTCCCGTGGCCTCTCAGACTTCCCTGCTGCAGAAATGCTCCCATGCAGCGAGGAGCACTGATGCTCTGCTGTGCCCCAGCTGCACAGCAGAGGTAAGGACCACTTTGCTGAGGTTTGTAGGCTGCTTGCTTCCTTGTCTCGTTCTGCATCACTGAACTCACTCTTCCCTCCCTAGGGCTTTTCTGCAGGGCTTCTCCAGGCTCCCTGACACTGTTGTGGGGCTGTTTAACAAGGCTCAGGAAGGAGAATGGCTGCAGAACATGGCAGAGAATTGGAGTCAGGCTGTGATATCCTTTCACATATGTCCTCCTGTGACCTTCAGTGCAGAGCCACATCTCTTTACTTTTTCCACCTCTAAATGAGGATTGCCAGCCTTCCAGGGGAAAGGTTTCATGTGGCCAAAATCTTCAAATTTTTCACCACTGCAAGTGTTTTATTTAGGATGTCTTTGTAGTCTGCTGTGAACTGCCAGCAGATTGAGAGCCTCAGCAGGTTGTGTGTGCTGGAGCCACAGCTCCACAATGCCAACAGACCAGACAGATGGAAGGCATGGGCATCTGGAGAAGCCGAGTCCACCTTGAGGAAATGTGTCCAGATGGAAAAGGCACTCGTAGGACCAAAGAATGCCTGGGTTTTAGTCCTGCTTCTCCCACTCCCCTGCTGCCTGCTTGTGAGTGAACCAACCCATCTCCTTGCTGGGCATTTGTGCAGTGCAAGTGTCATTTGCTGGAATATCTTCTGCTCCAGCTATTCAAGTGTGGTACAGGAGATTAGCCCAGTTTGTGGCTGCTGTTTCTATCCAAGCTTGTGCCAGCTCCAGGGATTGCTCTCCTCCATGACTCAAAGGTTTGGTGTGAGTTAGCTCCACGACACCCTTCATCTGGAGAGCTCCATGGGTGACACGTGGGATAAGTTCCCACCTGCTGCCTTCCCCTGCCCAGCCCCTTTTGTGTGGCTTTTACAGCACACTTCCTCTGAGGACCCACAGAGTGCTACACAGGCACTCTGGCTCTCCCACTCTGACTCTGCTCTCGGTGGTGAGGGGTGAGATCTTCACCCATTGCTCAGGTTGGGAGAAGATCAGATCTCTGCAGAGAGTTTTTGAACCCCTCATGTGTTAGAAAAGCTACAGTGCTTACAAGGCATAACTTCAACTACTGTACAATTTATAATTTCCTTTAATTTCTTGAAGTGCTCTAATTTTTACACTGTTGTGAAAAGATCTTTGTTTACAATGATTGCAAAGAGTAATATTTCCAGCATGGGTAACCATGGCAATGAATAATTCTATTCTTAGGAACAGTGCCAGCTGCACTAAGGCCTTATAGTAACACTCAAGCAGTTTGCTAATGAGAGAATTCTTGTTTGTTGTAGGAGGACATTTTCCCGTGTCCACACGTTAGCCTGGTAGTTTCTTAAAAGCACATTCTTTATCAGTAATACATGGGGGGGAAAAAACCAAACCAAAACAAGCTCTGTTACACAGTTCCTCTCACAAGTAACATTTTCATGTGTTTTTTTCCCTTGTAAACTGTATTATAAGATACATTTTAAAATTACATCTATGGTGTGCAATAGTATGCTTTTGTTTTACTGCCACTTTCTACAATAAGAATGAGCTTAGGATGCTCTAGAGCAGCAGTTTCCTGCAAAAAAAGGACAACACTCTGTAAACTGACCCAAAAAATATGCAAGTTTTATCACTAGAGAAAGGACTTAAACTATTTTAAAATACTAGTTTTATACATAATTTTGAGTAAAAAATAATTTTATATTACATTACTTATTAGAACATATATTACGGCTTGAAGTTGAATTACTTTAATCATTGAAATGATTAAAATATTGTTCTTATACGTGTATTAACCTCATTCCTATATTTGTAAGAAAGTATATAAAATAAGTAAAATATTTATTTTTGCTTGTTTCATTATTTAAATGCAATTGAAATTATTCTGAAAGTAAATGTTCCAAATGGAATATTTTTTTAGCTTATATGGTTTAGGGTATGTTCGGTAGAGACCCTTAAAGAATAGCTAAACTACAGCTCCTGTCATTCCATGAAACATAGTCTCAGAGTACAAAAGCAGCCAGGTGGAATAAAGCATCCTCTCCTGTTTTCAGACAAACATTAATAACAATACCAAGTCTCTTTTCCAGGATGAAAATCCTCAAGAAAGATTTATGGAGCAATTGTTGAATTGTGTGAAGTTATTTGAAACAGTTGTACCTTGAGGGTTTCTAGAAAAGCATTTCTTAGCCTTGTGTCTTTGATCATCGAGATGGTGAATGTGCCCAAATAAACAGAACAGCAAAGCACAAGCCTTCAGGTTTTTTCATGTCACCAAGCAGATTGATCTCTTTTCTATGGCTGGTGAGTGATTTGGTGCCCTAATTAGTGGGCTCAGTTTTCACCAGCCTTCAAGTGACCTACATCTGCCCACAAGCAGCTGTTGGGTGGCTCATGCAGTGCCCAGCCTCTCTCTCTCTAGGGCTCCTGATCATCACCCATTTCTGGTCTCCAGAAAAATCTTCTGCCCATGTCAAAGACAGAGCAAGATCCACCACCTACAGCTCCCCAACAAATTCAGTCTAGACTGACTTAAGAAAAAATCCCCCAACTTATGGTTCTGCTTGGCCTAGGATAGTTTGGTTCTTCTGTAGCTCAGTACGCCCCCACCTCTTTAGCATTTTTAAAACTAGGTCAGTTCTGACATGAAAACAGCCTGGAAAAGCCTTAGTGATTTTCCACCAGTGTCACAAGTCACTGACTGATTTTTTCTTACAGTTTCTTTCTCCAACTAAGACTGATCAAATGATCAATTTGCTTGTTTTTCCCTCTGCCCCCTGAAGCTGAAAATGCTCATTTTGAGGAAACCTACAGCTCATTTGCTTCTCTCCCTCTAGTTCATCCTGGTGTGGAAGGACAGCCACTGAGAGGGCTGGCTGTCCTAGCCCAGGCACCTTTGTCCCAACAGGGCTCTTCCCCTGCTCCAGTTGGCACTGCAGCACAGTGCCAGCTCCTGGACACACGTGCCAGAGAACGGGCACTGCAAATGGATCTGATACCTGCTGATTGACAGCTTTCCTCCTGTGTGTATGAAGCCATGCTGTGTCCTCTCCCTGCTTCCACTGGAAGCTTAAAGGAGATCTTTCAATGGGATGGTGGCACAGGAATAGTTTGTGTGCTTCTGTGCACTGACCTAATGAACCCAGAGACAACCAGTGGCAAATTTGATGAACCCTGCAGAAATTGCCTAAAAGAGAGCTGATAGCTAACTTTGAGCTGCTGACCTGATATAAACCCTGAGCTACCCAGTGGTTGCTGCTATTTTCATGGCTGCCCTGGATAGCCGCCTGAAGGTGGCAATGCTCTATTTCTGGGTTTTGTTTTTTAATTTTTTATTAAAAGATGTACTGACAAAGAAAGTGCTACAGAAAGGGAGAAGCCAAAAAGCAGGGCAGGGGGTGGGGGGGGAAGAGAGAGAGTCACTTCATAGAGCTCTTCCAGATAGATGACAGATATCCAAGCCCAGGCTCCTTCTCAGAGGTGTAAATACAGTGTGCACTTCTGAAGTTGCATGGAGTTACCCTTAATTTACACTGGAGTGCGAGCAGTCCTAGCTGGCAGAGCTGCCCCAGTGGAGCAGGATGAATGATGAGGGAACAGGGAAGCTGCAGCATGATTAGAAAATAAGTCTGTCCTGAAAGGGGAGACTTAAATAAATTCATGCTGAGTTTAGGAGCTCATGGTAGGACCAGTGTTTTGCACAGTGTTGTGGCTGAGCAAGCTGATCTGGGATCCCTCCTTTTCACTTGCTGTGTGCAATGGACCATGCAGAAACCCTCTCTCCCTTTCAGGCTGTCAGTGTGGTGCCCAAAAAGCTCTGATGTGGGGTCTCACACCACAGAGGGTTAAAGTGCTGCAGTTTCTGAGGCAGTCCTGTGTTCATCCTTCTCTGTGGGCTGCAGTGGTTCTCATTAGAAGCAATTAATCTCCAGTGCCGTGCTTTCCTGTCAGCTCGTGCCACCGTCATGGGTCAACTCATCCGTAAGGAAGCAGCTGGGCATCCCACACTGACCAGCACCTCCTCTGATGTCTCACTTTGCTCTCATCTCTCACAGGTGGTTTGGGTAAATATGTGCAGGGGCATAATCCATTAATGACACTCACAGCTAAAAGCCCCACAAAGGAGGGAAACCTGGACAGCTTCTGCTGCTGTTGCAAATTAAAATTTGAGACTGAATTAGAAGCAGTTTGAGAGATGTGGACCATTCCCCCTGTGCCTGGGATTTCTGCAATCACTCTGTAAGAGGGCTAAAGACAAATCAGTCCACTGGTTTGAGAAGTGTTCTCTTTTAGGTCTGTTCCTTACCATTAGTGCCAGCTGTGGATAATGTGAAACATTGCCATACCTCTCCAGAGACGTCTCTTCATGGCCAAACAATCTTTGGCACCCCTAACACCACAGAAGTTAATACTGAGTCAGATCAGTGGTGTTTTCAGCACCCTCCTGTCACATGCGTTATTCTTTGGCCTTTGTACAAACCCGCTTTCTGTTCAGGGCTATGGCTGGTGTAAAGCAGCTTGGCCTAAGGGCTTCACTGCTGGTTTACAGGTGGCATTGTGTGTCCAAGCAGCTCCCAACACACAGGCTGCCTGCTGCAAGGCAGCTGCCAGTAGTCAGCCAAGGACCATAGCAGGACAGTCTAAATTTTTTAATCTGATCTAGTGACTGGTCACCTGTAATGCAAATCACAAATGTCACCTGAGACATCACACTTATTTCTACAACAGGTCTTAGTTCTCTTGAACATTGCAGAAACCCTCCACAAAGCATGTGGGAGATGAGGAAAGTATAATTTGGGAAAATCTACTTGCCCTGGGACAAAAAGGTTGATGCAAAAACACATGTCCTCATTTAACCTGCCCCACCAGAGACCCAGGCAACTGTGGTATCCACTGTTGCCAGCCATGACTTCAGTTTCTTATCTCCACCGATTTTTAGAGCCTGTATTCACCCAGCTTGCAAGCCATTGAAGAGCAACTGCATTAGATGTAAAGGCTACAGAAACTCAGGTTGTGTGATGAAGTAACTTTGTCACCATTAGAAATCTGGCTGGAGGTGGCCATAGGAGCTTCCACCCCAGAGAACCTGAGGGAGGTGACTCAATAGCTCCTGGCATAACTGTGTCCTTAGACTGGCACCTACACTACTCCAGTTTGTCCTACATCCTACATTATTCCTCTGTCCACACAACTGTCTGCTGGTGGTCTGGTCTCTTTTTAAGTTTTGATGTATTTCAAGTGCACTTTTGAGAGAATTTCACACCGAATTAATCTGTGCCATGTTAATGAGACACACTGCTGCATGCCACACTGCCCTGCCAGGCTGCCAGCACCAGCTCTGCTCCTGCTGCTGTTTCTGAGCTGAGCAGGAAGAGCACACATGGCACCGTGTCTCCTTGTCAAAGGCAGAAAAACATCCTTTCATATAAAACTATTTTGACTTGTAGCTGATTTGCTAAACGTGTTCAAGCACTGAACACTTATTAAAAAGTGTCCCTGCAGAGTGCAGGCAGCACCCACAGCCCAGGAGGAAGTGTCAGGGAAAGGTTTTGGCAGGTTTCCTTGCTCCCTGCAGGCAGGAGCCGGACCCTGGGAGCTGACTCTGGGCAGCTGGCACGGCAGGAGGGATGGCAGGCGAGGGCAGAGCCGCTCTGTGCTCAAGCTGCCGTGTCCTGCCTTGCTAAGCCGGTCACTCCCAGGCGGATGCTCCTCCCAGGGACCTGGCCATGCTGCTGCCTTCTCCTGATGCCGCCAGAGCCCTGAGCTCCGCACGAACCCAGCGCCCATTCCCGCACATCTCCAAGGGGTGCAGGCAGAGAAGAAGTCTTCGGAGGGCGGGGAGGAGTTCAAAGGCTAATCGGGCAGAGGCTGCAGAGGGAGGTGCGATGGGGAATTAATAATGGATTTTGCAATGGGGCAAAAAGTGTTTCCGAATGTGGAAAAAAATACTCATCTACTTAAACCCCTCTTAGTTGAGGGCTCTTCTGCCTACTTGTGGCTCAATTCCCACTCCTGCAATTTGTGTACAGGTAGCAGTCCCATGCAGCGTGTTTTGTGCTTAGGATCAGTATTGATCATGGAGCAGGGAGGAGACCGAGTCCTTCAAGCTGAATCTTCTCACTTGTTTTTTCAATTAGTGCAGCTCTCGCCATTATCTTCCAGCAGCTGTTGAGGAAGTGTCTGGAATGAGTCGTGACACTCTCCAGTTGTCCCTTGCAATGTCCAGCCTGGAGAGGATGGGATAATTTGCCATGATCCTGCCTGGCTGTTTGTGCTTTGCAAGCCATGCAGAGGAATAGGCAGCCCAGGTGCACAGAGGGGGCTAAACTCCTTCCTGAGGTCAGCTCCCACCCCGTGCTGGCACCCTGAGGGGTAGGAGAGGCCTTGTTGGGATGGTTTGCAAGGGTGGCTGAGTGGTGTGGTGACTGCTCTGCCTGGTTGCTCTGCAGTGCTGTGGCTTCTTCCCAGCTTGCTGGAGGGAAACTCCCTGCCAAGCCACAGTCAGCCTTCTGTATTGCCAAGGGTGCAGTGCAGGAGCACGAGGAAGGAGGATGCAAAGGAGTGGCATTGGGTGGAGGAAATACAGCTATTTGCCTCTCCACTGCTAGTAAGTCTACACAAGTGCTAAGTCTGTCCAAGAAGAGTCTGCTTGAGTCAGTGGGTTATGCTTAGAAGTCAATTGTAATGCAAATCCAGAAGAATGCAGCTCTCTGGTGGTACCCCAGGCACTGCCAGACCCTTCTTGGCTTGCAGGAGCATGGATTTTACTTAATATCCATGCTGGGCCAAATTATTTTCTCAGCTTAAGTAATTCTTGTCCAATTAGTTCTCAGACCACTTATTTTTCTTTCCCCTATAATCTCGACAGTCTTCCAAGAAGTACTGAGTTTGTCTGGGATTTTTCTTTTGCCCCTTAGGTCCTGGTTTATCTGGTTTTAGAGCTGTGGAGTGCTTCAGTGATCCTGCTGCAGTGAGCCTGCTGCAGACAGACTGCCCTGTGCTGTGCTCAGAAGCTGTAAACTTGCCTGAGAAACAAAAAACTGGAGAAATGAGGGTAGCCTGGCCATTATCTGTTGATTTCCATTATAAAGGAGCACCATAGACCATGCAGTATTTCAGTGATGTAACCTAGTCCTGTACCCACAGGCAGAATTTGGTCTACTGTGTCCTGGCACAGGAGGTGCAGGAAAGCCTAGGAAGTAGTTCCATCAGGGAAAGTGCATTAATTTCATGTTTTGAAATGTAATTCTCAGCATTAAAATGCATGAACAGAGATTTTACACTAAAATCGATGATTTCCTCTGAATTCTCTTCTTCTGTGCCTTCTACATTTGAGCTTTTGTTAGCCAGTTGATACACACCATTTTATAGCCCGTCTTTTGTGCAGTGGCCTTTCAGCTGTCATACTCTGATCACATTTAGCCTAGATGGATAGAGCATTTGTTGTTTGCTTTGGGAGTTTTTTAATGAACATTTCATTTAATATTCAGCTTTACTTGCCATTTGTCAGCAAAATCGACATCCTGTTGAATTTCACTCTGGGCAACCTCGGTGCATCAGCTATGGCTCCATGCCTTGTTTCAACAATAAAATAGGCCATAGGATAATTTTTTGCCAGTCATGTTTAAAAGTGAAGACAGCAGAGGTCTAAATTCAGACCATAATGGAAATTACCCTCCTTTTTCTTTCCTTCTCAGGCTCTGACCCACTTTCCCCCCTATATCTCATATTTAGTAAATGTCTTGAGCTCCATCTAAGGGTGTCCTGTCAAGGAAAAACAAGAATTATGTTTGCTTTCTTCCCTTGTTTATGAGGCATGGAGCAGGCCTAAGAGTTCTCTCCCTTTTTATCCAATAATATCCCCTCGCTTTCTTTTTATAATAACTCCAGGGCTTGTCCTAATAGACTCACTGGATAACTGGCATAATAGAGATACATATGAAATCTGCTTTGCTGAGAGGAGTAACAGTTTTTTCATTAAGTCTATTCATGTCCTTCGGGGACTTCTATTCTGTTTCATTGAAATGCCTTCAAATATGTAGGAGAAAATATATTCATGTTAAATGGGTGGATAATTCTGCCATCCAGCCCAGCTAAGAGATGGGCAAGCACTATATGAGACATCCTGGAAATTCCTCAACAAAAATAGTGAAAGCCAAAGTTGACATTTTAAATATATTTTTCTTTAGGGCTATAAGAAGCAGTCCCAATCCTCTTATGCCTTGTTTTTGTATAGAAATAAAAGCACAAGCAAGACCACAAGCCAATTTTTTGTTTGTTTGTTTTTCTTGGTAGGTCACTGCTAACAGAACATTTTTTAAAATCCCAGCAACTGCTGCTGAATTGTGACCTCATTTGGAATGTTTTCAAAGCTCACAAATAAAACCAGGTTGACAAAGCTGATTTCAGAGACTGGATTGCCTTTGGTTATCTCAGCTGGGTTTGCCACAGGGGCAGGAGAAGTACCAGCAAACTGATCAGCCACTGGCATTTCTTTCAAGAATTCTTCATTACTCTGGAACAGCAGCATCAAATCCTATAAACTTCCTGAGATTGCTGATGTGTTGGCCATGGCATTAGCAATTGCTTTATGTGAGCAGTGACCTCCAGAAACACCTGTCCTCCTTCTCTTTCCCTCTTTGCATTTTCTTTAATTTCCTCTTTCCAACACCCACATGCACCTTTAGTACCTACAGCAGTGACCTTCCCTAGTGTTAGTTTCCTCTTTTGCACATTTCTGCCTGTTATTTCAAAGGGAATTAATGCTCTTTTGAAAGCCCTTGGAGCTGGCTTCCTTTTTTGCTACAGACACTGCAAATTTGCCATATTTCCCCCATAGTAGGGCTCCAGACCCACTTGTTGTCAGTCATTTTTGCAGAATCGATTACTCCAGGAGAGAAGGTACAAATAGACAAATAAATTGACATTGACAACAGTCATAAACATCGTGGCTGTAAAATCCTCTGGCATTTATATATAACTTTTTTTTTTTTTTTGCTGAGTTTGTAATTTAAACATGAAGCAAACGGTATTCAGATAGGAAGTGAGGAATGATGGTGAAAGAGGAAGCAGGATGTATGATCAAGCATAGATCATTACAGTGATTAATTTAACACCATGTGCTTGTGTAAATGTGTTCCAGGATTTTGTTGCACCACAGAAAGCAGTCTCAAGTATTTTTGGGATGCATATGAAGTTTTGTTGCTCTTGCTAACCCTTGTTTCTAAAACCAGAGGTTTTTTTATTTTTTTTTAAATCATGAATCTCACTAAAATATCAATATTCTATGACCTGCTCTCTCTATTTCTGTATACTCTTCCTGTATTTCACTTCTGGGTTCTTCCTCAAAAGTGAGTGTTGCCAGTGTTGCTATTGCCTCCCCTCTGCAAATCATTCATTTCACAAAGGCTCTACTCCTGAATATGAGAAAACAAATTTTCTCCCTGGAGGAACAGAATTTTATCCTCATCACAGAGCTATTACTACTCTCTAATACATAGCAATCATTTAATATCTCTCTTCTTTATCCATAAAATGAAAGCATTAACATCCCCATCTGTCAAAGATTACATGTAAACATTCATTCCTCCCAGAGTATCATGGAGATCCACATTCCCTTTCGTTTAAGCACTTCTGCCTCTTCTTTCCTAATTCCTGATCCAGGGCAGCAGCCTTGAAGAACACTTCAGAAGATATTCACACTTTAGTGATTCATCCTCACATGAAGGTAAATACATACGTAAGCACATACTTGCAGAGAGGTTTCCACAAGTCATCATGTACTCAGTGGCTGAATAATATTTTAGAGCCATGAAAGGGAAGCTGATTTTAAGGAACCAAAATAATTTCAAACTCAGGGGCTGTATCCCAGTAACAAGTCACATGCCTGCAGTTCTATGCTGTTTTCCCTAAATATTTTGGAATCTCTCAGCTCAAAATCTTGCTTGGTGTGTTTTCCATGACGGTTGTAAGTGATCTATTAATTCTAGCAGCTCCGGGGAAAATTCTATCTGTGTTTTCCTGCAGCTACACGGCATGTGATTTGTTCTCATCTGCATAATCCATCTGTCTCCCAATCTGAGAGCCCCAGGTGCCAGGGAGCATGGGCTCAGTGAGCTGCTCTGAAAGGCATGGACAATAACCCTGCATAATTTCTGCCTTTTTTTCTTAGCATCTGATTAAACTGATGTGATTCAGTGTGTGAGTCATGTAATGGGTGTCTCTTTAATGTGCATCTTCTCAGCCATGGCGCCTGTTTCAGAGACATGATGGGTATCAGTAAATGGAATTACAGGTGCTTGGTTCATTCCAGGATCTCATCTGAAGCAGTGTGATAATTCCTTGGTGTTGTCAGAAACCACATGCAGTGCCTCTGCCTCTGAGCGTGGAGTAGGCTCTGGCCCATGGGTGCCAATCCTCAATCCTCCTGGCCTCTCTGCCCTGAGGACTTCAGCAACAGCTAAACAAGAGGCAGCCATGAGCTCAGACAGAAAAACCTCCAAGGGAGACTGTCCTGCTTGTTGGGATGCTGTGGGGGAGGAATCCAAGCCCACCAGCTCTAACACAGCCTTCCTGGATCCAGCCTTCTGTTACCTGTCACAGGAGCACTGGCAGCCTCCAGCAGATCTGCTCTGGTTCATAGGTCTGGCTTTGAACTCAGATTTCCCTGACAAACTCATCTGTGTGGTGTGGCCTTTTTAATGTACACTTTGTCATGTTTTTCTCCCAAATAATCTTGATTTATTTGAGTGTACAAAGATCTGTGGTAACTGATCCAAATGGTCTAGAGGACCTGACATGCCCCATCACCACCACAGCAACATCTGGCTCTGGATTAATTGTGGCAGGCATTTAATCAGACACTTACATTATATGTCTCCATGGATGAGTTTGCACTGTGGAAACTCTCCCCGTGCTCCTCAGAGCCTGATGTTGCTGGATTATTTTTTTCTAATACAAAGATTTTTTATTTTTGGATGTTTACATTCAAGCGGCAAGAGCTATAGGGGGACATAAAGCTGAGGGCAAGTAGCAAAACATGAGAGCATGTTGGATATTAGGAAAATATGCAGAGAGTTATGTGGTAAAATTATGCCTGTTGGACAATGTTGAGGCTTTCCCTGCTACATGTTAGCAGGGGTACTCTGTAAAAAGCAATCCAAACAGAAAGAAAGATGATGTGTTCACTTATAAGTTGACTGAAACTATTTTTGCTTCCCTTTATAATTTTTTTGCAGTTGCTGCTGCTTTAAAACTTTTTTTTCAGAGAGGACAAAACATGTTTCTTTTCCAAAAATTGTTTGTCTCCACCACAATGTGTTTCCACCACACATAGAATTTCACAGTCCTGTGTTTTGAGAGGATGGGGAGGACCCCAAGGCCAAGCTCTGCAGCAAATGAGTACTAACATCTCGCCTCATTGCTCCCAGACTTTGTCAAGTGAGTGTGATGCTGCCTCACTGAAAGAGTTTTGAAGTCCTTGCTCTGGAGACACTCTGGAATGGTTCTGTGATGTTGAAATTACCATTTTGTGTTGAAAATGTCCTTGCAGCTCACTCTCCTACCACAGCAGGTGTTACTGGTTAGTTCCCAGATTTGCACTTCACTGAGGTCTGTGCTAACCTTGTCTGTTCACTACATCAGCACTGGAGGGAAATGGATGCAAGGGAGACCAAAAGAACTAGCACAGGAGACAAACACCAGGCAATAATGGTTTGCAAGTGAAAAACGCTTCTGAGGGATCACACAAAAATGGGAGAAGATCTGCATGAAGTAAGTAACAAATATGAAACACACCTTGCTATTAAGAAAAATGAAAAGCAGGTGAAATTTCAACTATGTGTGTGAGTTCTTCTCCTGATGCCTATCTCTCCTGGGAGAAATCAGCCCTTGGAGCCATGTGCTCTGGAGAATCCCCAGCTCACAGTTTCCTAGCTACAAGAACCAGCAAGGGATTTGGTTTGTAATCAAGCCTGTAGCTTGCAAGACTTAAATATCCATAAATCATTGAATTTTTCCTTGGTGAGAGGGAAATGTATCTCAGGCCCCTCCAGACCCTCCTTCATGATGCTTCAGCCATGGAGGCCACACATCCTTAGGAGGGCACTAGGCCATCAAGATGTCAGTCTGCTAATAGACTGATGATCTCAGGTGCCTCATAAGCAACACAGCTCCTGGTGCACAGCAGCAGGGCCACCTCCCCTCCATCACCCCCCATGTCCACCAGCTTGAAACACACCAGCTTATCAGCTAACTGGGCTGATTTGGGGGTAATTGTCAGAGAGAGGGTGCACTCCTGACAGCAGGAGAATTTGAGGAGCAAAGAGCCAATTTTGTGGGTCACAAAGTCACTGCAAGAGAGAAGATTGGCCTATTGCCAGAGGTGAAGAGGAAAAGTGGTTTTGAAAGGACAGGTTGGAGTCAGAAGAAGTGTTTGCAGCTCAGTGCTCTCTTCAGTGGATTGGGTAGGTTTAGGGTACATCTGCACAGCCCCATGACAGAGGGTTCACATGGCACATTATGGGATTGTAATTCCAGATGCATCTCCAGAGTAAGCTAGCTGGTTCCCTCCAAGGTGAAACCCACCCCAAGGATTGATCAGACTCATCCATTTCCCTCACAAGACCTGTCCCTGGGCAATGTCACCTTGTGGTGACAAACCTAGCAAAGGGCTGAATTGTCCATCAGGATCTTCTGTTCCATTCTTGAAGGGAAAAACAGCCCCAAGTCTCCCCTTCCCACTTCTCCCATGGCTCCAGGCCACAAGTCACGCCTGCTCTGCTCTTGCCTTTCCTTGGAGGAATGCCAAGGAATCCGGCAGGGCAAAGCATGGACAGGAAGAGATGAGTGGGACCTGACTGCATCCCCTCCCCATTCCCACTGTGGCACATTTCAGCATTAGAAGGGAAGGGAGTGGGGCCTTCCCCAGGCCCCAGGCAGGAAGGGGATAGAAGGGAACACAGGACTGCTCTACATATAGAAGGCAGTAGTTCTCAACTAATAATACTTCTGGATTTAAACATTTTTATGTGCTTTGGATTGTGACATTTACCACAGTGTCAAAACAAACACCATCACTAAGGCCAAAAGCATTGCAGTGGCTTGAGACCACTGTGTAGGTGTGTTACCCCTGTTTTTTTTTCATTTTTAGGATGGTTGTGCTATTCTCTTTGGGTCAACCTGCACAAATTCAAGTTTCACTGCTGTACCACACACCCGCTGGACTTCAGCCAATGCCACGAGACATGACCAGTGCCTGTCTTTGTGCTTTGATTTTAGGAACTCTCTTTACCAGAGGGAAAACAGATGTTTTCCATCCAGACTAATCAGGGAAGAAGTTTCACCCAGGGGATGCATCTGTTTAAAGATAGTTTAAATGTAATCAAATTGGTCAAGTTTGAGGACCAGCAGAGCTCTGCCACAGGGACAAAGCAAAGGGATTGAATAAAAATAATAAAATCTGTGCTCACATGAGATTCTGGGGACTGTGCTGTGCACTTTGCTATGAACTGAAATACCCGGAAGATAAAACAGCAGCTGGGATTAAAACAAAGCTGGCATCAGTCCAAAGTACCAGTAAATCACGTGGGATTATTACTTCACTAGAGATTTTACTGGTGCAGAAAGAAAAGAAAGTAGAAACCGATTTCTGCTAAACAAAGGAGTTAAGAGGAATCTCCAGCAAAACTAAGCCCTAATCCTTCAGAATCTCTACACAGTTCTTAAAGGTGAAATTAACAATGTATGAAGATCTAAATCCACTGTTTCCAAACAGGGGGCTGTCAAGGGCTGTACCATTCCATAAGGGATTATTTTTCTCCATGACATACATATAGAATGACATACAAAGGATAGAAAATAATCAAATGTGAATAGATTTCTTATCTACAAATTTTCCTTTTCTGTTTATACAGATGTTGCATGTGAACACAAAGAAGAGCAGGCATTTGGCACGTTAGAGGAGAAAGGCGGAAGAGGTGAGGAGGAAGGAACACATGGTAAAAAAAAATAGGTTATAAAAGAGAGCCTTAAAAACACAGCGGAGCAGAAGTGTCAGAACAGTCCTTAAAATAACCTATCTGATGGGTATGATGAATGATGCAGAAACAGTGGCTGCTGTAGTCAGGTGTCCAGATGAAGCATCCTCCTATAACCACATTCCCTGGGAGGCTTCAGTCTGGACCACTTGCCAGAAACCAGCCATGGCTTGTAGCTGGTGCCATATGACAACAGATGTTTAACAGCATCCTCTGAGAAAGAAATTTGTGCAAAACACCAGTAAACATGTACTGATACCCAACAGCACTGAATCAGTGGGAAGACTGGATTTTGCCATGGGGAACAGGACTGAAGAGCAATTAGAAATGGACCAGTACTGTCTCTCTCTGACTGGAGTCTGCTGGATGTCTGATGTGCTGCCTTGCCTCATTACTGAGGCTGGTGCAACTTTATTGACAATACATCTCAAGCAATTATTTTTAAAACGAAAACTAAACCATCCTCTCTTATATCCAAGGTAAACATTATGTTTTAAAGGTTATTTAGTAAACCAGCTTTTCTATATAGGCTTTTGGTCACAGCTATGGTGGAATGTGCCTTGGGCTTTGCTTTGATAAGAAGCACAAATTAATCCCAAGCCACTCTTTCTTCCAAGGCTCCAGCACAAATGGTTCAAAGGAAAGTATTAGTGCAGACTGCATTGAACTGTGCATTAATTGACATGCTGCAAGGCAGGCATATACAAAGTGGCTGCAAGTCAAGCATTGCTTGAGGAGGGGAATGAGTATTCTGGGGTGAGAGTAATCTGGCCACAGCCTCTGGCCCAGATTTTTGCTGAATTCATCACCTGACATCTTCTTAGAGTCTAGGTATTAGGAGTCCAAATGTCTGAGTAGGATATGGGAAGTGGATACTGTGAAAGCCTCCATCTGTGTCACTGCATTATTTCATTGTGACAGACACTTCAAGGTAATGTCACTCATGAAATTCACACCAACTATTCCCATCTCAAGATTTCATATAATCTCTTATGAGGGTATCTGGGCCCTCTGCACAGTCAATAGTACTTGGAAACTCTAGTACATAGTTGTAGTTAGTCCATGGACTTTTCATCTCCTCGTGGTATGAGTGCTTCAGTTTTTTCTTCTTTTTTTAAATTCTCCTCTTTTTGGTGAGTTGGTTTTACTGTGTGATTATGCTCTTAAAAGGAGAATAAGCTTTTGGGGGTGGATGATCAGCAATTAGAATTCACAATTTCTTTAAAAGATGTGACTCAGAAGGTAACTTTAGATCATAATTATTAATTAAAAGAATTGTAAAAGAGGACATAAATCTCTCTGTTTCCTTGTAGCTTCATGCTCCTATTGGAGTACCTCTAACCAAAAAGATTCAGAATCAAATTGAAGTTCTGCCTTTCCTATCTTGGAGTCTCTGGAGCATACGAGTGTACTTTGTGCAGCCATGGTCCCTTTGTTAGCCAAAGCCATGTATTTGTAATCCTATTCTATTTCATCACCGATGTGATGACATTTATTGGGAAAGATGTTAGGAAAAAACAGTCTGAGCCAGTTTCTTTCAACCCCCTGCAATTTAGCCTGTAAGTCGGAAGATGGCAGCAGGAAAGCATGGTTAGGGCCTTTTTTGTCCCCAGGCCTTTTTCAAACCATGTTTTTGTTCCAAAATATGGCAGATTTTTTAAAAAGATGTAATTTTTAACGCAAGTATGCCATCAAGTATGAGAGGTGTCCTTCCAATAGAGGACAATCCACGACTGCCTTTCATCTGGATGGAAACCAGCATCAAGAGCAGAATATACCTTATTATGTGTAAGAGCCTTTCGAAAAATCATGTTACCCTAATATCTTCAGAAAAATAATGTTTCATCCCAGCCATAACTTCCCCATATTTCTGTAAATGTTCATATACATATAATTATGCAATAGAGTGAAAATTTACTGAAATTCAAGGATTTTTCTTCTTTTTTAAATTTAAAAAAAACCCCATTTGTATGGCAAGTACTTCTCCCATTTCTTTAAAGCTCTGGAAAAGCAGAAAGGGTCTGAAATGGAAATATTCTCTATGTCCTTGGCTGTGAGTCTGTCAGCTTCACCCATGGCTTAGCAGGATGTCAGCTATCAAAGGACAGTGATGCCAAGAGACAGCGTGCTTGATTGAGATTGTTATCACAGACAGAAAAGCCAAGAAATGAGGCACTGTCACTGAATGTGTGTCCCCTTCTGCAACAATAACTTAGCATGGTTACTGGACCGTATTCTCGAAGTTTACTCTCTGACATGGCTGTCAATATGCTTGCTGAGCCTTGGCATGACAAGGCCTGCCCTTCCTCAAGTTCTGACCCTACCAGTTGCCTTATTCTGCTGGATCCTTGCAAATGTCATTGCATTTCACTCTCACTTCAGAGAGATTTGAAGCAATTCTATCTACTCTTTTCTGTCACTTTAAGGGGACAGTTCTGGGAGCACTCCTGTGTGAAGCAAACCAGATGCTGTTTTTGACAGTGTGTGATGCTCTCTGTGGTATAAAGCCAGTACAATATGTCTGTAGATGACAGTGTTTTCCCCATCAGCCATGTACCTCACACTCCTCACTTCAGTGAGGATGACTTCCCCTGGGACAACTTTCTGTAGCTACCACTGAAGCACCAGGTGCCTTTTCATAGGCAGAGCTTCTCAAGCACTCTGGCTGTGCAACGTGTCATTGCAATGTGTCCTTCCCTCAAGAATTATGAATTCTGCACAGTTTCTTCTCCCTGAGCTAAGCTATGTGCTTTAGTCTGACAGACAGGATTCATATGTCTTCAGTTAACAGGGTCAGGAGTCCAAGTAATTTCTGGTTTTCACTGGATATAAAATACATACATAATGCATAACATGCCAGTGTTGCCTTTATTTTGTAACGTTGATTTCTTCCAACTATATTCATGGCTGGGGCATGGAAATAGCTTGGCACATTCACATAGTATTTTCTACAAGAAGTTATTTCTCTTGTGCAGCACACTTCTGCTGCTCAGCTGCTACCTGTTAGTGTTTTTTAACTTCCTCAATGAGTCTGAGCAGGCTGACATCAGTCGAAGATCAAATCCCATGTGATTAACTGTGCAATAACTGCAGCTAATATGGTCTTACCCTGTATACCTCTAGTAATCCATGTAAGACCTAAGTAACCGAGTCAAAATAGTAATTAGTGAGGTGTGCCTCAGTTGTCAGAAAGGGAGAAGAATAGCTGTGATTCTTCTGCCTGTGCTGGGCTCGGGGTTCCTAAAGATGAGAGCTGCACCTTCCCACAGCACATGGCTGCTTCAGAGGGCAGCTACAAGTCCCTGCTGTGCATTTGTTCCTTCTGGGTAACACAGACATGTAACCTGATCCATCATTGAATTACTCTAGAGTACTAATTTTACAAAGCTCTGCTTATTACTTGCCTTAATAAAGATGCAATGGATCATGATGACATAAAATATAAAATTACCATTGTGGTTTGACTAATATAGTGACCATGCAAGAGAGGGAAAACAGGCTGTTCAAAAGCTGGTACTATCCTATGTCCTGAGAAGCAATTGGATTTCCAACTGATTTTTAGACGTACCCTGACCTAGTACTTAAGGAAAAAAAAGGTTGATAATGAGAAAGACAAGTTAGGTCAGAACTATGGAGACTATTTTCTACAGGGATTATTTTACAAACCTAAGTGTTGTAATCTGATATTATAAATTTTCATAGCACAAAAACATCCAAAATTAATGAATGGACATATTCCCTTAGAATTGGGGAGAACAGAGTTTATGAAAACTGAGTAGACAATTTATGAAATCAGAGTAGACAGCACCACAAATACCATTCAGTCACACATCTTTCTTAGATGCATTGGCTCTGCACATGCCTACAGGTAAAACAGAGTGATCGTCCCTTTTTTGCTGTATTTAAAAGCAAGAGTCAAATCACATTCTCACAGTAGAGAAAGCCTTTTTTGTAATACATGTTTGTTATCAGTAATAACAATTGGACTAATGCTTTCTTTATATCACTTAGCCAGTGGGGCCAGACAATAAAATAATCTGTCTCTCTTTTAATTTAATTTTGCCATGGGAATCATTGGTACTACTTGGCAAAATCCCTGCACAGAAGGAATATATTTTTGAAAAAAATGAAATAAAATCCCTGCACACTGATGCTATCTTGATAATGCCTAAAAATCCATTATTGTGCCAACTTTCATTTTCTGATTAAATCAGAGTATGTGAAGATTATCTATAAAAATGTCTGTAAAAATTTTGATAGAAACATATTTAGTACTGCCTGGGAAAACCCTCAGTCGCTCATGACTCTAAGGAAATATATTGATGGAATTTTCCTGTGCATCTAATCAGAAAGTGGTTTTCTTCACTACACGTGGTTGCACTTCCATCGAGGATCAAAATAGAAAATTATTTAGCTACTCTGTCTGAGGCAGGGTAGACATTCCCATATATCAAATGGATCCCAGTGCCCTCCAGGGACAGTACTTTATTCAGTACAAGCTGGGGTGTATTACAACAGCTTGAACCATCCTTATTTCTAATTTTCCCCGTGGAGCAATCAGAAGTTCAAATTTGTGGACGAATTGGCTTCTCAGTGTGTGCACCCTCAACCTGTAAGGTCTTGATCCCTCCAGCTCCCTTTGGGTGCTGAGCCAAAGGTACTGCATCTGCCAGTGCTGTACTTGAGTCAGCCTGTTCCCAGTCTGACTGTGGGGGACAGGGTGATTGCAGAAGGCTGCTATGTTGATTTCCCCAGCTCCTTTGGTCCCACAGAACATGTCACTGCCCATTCCAGAGGGGATGCTAAGCATGGAAACACTGGCAAATCTTTGTGCAGCTGTGGGTCCAGTGAGGCAAGGGTTGTCTTTGTGGGATCAGCTCTCAGCCACAGAAATGCTGACCTAGAAAAACCCTCAAAGACCTGCTTAGGAAGCCTGGAAATAAAATCTGAGCTTTTGGTATTCGTTTCAGGTTGAGCTACTGACTCCGGAAAAGAGAGGCATTTGAGATCTGTGTCAATTATCAGACAATTGTTGCAGATTGTCAGTAGTGTCTTTGGCTCGCTATTTCTGCACTATTTGAGAAAATGGCCTTTCATACTGAGAGATACTGTTGCAGAAATGTTATTTACTGTCATTGCACACATGGGAAGAACTTTACCACCCACAGTCAAAACCGGAGAGTAGCTGACAATAATCAAGGCCTTAAGAAAGTATCTGTGGCAGGCACATGACTACAGAACACAGGGCCGTGGTTACAAGACAAGGTACTCCCAGATCAAAAACCTTAGTCTGTACATTTTAAACTCTATGAATAATTTAAAATATTCTTCTGAGCCAATTTCTACATTGAGTATTTGGAATAAACCAAATTTTCTCACATATGGCTAGACGTTCAAAGTGATAAGAATTTGCACATGTAATCCTTACCTAGTTGCTCAGTAGGATATTAGCCACATGCTTGCATTAATGGTTAGGCTTTTCCATAACACAAGGGAGAAAACTATAATTGGTGGCAACGCAGACCCCACCTGCAAGGCCTGGAATATTGAGTTTTCCACATTTGCCTCAATTCATTAGTTGGAGCTGTGAAAATAGGATATGACATCCGCCTGGGTTTGTGTGTGCAAAATAGCAGCTGTGTGAGACGTGATGGGCAATAATTGGCTGCCTGCAGAGCAAGAAAACACCTACATAAATGACGTCTCTCTCTTCTAAAACATTAGGCAAGGAAGCCTTTCAACAAGGGGCAGGCTGCCTCTCAGGAAACAACTGTCAGATCTGCTTACATCATTGTGTCTCATTAAACTGGGAAATGCAACTCCTCTAATCATTAGTTCAGACAGCGCATCATCCCACCATCCATCAAGACAGTGTTATTGTAATGGATTATTTGTGTCAGTGTTCACCATGGCAGACTTCTTGGAGATTCCTGTAACACAGCCATTTTTCCTTTTACAGGAAGCAAATGAGCTATTTTAAACTGGGGATTCCTAGGAAGGAGATAGAAAATAACACAAAAAGCATCATTACATTACCAAAAGAATTCATAATGGACCTATACCTTCAACACTGTCATCTCTTCAAACCACTCTGTCACAACAAGGGTATGTAAGAGTCAAAGAACAGAGGCAGAAGAGATCAAAGGAATGGCACCTCTATTAGGAATGAGTATACCATTCAAGTGCCTTCAAAGTAGAAGTTAAACAGCTTGGGAGTGGGGGTGCTGTCATATGGATCTTCAAAGTCTGAGTGACAATAAGAAATTAAGCACGGAGTGTCATTCACCATTTCTCATAATTCAAAAATCATACATACAAAATGAACTTGTTATGTTCAACACTACAATTCCAAGCAGTCAAAAGGATGTACTTTCCCTATAGTATACAGCCAAAGAGTGGAACATATGCTGTAGAGTACTTACAATGCTGAATGAGGAGTTCTCTCCACGAGTCTGTGGAAGATAAAACCTCTGCCAGCTGAAATAACTGTTTACTTCAACTTCTTGATAAGGAACTTCTCTGGACTGCTGAAACATGGGAGGTGCAATGTATGTCCTATTCTTACAGTCTTTAAGCACTGACTTCTGAGCTAGTTGCATCTTTAATGTGAGCCAAGAGACTTACTGGTATGTTTCAACGGTGTAAATAATTTTTTTACCATTGCTATCCTTATTATAATGGAAGTGATAAAACAACACCTTATATCATTAGATTTGTTTATTTTTGAAAACATGCTGTTTTCACTACTGTAAAAAAATCTCAAAGGCTTCTTTGCCTGAAACTGAAAAGTAATATGGAGCCAAGAATACCTGGTATTACAGTTAAGGCCTTGAATCAGTAGTACAGTTATTTTTCTCCAGCTTTTCAGATCATTCCTTAATCAGCTGATTTTTTTAAAATTTGTAAGTTGCAATGTTTTCCTTTTTTTGATCTGAAGCCCCCAATATCAGTTTTCTTATTAAAAAGGCAAAATCAACACAGATTCTAGAAGCACGTAAAATATGTATTTAAGGAAACATCTCATTATATTTGCTACATCTTTCAGCTGTGATGCCAGGAAAAGGCATGACAATGGCTATGACTCCTTAGGTTGCTGTCATCCAGAGCCTTCAACCACTGGATCTCCCTGTGTGCATATTTTGGGGCAGGGACTTTATACAGCCTACCAGTAATACTGTGGTATAGTCTCAAGAAAAATAATATCCGAAAGTTATCTTGAGTTCACAAAAGCTCTGCTCCTCCTCAGCCATATGTGGTAATTCATAAAAGAAAAAAAAGAAAATTAAAGTGACATAGTCAGCAATGTGACTTTTATAGTTGCAAACCCACTGGAAATCAGAAGAAATCATGTCCTGTTATAGGAAATACTGAGCAGACAGAGACCACAGCAGCAGTTGGCTGGCTGGCCAAATCCAGATTCTGGCACCTGAAAGTCACAGATGCCTGCTAGGTAACTGATAAGAGGAAGCATTAATTTGCCCTCTGTTTTGGCACTCTTCAGGTTTACAAGAGTAAACCACTGGCTTTTTACAATAGTCAAAATCAGGGGCTTTTTAAAGTTGCAGTATTAGGAAAGACAGGTGCTTTCATATTGTTATGTTCTCTTACTTAGTTGTCTCAACTAGTGTGAAACCTTGTATTTTAAATAATCAGCAGTGGTGCAATAATACAGTAAATGAAAAACAGAAAAACATGTTTGTGAAGGATAGAGAATGAATATAAAATGGCATAAGATTTTTATTTTTCTTCATGATTTTTATTCAAGAGCTTTGAGTAAGCTAAGAGCATGGGTTCCACAAATGTCTACTTGATATGTCAGGTCTACTATTAATATCCAACACAAAAAGGAAGGTAAGGATAGAGAAGCAAGGAATGAAAGCTTCAGTATTTTTCCCAATAAAGGCCATCCATACCTGGCTGCTGCCTGAGCTGTCCAGCAGTTGGCACCAGTCAGCTTCCCACTGACTGCACTGGAAAAGGTCCAAATGAGTTGCCTGGGACTGTGTGATGGCTGAAGAACTGTGTCAGGCATCCACATCCTTCTTCATACTGTGTGGCTGTCATCCCTGGAGGAGAAGAAGGAGATATGATGAAAGGAGGGTATCATGATGGTTAGGAGCAATATGCGCAATGATGGTGTCTTGAGCATCCCCGAAGACAGCAGGAGCAGCAGACGCCATCCCTCCACTACCAGCTCTGTTCTGGCTTCTCATTCTCTGATGGGATAACATCAGAAACAAGAATAAGATCTGGCCTGAACCTGGGTTTCTTTTTTGCTCCTCTTCACTCATGTGACAGCAATGCTGGAAGAGAAATAGGGACCACTTACCAGTGAGGGAAGGGATGAGGCTTCTAATGGGAGCTGTTGTGAAATGACATGGGGCTGGGATGCCTGGGGGTGATAGGTGACTGTACCTCAGGAAGTGAAAAGCATTGACATCTTGTACTTTTGGAAAATTGATTGATATGAGAAGAGGAAGGAAATATCAGGGAGTTACTTTGCTCTAGTACTTCATGCAGGAAAAAGTCACCTTTGGCTGTGCAGCTAAGGAACCCTGGACTGGCTCTTTGCTCTGCAGGAAATACAGGGACAGTCTTTCATACTCTACAAGTAACCTGAACAGCAAACACAGACCACACTCTGAATCTACAACTAATGACTTAATTCTGTGTGATGTTGAATATCACAAACTTCTCTGGGGTTGTGAGTCTTAGGAGGCATCTCAGTGTGTCACAATCTTGCAGTACTGAGGGAAACTAGTGAGGCTGCTATTACAAAGCAACATGAGACCTGAGAAAGTGAACTGAATGGGACCCATGAGACCCAGATCCACTCCATGTGGCCACCGAATTCTTGAATATGGGTGGGAAAATCCTTTCCTCTTCAAGTGCTTCTTTTTACCTATTCCTGTGATGAACAGAAAGGTGTCCACCTCCATTAGAAAGCTATTTGGGAATCATAATGATCAAAGAAAAGGCAAAGCATTTCATTGAGTTTTCTCAGGGCCTTTGTGCTACTCTAGTGTTAGAGTCAGCCATAAAATTAATACATTAAGGATTTAGTCTTAGAAGTTTGGCTGCCAAAGTCACTGTGTGGCACGGGGCAGAGTCTCTTGCATGTCCTTCCTAATAGAAAACAGTGGTAATAACATCTCAGTCAGTAGCTGTAGGGTATGATGTTAATGATTATACACTGTTTTGAAAGTTCTTGCCATTAAAGAACTGATATTGGGGTCTAGGTACAGGTGAAATGAAATCATGCTCTTGGTCTCACTTCTGGAGTGGAACAATAAAAACTTGCCCAGAGGTCATTGGCAGTTTCTGAAGGAAGGACATAGGCTGTCAAAAAAGCTGCCCTATTCCTTCTGCTCTGCCAGGTTAGGGTCAGGCTGGTGATGCTGCTACCTGGAAATATTTGTATTAAAAGTGTCTGCACTACTCACATTTGGCAAACACATTTTTTTCCACTCCGTTTCACACAGCACAAAGTTCATTTGGAAAGCAATAGAAAGTAGTTAAAAGGAAATTCCTTCTCTGGAAGTGAATGCTTGTTAAACTTGGGCTCCCAACATACAGGTCAGCAACCTTAGTTTTCAGAAGCAATGTAGGTCAGTATAATGTAGGGACCATGCCAAATATCCCTTACCTGTCCTTTCAGATAGGCATGTTATTTTTTCCCAGATGAAAATGCTAGAGTAAAATTGGGCAAGAAGACAAAACAGCCATACACAGGCTGGTAATGATGATATCATCGGGTGTCCTGTAGCTTTGAGTTATTAACAGCAGAGCAAAATTCATTAGCATGACAAAGCACCACAGCCCAGAACGCACACAAGCCTGCATAAAGAATTAGGGCATGAAAGACAGCTTATGTGGAGAGTCACTGACAATAAAAAAAAAGAGAATATTGTGCTTGGGGCAATTCTCATTCATCAGAGTCTTGTCAGTGTGGTTAGAGACTACAGAATAAATGTGTCTAACCATGTTTTGTTTGGCCACACTAGGAAGCAAAGGTTATGAGGGTATCCTCTAGTTTTTCTATTCAGCAGATGCAGATATGTGCAGAATCCTTTTCTATTCCTCATCAGCAATTTCCTTTCTGATGTATAGTACATAATGCCATGCCATAAAATAGAATATATAGGAATCAGTCTATTTTCTGCCTCTCTAGATTGATGTATTAATACTCTCAGGCAATGTAAATGACTGCAGACTCCCTGAAATCATCAAGGTAATGTTCATTTAGAGTGTTAGGTCTCCAGACCAAAGCCACATGTGGTCATGCTGCAATCTGCCAAGGTATTGCAAGCTGATGCAATAATTGTGCAGGTGATTCTGATAATACTCTTCTCCTGTAGATACTGGTGGTGATAATTAACCAGACAACAGTCCCTCTGAGTTACTGATCTATCAAGGGTCATTTCAGTGCTGAGGCATGCTTATGTGCTGTATGCTTTCCGGGCAAGAGACAAAACTGGTTTTGCATTTATCATAGCTGTTCCATGAGGAAGTGTAATGCTAATGAAATCTGGTGTTCTACTTAGATCCCAAACTGGAAAATTGCCACTCTGCCTATTTGAAGGTCTGTTGCTTTTAAGGCACTGATCTCCCATCAGGGGTTGAGAATAGGGCATATCCTTCTTCAAAACTTGATAAATACCTCTAAATTCAGTTTGCATGAGTTTGGCAGCACTACCATTTTTATCTGTGCAGGGTAACATGAAGTGAGAGATTGTTTTACTGACATTAGTGTTCAGCGGAACGGGAGCAGCCCAGTATGAAAAATGAATATTAGTTAACTAGCAGGTGTTAGGTATGAGTAATGAAAGAAATGTGGGAGGCAAACTTTGCCCACTCACTTTGTGTAATACTTGTATCTCTGCAAAGAATGGCCTCTTTGTGCAGGCATAAGCCTTGCATTCATTTCCTACTCTGATCTTATCTAGAGAATTTCAGTGACCCTGATATGCCATTAAATTTGGGTACCTATACACTGAACTACTCCTTCCGTTTTTATTCATGTCTTGCAATTACTGGTCATCCCATTTTTCTCCTCCACAGACAGATCAACACCCTGTAATATTCTTGGGCTGCTCTTGTGTGTAAGCCATAACACAAAGCAAATGTGATCTGGTAACAGCAGTCACAGCTTTTGAAATGGAGCACACTGTAATGCGATCACACGTGTATTCAGACATACACTGCTCTCAGCCTGCAGCAGCCTCAGAGGTTTGCTGTTTTAAAGCCACATAGACTGTCTCTCTATGGCCTACCTATAATCTATAGTCTAAATATCATCTATACTCCATCATGCAGCACTTCTAATTTACTTCTACAATATGGATTTTCCCACCAGGTGTGGCCATGTTTCTCAACTCTTTGGGTAGATGTGCCAAGAAAGAAGCAGTCCAGACCTTTACAGTATCAGTGTATGCTGTTAGATACACCATTAAGCAGGGATTTGAGTATCTTCAAAAATGGAGACTTCTCTGGGCAACCAATTTTAGTGTTTAGCTACTCTACACTAAAAAAAGAAGATTTTCCATGTTTAAATGACATTTTCTGTATTCTCAATCTCTCATCTTTTACACAAACTATTTTTTCTTAGACAAATATCTTTCCCTTTGACTTAGCTAACATGAATTTTGACAGTCTTCTAAATATCACTAGAGGCCAAGATAAATATCTGTTTTCCTGTCCTCAAGACATCCCTGCTAAATTTGAATACATGGGAGTAATATGATGTATTGTAGTCAAATTAATTTCTGCCATGATACCTCAGGTTTCGCCATGGACATGACTCTCTGCTTTCTCTGATTTAGATCAATGCACTCTTACAACACCATTCTCTCAATTTTCATGACATGTTATATTTAAAAACACATGGTAAGGTGTTTTATTTACTTATAATTTTAATATTAGTTCATGTTTCTTTTATTCCCTTGCTAAGTGTTGCAGATACTATTATTAATTTCTTTATTAGGCTCCTACATAGATTTAAAGGGGTATTTGCATTCCAAAGGGTGAAACTCAAAACTGCTTTTCAGGCATCTATCTTTCAGACTATGTTTTTAATGGACCTTACTCTGAAAAATAAAAATAAAATAAACACCAAACTGAATATTCTCATACAGAATCACAAGAATGCTAAAAAAAAGAAAAGTGTATTTTATAATATGTAAATTTAAAGTGCTGCTAAAAATGTCAGAAGAAGAAAACTACAAAGTACCCCATGGTTTTCACTGACAGAAATTAAAAACTGCTGGCTTCATCGACAGAAAAGACAAACTTCAAAGTGGATAGTCATCTTCAAAAGCCAGATGCTCCCAATGTACCTGGTCTGCAAATGAAGAGAATAGGTATCTTTCCTCAGTTGTCAACCTCTCTCTTTTATAAGCACTAAATTGTCTTAGAAGCAAAAGTAATTAAAGAAAAAGCACCAACGCATGCCAAAATACCATAAAAGTAATTTTTAAATTCAATAACTTAAAAAAAAATTTAACAATATTTAAAACAGTATTTTTCACCTGTTAGGCACAAAATATAAAACTGCTCACATGAGCTGTAGCAGTTTCCACTACTAATTAAAATAGTGAACATGCCCATCAATACTCCTAGTCATGGGCTCATACTTTTCCAGCCAAAAAGCAGGGAGTCAGGTGCTGCAGCTTTCTCTTAGGAGTCTGATGCTTCTGTGTAGATGGTGCCTGACACACTGCTGCAGTGCCACACATCCATCCATCGCTCCCATCTGCAAGCAGAGACTTCTCTCTCTCATTTCAAGAGATCTTTTGCTACAATCAGCAGTAAGCACTGAATACCTCCATTGCTCTGGAAAGGTAGTGAGAGATGGAATAGACATGATGCGGGAAATGTGCTCTTTGCAATTCTTATAAAAACACATTTCTGTTGATAAAGAACAACATCCCAAGAAAGATGATTAGTTTTAAGGCATGGGCTTCTTCTCAATCCTGAGAGCTATCTGGATGAGCAAATTCAACAGGGCCTGGAAACTGGCTTGAGCTCTGTGACTTTCCATACCATTTAGTTGTCAGTTGTTGGCCCTTTTTCCATATTTTGCTAGCAAACATCTGCTCAGTGTGGCAATATTCAGCTGACCCTAGGATGGCTGTCACTTCCTCAGGGAAGCTGGTAGATCTGTGTGCAGAAGCTTCTGCCTACTGTATGTGCCAACTGTTTGTGATAAATCTGTGAGAGGAAAGAAAATGGGATTATTGGTGTGGCCTTGACTTTTTTGTCTCTAATCTACATTCACTGCTGGAGGAGGAGCAGGAGAAGATGCAGGGCAGAAAAGCAGCTTCCTCTTGAACTGCAGCAAGATATAATTTCTTTCTATAAAACTGACAGGAGAGAGGAGAGCTATCTGACCTGAGGGATAATGCTGGCAAAAACCCATGAGAGTATTAACTGCAGAAAATTATAAGAAGATTTTTATCTGCCAGAGCAATCTGACTCTAGAAGAGCCTTCTTCTAGAAGTCATGAGGGCAAAAAACCCAAACAAGTTCTAAGACTAAATTTCATGAAAAAGTCTCACACTGTCGTGGTTTCCTGTGGCAGTTGAGAACTGGACATGGTTCTCAGCAGTTCCCTTTAAACCTGTGTTCTGCAAATGCAGAATGAGTCTATGTAGTCATTGCATGATCCCTGTGAGTTTCTTAATCTGAATGACTGATGCCCATGACCTTCACCTTTGTCTTCTCACAAGGCTGCAGTCAGAAGTTGCTGCATGCTGTTCTCTTTTGGAACATCTTGCAGAGACACACTGTGCCTTATTTCAGGGAAAGTTTATAGATGTTCTTTCTTTTTACTTGTTAAGATCACAGTGAGAAATGTTATAAATAGCTTAAACTTGTGAAATTTGTTCAGAGAGCTTTGATAGTAACTTCTTTTTGGAGCAAGGCTACCAGATGAAAGCTCCCAGATCTTGCTTGTTTGCTGAGGTGGTAAAGTGAGGAGATTTCATGGGAAATGTAAGATCACTTTAGAAAGCGGCAGTTTTAACACAATATAGTCCCAGGGAGTTGTAGATTCCAGCCCCATCTTATAAGAATTGATATGTTTCTGTCCCAGAGAGAGTAAAAAGAGTGTCTGGTGCATAGAGGTAGGTTTGGAAAAGGCAGAGAGTAACCCAACACTGAGTTACCGCCCATCACAGTGACCTATGCTCCTAGCTTTGTGTATATGTGGAAACAGCAGTGGGAGAATAGCAAAGGCTTTTGTGCCCCCATCAAGAATCAAATAAAAATCTTCCACTTTTAATGCTTTAAATGTGCTTGGCTTGCCCTATGACACTGAGTGCATTGTATGGAAAAGTTTTCCTTCAGGAACACACTCACACTCCACCCACAAATTTTTTCACAGTTCAGAAGCTACAGTGTGGATAGATTTATTTATATAGTGCTCAGTATTCTGTTTGCATTGTATGATGGGGAAGCAGCATAGGAACACTTTTGGAAAAAGCATCTCTTCAGGACTGTATAGCATGTATCCTTTCCAAAGAGCACTGTCCTTCAGCAATGACCTGCTCCAGTGTGGGTCCCACTGTGAAGCCACAGGTCCTGCCAGAAGTCTGTTGCAGCATGGGCTCTCTGTGGACTGCAATGTGAGTATCTTCACCACCATGGTCCTCTCTGGGCTGCAGGGGTACAGCCTGTTTCACCATGGTCTTCTCCACAGCCTGCAGGGGAGTCTGCTTTGGTACCTGATGCACCTCCTCCTTCTTCATTGATCTAAGTGTCTGCAGGCTTGTTTATCTCACATTTTTCTCACACTTCTCTCACACAGCTCCTACACAGCATTTTTTACTTTTTCTTAAATATATTGTCAAAGTGTTACTGATGGACTCAGCTTTTGCCAGCAGTGGGTCCATCTTGGGTCCTGATACAACTGATTCTGTTCATCATGGGGACAGCTTTTGGTGTTTTATCACAGAAGTCATCCCTGTAGCTTTCCTGCTACTGAAACCTTGCCATTTATACCAAGCAAAAACTTCCCAGGGATGTATTTAAAATGTACAAAATCTGAACATGATAAAGGCTGTTCTCAAAAAAGTGTGACTTTTTACATTATTAACAGAAGGATTCTGGACACTAAAATTGTCCAGGGCTGCCAAGATGTGCAGGTCCTTTGAGTGTGGCAGGGAGGAAGGGTCATACAAAAGTGTGACTCCCCAGCCTGAACAGTATTTGAAAGGCACTGTTTGCTGTCCCACATCCTGGGATCTCAGCACACTGATAGAATCACAAAAATATCCTGAGTTGGAAGGGACCCACAAGGATTAATGAAGTCCAGCTCCTTAGCAGCACCATCCCCAAAAGTCATACCATGCGCCTAAGAGCAGAATTCTTGAATTCTGGCAGACTTGGTGCTGTGACCACTTTCCTGGGGAGCCTGTTCCTGTGGCAAACCACCCCTCTGGGTGAAATACCTTTTCTTGATATCCAGGCTAAACCACTCCTTCATGCTTCATGCCATTTAAAAAGGTCCTGTCACCAGAGAGGAGAAATCAATGCCTGCCCCTCTGCTTCCCCTTTTGAGGAAGTTGTAGACTGCAATGAGGTCTTCCCTCAGTCTCATGTTCTCCAGGCTAAACAAACCAAATTACCTCAGCCCCTCCTTGTATGGCTTCCCCTGCAGACCCTTTGCTGTCCTTGTGGCCCTCCTTTGGATATTCTCTAATAGCTTTTTATCTTTTTATACTGTGGCACCCAAAGCTGCCCCCAGCACTGGAGGTGAGGCTGCCCCAACTCAGAGAATAGCAGGACAATTTCCTCCCTTGCCCAGCTGGCCATGCTATCCCTGATGCCCCCCAGGACAGGGCTGGCCCTCCTGGCTGCCAGGGCACTGCTTACTCATGTTCAGGTTGCCACTGACCAGGACCCTGATCTCCTCTCCATGGCTGTGATGTAGAGCTGTGGTGTGCGCCTCTAAGATGCTGGACTCTGTTCTTCCTGAGCAGTAGCAGCATCTGTGTACCAAACTTCCTAAAGGCAGTCTTTCAGAGCTCTTCTCTGTTGTTTGTGGATAATGCTTCAGTTCTCTGTGACTCAATTTCCTTGTCTGTGCATTTGTGAGTGTAAGAGGAAATTTGTGAATGTTTAAACAAGTGAGTTCCCAGAATGAAAGCTGCTCAACAGACAAAAGCTTAGGTTTAAATTCCCCAGGGCAGGCATTACTGCTTATTTGTAAAATGGTTCTCAGTGTGAGCTTTCTTCAGTAATAATAGCAATGACAATGAAAAATATACTTTAAAGTCTGTCAGTCTTATCATTCAGTTCACCTTGTGACAGCAGATTTCCAGTTTGAGCTGTGAACCTGCAGACTGCTTTGCACAGATCTCTGTATGCTGAAAGAGTGGTTTGCAAGTCTGGGGCCATATATACCTAGAAATGAGGGAACAAAATTTGGAATAAACTGGAAATTTTTCATGGGTCTCAGCATGACTTAAATAGTAAGTAATATTGAAAAAGTACTGCTAGCTGGAGAAATTACATGGAGTTAGTTCTCCTTTGTATGAAAGAGAAACATACAAAACAAATAAGGCTTTTTTGCCATGTATAATTATGTTTTGAAACAATGTATTCCACTGAAAACTGTAATTTTGTAAATGAAGCACAGCTAGAATGAAATCTCCTTGAAAGTAGGCCCTTGGAAGGACAGAAAAAAATTTTCCCTTTCTATGTATTTGCTTGGGATAGATCGACTCCTCAAAATACTGTTGGCGCCATTTCCAATTAAAAAATCATCTTTGATTTCCCATCCCTAAAGGATAAATAGGGATGAAGCCTGGCTCCACACCTCAGTGCATTAAATATCAGGCCTGGAAGTAGGGAGAGGGTGAAAGATCAGGCTTTTAACCTGCCTCTGAGTAGCTCTTGGTGAGTCCCCTTGACTACGGGCACGTGGCAGCTGCCCATTGTGGAACACCTTTCCTGTGTATCCACTTCAAGCAGAGGCTGGCAGCTGGATTCTGGGGATGCTGGTGCTTGGAGGGGCACAGCTGTGGGGACGGTGCCCCCTGCATCCCTCCTCTCACCACACTGGCAAGGGTTCCACCTGTCCATAGGGGAATATCCACAAAATTCCAAAGGCTTTGCTTCAGGCGCGAGACAGCTCCTTTTGTTGTTTGGGTTGTTCCCTCGCTTGGGGGCAGTATTTTTTTAACTCTTTGTGGCTGCTCCAGGAACCAGCCTTGCAGCCTGGAAATGCTGAAAAAGATAAGATCTTGGTTTCTTTTCTTAAGCAGAATTTTAAAAAACCTGTGGAAAGGGGCGGGGTGGGGGAAGGGAAGGTGGTGGAGAAATAGGTATCTGTGTGTGTGCAGGGGCAGAGGCTATGGGGCACAGGTGGGGAGGGAGCCCATTTCAAGGTGCTGGGTGGCAGGTGCACAGGGAGAGGCTGCCCTGCCCATCCTGCTGTGCTGCAGCACAAAGGCTCCACCAGGAGCCCGGCGGTGGAGCGGGTGGCCATGGAAACTCTTCAGCAGGGCTGCCAGCCAGAAAGCCAGAAACTCTACCTCATCACTGGGGCCCAGCAGTGAGTTGCTGTGGTTACTGAGGGGCAGCAGTGGGAAGGGGGCCCCATGCCTGCCAGGAGCCCCAGGCTGCCCTCTTGATGCTTGGCTTGATCTGCCTGAGGAAATGCCCCAAAGCAGCTCAGAGATTTTCTGAGTTAACAGAGTTTCCTTTGACCTTGGGTTTAAAACGTCCTACTCCTTTCCAGGGTGCTAATGAGGAAACACTAAAGGGCTCCTGAGGGAGGAGGGGGAAGGATTGCTCTTGGCCAGTGCTACTCTGGCACAGACTGGATGTCCTGCAGTAGATATTAAGAGTTAACAGGAAGGTCCCTAAGCACTGAAAGACCCAGGGAGAAGCTGCCATGCTCCTCTGTGAAATTGGGATATTTCTTTTCCTTTAAGAGACTTGTTAAACTGCCTTAGAGTAACTCAAGCTTGACAAAGTGGATCTAGTTTGCCTTTGTTTTCACTATCTTAAAAACAACTTTGAAATCAGAAGGATTTTTGAGGCAATGATATTTATTATAAAGAGTAAAGCATAAACCTGGATTTTAAGGAATTCAGTTGTAAGTCTGCAGTCTGTGAGATGTTGAAACATCTGCTAGAAAAGCAAAGGATGCAGGCCACCTCTCTGTCAAGGGTGGAGGTCACCCCTCTTCTCAAGCAGGCAGCAGAACCCTTAATAAGAGACTGCCTTTTATATACCCACACTCTTCCAAACTCCTCAGCGTGTCCTACTTTGCTTTGATATTGAATGACATATTAAGGACTGGATATAAATCTAGATCTCTACCTCTTCAAACACCACACTTAATATCAGTTCTGCTCCCTTTATTCCAGTCTTTTAATCTGTTTTTATCTTCTTTTTGTTTTCTTCAAGGACAACAATTTCAGAAGACAATTATTTTTATTTCATTGGTTGATACTATTCTGTTTTAGCCCTCTTTTTTTCCCGAAATGGAACAGAACTGGTAGTTTCAATCTGCACAATTAGTTTGAATTTCAGTGATCAAAAATAAATCTTGTCATCATTATTTATTCCTACACCAGGAAAGGGTATGTCAAATCTAGAGGATCAGTTCAGCATTTGGCTAACCAAGACCAGATCCCAACCAAATCAACCTTTTTCTACTACTGAAAATACTCTAAAATAACCTTATTTTAATATAATTTAAAGTATCCACCTGTTTTTTAAATAAACTGATATCCACATTCCTGTTATGACCCATGTACTTATTACATATTTTGTATTACGGCTTTTAAAGACCTCCGAAAAAACTGAACTCTGTTAGTATCTTCTTGTGCTCAAAGGTACTGCATGGGAGACAGTTTGTAGGTGGTCTCTCTTCCTAAGACCTACAGATCTGTGCAGGTAAAGTGCAGAAGATAAAACAGATACAGAGAATTGAAATGAGATGACCCAGCCTTGGATGATTCAGCAGATAAGCAATGAAATTCAAGTCTCATTATGTGCAGGTCTGTACATTCCTGGTATATTGTACCTATTCCAATTCCTTAATAACAATATGGCTTCAGTTCAAATCTTTCACTTCAGCATACTTTGTGTCTGAAGTGACTTCAAAAATATCTGATTGAAGATTTAAGATTGAAACATCACATTAAGCAGTGTCTGGACTGATTTTAACCTTTTCAAGCAGAGGCATGGTGTCACAGCTGCACATACTATTATGTGAGGACTGTTTTTCCCTGGAAAAACGTGTAATTACATACCATGTCTTCTTTTTCCTACAGGTTTCCTATTATGTGACCTATAGGTCCTAATTATACTGCTACAGAAATGAGCAGGAATTTCCCCACTGATTTCAAAAGATTTAAAAAATACTAAACTGAAGACAAATCATGGAAGAGTTAGTGTGCCCTCAGCATGCACTTGGCAAAAAGGAAAGAAGTCATAGGCACACAGCATTAGATCCAGTTGTCAGCACTAAATTCGAAGATTTACCTTGGCTTCCACCACCACACAATGCCACACTGGCCCTTAGGAATTCAGCATTAGTGCAGGGGGGGTAACATCACTGTGACATCCCTCATGCTGCAAAGGAAGGGACAGAAATTTGTTCAGCCGTGGCTGAGAAGGGTTACTGAGTTCAGGTGAACTTCCATTCTCACCATGAATGTTTAAAGAAGGATCTTCACAATTAGATCTCAGGGTTTCAAAGCTCTAAGGCATGTGGACTGAGGTTAAGGTAATCAAGGAAGAAGTCGGGTTGGGGTGGATATTTTTGCACTCTCTTAAGCCATTAGCACAATCTGTGACCAGAAAACAACTTTCTGATCTGTCATTGTCTGGAGAGAACCTCTGGTTTCCCTGCCACTTACCTGTTTAACTTTAACATTTGCAAGTTTCTTAGGTGATTTTACCAGAAGTATCTCTTCCATGCTTGCAATTTATACCAAGGTTTTGAATCAAGGATTAATAAGCAATAACTGTTTTTTAAACATAAGTGTAAGGTAGATGTTAATAAACCAAAGAGAAGAAGCTTTTGCAGATTACTGCAAGGAATATTGTGCTCTATTAGAATTTACAACATTTGTCAGGCACACAATAAAACAACTCCTTATTGGTTATCAATTCTTGGGAAAAAGAACTGTAATGCCAAAGGTGCTCAGTACACAGTTTTCCAGAATAAAACCAAAAGTATCTTTTTTAGCTGATTAAAAAGGCTTTCTGAGGAGGAATTAAATTTGCAAGAAGGTTCAGAAGGGAAAGTTTCCCTCTGAATTAAAGCATGATAGCTCTCAGGAGTAACAAATACTTAATTAACATGGGATGGATGCCAGAGGCAGTTATTTTAAAAACAAACTTGAAAGCAAGCAAGGAATTCTCTGAAACAAAGCTTTTCTGTTGTCATTTTCTGAGAATGTGTTGTCTCATTGGCCTTTTTGGTAGGCTGGCATCACAGAGGCATCATTCTAATTGTCATTTAATAGAACCTTTATTTTATTTCATTCTAAATCACTTCCATGAATCTCTCATCACCTAAGCCTGGCATTAAAGAGAATTCAAAATCAAACAAGCTACTCAAGAAAAAATTGTCCTTTGACAGAACTGGGGCTTCCAATGCATTTTAATTTTTCTGCAGACTGCATGATGTGGACAGAGGGGCTTCTGTGTATTGAGAGCTGATTCCTTATTAAACAATTTGCACAATAGTTGATGTAAAGGTTCAGAGTGAATCTGCATATTTAGTATATTTAGTGATAAATGAATTTACATTTGCAAATACTGCAGAAGACAGACAGATGATGATAGAATAACGCCTTTGTAAAAATCAGATTTTCTCATGTAATTGTAGCAAGTACAAGTAGACAAACAAACCAGTTCTGGCTTTTCATAGTGGTCATGCTAGAGCAGTACACAGAAATTGCTAATAGTTGCATTTACCTTTTACTCAGAAATAGCTCATATGAAGTTAATTAAATATCAGAAGTAAATTAGCTACTTTATTTTCCTTACTTAACTATATGAATTAATCCTGGATTCAGTGAGGAGAAGTGTTGTTATTAGCAAATGAGAAATGCAGTGGTGTTAATAAGTAGTGATCTGTAACATTCCACATTTTTAAATTCAAAATTAAAAATAGAAAGGTTCATTAGTTCCCCTTACCTGAGTTTCTGATTGAGAAGTTATTGTGAAGAGGAACGCTGTTTTTCTATTAATTTCATTAGGTCTCATTTTGGTGTCATGTAACAACAGAGAGCACTCTAATTAGATTCTAACGGCATTTGACACATACTATTGGCAGGAGCCAGTCCTTACTCATTCTTTCACAGGGTTTTCTGCTGTGCTCATTCTTCACAGCACACTGATGAGAGGTACTGAAGAGCTGTTCAGTTTTAGAGATGGGTGACAGAATCACAGGGGTACCAGGTGATTAGCCCAAAGTGTTTTGAAGTCCTAAACACATGCTTCAGTTCTCTTGGTTTCAGTCCTTCTCTGGAGGTGCCAGTGCCTTTTCCCTGGTTTCATGGTGATAGATGTTACAGGAACACACAAACCATGTGTCATCAGACCGCTTGTCAAATATGCCCTTATTACAATGTCCTAGCTTGCCACGGGATTGCAAAACATCTTTGATGAAAACACTAATCAGAAATATGATATTGAAATAACATGGGACAATGTAGAAAAGTAGATAAGTCTGTCCAGTACAAACTTTTTATGAATATCTGTTTGTACAGTACTGCTCAGCACCAGTCATAATGTGAGCATGCTGCTGCCTCTTTAGGGAGGGAAGGCTTGAGCTGCAGTATTTTGGCTACAGAGGTTTCAGTTTGATGGTGCTCTGGCTTCACAGATATCTTTAATCCATGGGAAAGGTAGGAGCCAGGGGCAAACTGCTGCTGGGAATGAGGAGCTATGACTTCAGCCCCTTATGCCCAGGAGCATCTGGAATCCATGCCCCAGCTGAACTGTTCTAACCATTGGATGGGGTGGCAGAACCACTGCTCAGCCAGAGAGGGTTGAGCAGATGTAACTTTTGGTACTTTTTAGGTAATGGAAAACCTCCCTGTTTTTCTTCAAACAAGAGGGAATCTTTGGCATCTGTACTTTTAAGGAAGAAAATTTCAGACATATAGAAAAGCCTGTATTTAGGAACACAAAGAACTTTATCATCTTACTGTAGTTTTAGAGGTTTCTGATTTTTTTCTTATTTACTTAAGCCAACTACCTTTTCAAGAAGGCTGTTTAAATGTTGTGTCGATCAGGACAGTAATAATTTTATTGTCTTCTAGGTAGCTACATATTTGTTATGAATTTGATTGTTTAACATCCTTTTTATTAAATACATAAGCTATAAATTAAACATATGCCAGTCTAAAATACATTGATAAATTAATACATTTTATTCAACATAATGCAATATTTTAATACAACATATTTAGTATATAATTTTTCAAGAAAAATGCTACATACTTTTAACGTGATATGCTTATCTCTTGATCTTCATAATTCTTTTGAAAATAAGCATTAACATTTTCATTGATCTCTGTATCTGCACAGATGACAGAAGAGATATTCAGTCACTGGGATCAGAATCTGACCTACAACAACCAGGTCAGTTGCACTTAGCTTAAGAATTTAGGGGTTTTTTTCAGTTTTATAATGTCCATGTAAAGTTGCTTTAAGCACAGACTCATATATTTGATTTTAATTAAACAAGCAAATGTTCACACAGCTTTTATTATTAATTTTAATTTCTGTAAGGCAGGTGTAAATAGGATTCATAGGTCTGAATGACAGAGTTCTCTGATGAGGTGTCTATAATCCTTTTACCTTGAATATATTAACATTGGTTTGATTATAATGTATGAATACATATCATTAGGAGACATCTCTGCTTCACTAGCAGGCACAATTATTTGGCTTTCTGTTCATGTGTATCATGTAATACTGGTAATGATTTTCAGTCCCTTATTCCTCATTACTACACACTCTTTTTACTCCATATCTTAATATGTCAATGTTAGTGCAATGTGATCTGTTTAGTGTGAAGCAATTAAAACAAAGCTGAATAAATTTCAAATATATTTACTTAAAATATATGGAATCTTTTCTTAGATGGCTGCTATTCATACCAGACACAGCTAAAAATCATTGACTGGTACAGTTACTCAATTATTTGGTTATCCATTCTGGACTTAAGGGTAGCCGGCTTTGATATGTCTAATCCATCCATGGGTAAAACTTTTTGATCTAGCTCACTTCCAGCAATTTTGATATCCTTTAATGTTTAGGATCAAACTTGTGGATGCCCTCAACTAACTTTATCACATGCACTGCCCCTTCTTATTCTGGCTACCTTTTGCATCTCTTCCTTAATGTAATTACTTCCTTTATTTAGGCAAAATCACATGTTTTGTATTATAGCATCTGCAGATGTTGTCTTTCCTTTGGGAATGTAACACCATCCTTCTCCATCATTCTCCTTATCTTCAGAGAGACACCCGCAAAACTCCAACTCTCACAGGTTATGAAGGCAAATGGAGGAAAAACATCTGTCTGCCCCACCTTCCTCAAATAGGCAGAAGTTGTAAGTACACCTCTCATTTCATTTCTGAAACCTCCAAAGTGGACCAAGAGCAAGTCTCATACAAGACAAGTTAAAACTGGTTTATATTCTGACTTTTTACCTTCACTGCTTCTTTAACTTCTTTTGGAAAGAGGGGTAGGTGTTGGTCTGTTACTTCCCTTCCTCTTCCTCTGTGGAGCAGCTACATTGTCCTCTAGAACTCTTTGGAGACTTGGCTGTGCAAGTTTCCAGCAGTTTCTTCAACATCTGCAGAGCAATGACACTGAGAAAAGCAGGCAGGAGTCACAGGGGACACAAAATCCAAGTGGATGCCAAGTTCCCACAAACCAGATGGCAGGCAGTTTGTAACAGTTCTAGGTGGCAGGAGAGGCACCAAGGTGTCACCCAGTATGACTGGTGCAGACCCCAGAAAGCCACTTCTGATTATTGGCACAATAACAAGGCTGAAAATTGGACTACTTATTAAATTCTGTACACTCAGATAAGAAGGAGGGGAAAAGACTCAGGCACTTTGTTTTAGAAATGTAATTACCTCTTACAGGTTAGTCAAGTATTGCATGTTTAGATTTGGAAAATACATGTTTGACTATATTGTGTATCTACAGATATGTATTTCAGTTCTTCAACATGAAAATTTAAGTAATGCTTGCAAAAACGTATTCGTAATTCATTCAAATCAACTCAACATAGCACAGCTGAGGCTGCAGAGTGGGAGTTCACAAGCAAGATGTTGAGCTTTGTGTGTGGCCTTGTACCAATCGCTGGGGGACCAATCCCACATGTGACAGGCTGCCAGCCTAAGTAAGAAACATCGATCAATGCCCTCCAAGCACTCTGGGAGCCAGTTTCCTACCCAGCTTGCAGACCACCCATCCAGTCTGTTTCTTGCCAGTTTGCCAAGGAGGAACTGTGGGAATGAAGTGGTATAACAGGCTGACCTCCCTCTCCCTCTTCTTCCAATAAAAAGTAAAAAAGTAATGCCAGAGCCTCTGGCAATCATGATGTGCATGCAGCATGAAGAAAGGGCTGTGTGCAGGTTTCCCTTGGGGCAGTGGGTGAAACTACTGACAAATGCAGTAGGGTTCATATAATGTACATATGATTCCTCGTATTGTGCTGTTCATGTTTTCATTTTTGTGTGACATCTGAGCCATAGAGTTATCTTTGCACAAACATTCACAGAAAGTTGATTTTAATCACACAAATAAGTAGTATTTCACAAGCCTTTATTCTGAATTTGCACTTAAATGGATGATTAAATTGACATAAAATTAAGAAATAAAAAAAAATCTTATGTAATTAATTGCTTGGAAAAATATTATTCAAATTTTCAATATTCAAGATCAAAAGGAAAAAAGTTAAAATAAAATGCATAGAGCAAGTTAAAATAGTTTTTATATTTGAGAAAGTTTATATTATTTGAGTACATTTCATAATGTAATAGGACTACTTAATTTTCTCTTCTGATTTTTTTAAAGACAGGGTGTACCATTAAGTGTCACATAAAAGAAAAAACCCCAAGCTTTATTTTTTTTTTTCTTTTCTTTAGCTGCAAAGGCTTTGAGTAGTATTCTCTTAATTAATATGCTTATGGTACAGACTAGTGAGCTCTTAGTCTTCTACTTAAGAATTTAATTTATAGCCTTGGAGTGTATCAGAGTTAATCTGTCCTTCATTGTATGAGAAATAATAAGAATGTATACCTCAGATTTCCCAAATGATACAGATTCATTTTCATGAGTTCTATGAACTATATATCCCTAAACAGGAAGAAATATGTTAACCATCAAATGCATGCTTATAAACATTCAATTATGATGAAGTTGTATTTAGGAATCTGACAGATGAGGGACTAATTCCCTAGAAACAGGATTTCTTCCTTCTTCTTGTTATGAGCATAACATATGGAGGAAACAAACCTGAATATGCCAGATGAATAAATTAAGAAGTCTAGGATGAAATAGAACAGCTGGAAATGAAACTGGTGATAACTAAAAGCTAATTAGCTTCAATGAGCAATTTTCCACCTGGTTTTCTACTAGCCTTATAGAAAGAGGAGCTAGGGAAATTGCATGGTGTGCATTTTCATTCTGAAATTCGATATGAACTGCTGTTCTACCTACATGGTAATTGGAAAATGACTCTCTCTTGTGGGTATAAATATTAATGTGACTGATTAGCAAAAATCCTTTCATTTTTTTCTAAGCACTGACTTGGTTTTGTACATTCCTTGTCTTACTGGAGATGTGGGTAATTCTTAATTTAATAGATTCTTAAAATGAAGAGTCTACTTCTAAGAGTAATTTTGAATTCTAAAGCTCTTCCTCTGATACTCTTTATCAATTCTGACTAGCCTGGTATAGCCTGCTGTAGCACTTCCCAATCAGCAGTTTCAGATTTTGTCCATAATCTCTGCAGCTTTTGACTATTGCTTACAACATCATATGCAATGAATAACGGGATCTTTTTTCCCCAAAACAAGTAATTTAAAGAGTAGGAAAGGGATGCTAGGTGCCCTACATAAAACTTTCCACCTTATAACTTACATCCCTATTTATTACTTAAAATAAAAAACCTTGCTTTTCATACATATTTCTTTCCTTCTGTGTTTAGGATCTTTTGGTCCTTCCCTTTGTTTGTCATCATGTAAGAGACTAGGTTCTGAATCATCTCTTTTAAAGAGGACTGAGACTATGAAAGTTTGGGATGAAACACCCTCATATTACATTCAAAAGTAAAAGTCAGGAGATGGACATAAGAAATGAATGTCATCTTTCCTAACTTTAGCTGCTCAGAAGGGAGCTGCTGTGCTTTTAGTGAAAAAAAAATAGGATTAGTTCCTTACTTGAGTTTTTTTCTTTTTAGATGCTTGTGATGCCTGTCCTGTTGATAAGGACGGCTAGCTGTAATTGGCCATGTAAGTGTGGAAGTTGAGCAAAATAAATAATAAAAATGGAAGGCATGATGATTCACCTTCTGTCTGTTTTTCTCCATTAACTATCAGAAGAGTCACTGAGAGGGAGGTCAGTCACTGGAACTGTCCAAGGAAGTGGCCATGGCACCAATGCTGTCAGAGTACCAGGAGTGCCTGGATGACACCCTTAGTAGTATGAGTTTGTTTCAGACAGTCCTGCAAGGAGCAGGGCATTGGACTTGATGATCTTTTTGGGTCCCTTTCAACCTGAGGTATTTTATGATTCAAGGATTCTATGACTCTGCATGACTAACCTATGTTTAGGCAGTAACATTTAGAAATCTCAAAGTCAGGTTGGGTGAATCCCACCATACATTGCCTAGGAAATCAGGGATATCTTTCTGTTTTGAGAAGAATGAGCAGAGACATAAGGCTGGGATATTGCTTTCCAGTCTTGCATTGGATGCTTAGTTTTGGCTTTAATGAAGATAATACTGAAGACTTCTAACTGAAGTTGAGTCTTCAATTTTTACAAAATCAGTATGTTCCTAAGCATTGTCTTACCCCTGGGAAAGTAGAAAATCCATTTGCTGAGAGGCTTAGAATTTACAAAGTGATTGTCTTTCCTTTGTACAAGGGGTTTCACTATAACTCATGTCACAGATACTTAACTAGTTTTCCTGCATTCTTTCTAAAGGAAACTGCCCTTAAGGACCAATATCTAATGATCTCCTTAAGCTAAAATGTCACTCTTATTCGCCTATAGCAACTGTTTGTACTTTGGGATCACGGATAGGAAAGGGAAAATAACGACATGGGAATTCGTGATACTTATATGATCAAAGACACCTCCATCTACAAGACAAGTCAAAGGAACAATATAATTTTCATTACTTGCCACAACAAAGGCTTTTAAAAATAATGAAGGAGAGTTTTCTTTTTTAAAAGCATAAAAACCCCCAAGCCCCTGTAATTGTCAAAGGTATGGTATTCTTTTGCTTATTAATGAGACTTCTGTAGAACAAGTTCTTGCCAGGGTTGTTTTAAATCTTGACATTCTGATTAAATTTTAATTTTATTACAGTAAAAGATGAAAAATTGACTATAACAACCAAAATATAATTTGTGCAATGCTGTCAATGCAGCAAATGCATTTACTCCAACGCCCGTAAGAGATGTTACAGGATTTGGAAAAATAATGTAAACTATTAATAAGATGTGCCAAACCCAGTAGTAATGATAATAACAACCTCTGACTGTATTTCTGAGAAATGTAGTTATTTAAAAGGTTATTTGTCAGAAAATATGAGGGAAAGACCTGCCATTGCTCTGACAGAAAATATATGTAATTCATTTTATATAATTCTTTATCAAAAAAACATAGAAACCTTGATACCTGAAATAGCTCAAACCCCCAAAACTTTGTACTTCTGTGAGATGCTTATATTTTGAAAACTGGTAAGGAACCACCTGATTATGGTAAAACAATTTTGAAAATCACTAAATACTCTGCAGTTTAGGCATTAAATTAACTAACCAAGGATATTTTGTTTTCTTTTATCCTTACCTCTTTACTGATAGGAAGCAGTGTGATCTGAGGGATAAAAGGGAAATGCAAAGTAAGACTAAAATTAGCTAACACTTTTACAATGTGGATAAAAAGGTGTCAAGAAATATTCCTTTGCTGACTTTAGGTGTCTCAGAGTAAAAGAAACACAGAATAGGTGTTCCTGCCAGAGATGTTGTCCTAAATGTTTAAATTTTGTGATAGATTTTATTGACATGGATTTGTATGTGCAAGTAAGGTGCTTCTTTCTTTAACTCCCAATTATGAGGCAAAAATGTTGATGAGTTCCTAGCTCAGGTGATTGGTGTGCATGCTGGACTGGGGGTCTTCTGTGGAAATCCATAGTTATTGCTAGGAGATGCTTTCTTTGACTTCAGACTTCGAGGAACAAGAAGTCCCTCTACATAATTCAGTTTTCAGCACCTTGTGACAGCCATCACTGGGGCAGCACAGCAGCAAATTGATGAAGCAATTAATTAACGAAAATAAAAATGCTGAAAGCGCGGCGGAGTGACAACGCTGAGACATGTGGGTCGTATTTTTCTAAAAGTTGTAACTGCAGGCAACTTTCAGGGCATGGTGGGGGCCGGGTCTCTCTGGGATGGCAGAGCAGCGTCTGGCGGCTCTTCCACAGCACAGGCCGGAGCATGGCACACCTCTGAGGGGAATGGGCTCCTGGCTCTGGGAATGTTGGTGGGTGGGAAGTGGCTACATGAGGGTCTCACAGGGCTTGGCAGCTCTTCCACAGCACAGGCCGGAGCATGGCACACCTCTGAGGGGAATGGGCTCCTGGCCCTGGGAATGTCGGTGGGTGGGAAGTGGCTGTGAGGGTCCCACACAGCCTGGCAGCTCTCCCACAGCCCCAGCTGGAGCATTGCTGGATCCCAGAAACCTGGGATTTTTTAACTTTCTGTGATTTCTTGCACTGTCCCCCTGGAGAGCACTGCTTTTGACCTGAGGCCTTGGAGAAGGCTTCCAGATTTGAGTGATGAAGTTAAAAGTCACGGGTGTGTAGTTAAAATAGAAGTGTGTGATTTCACATGGTGAAGAGTTTAGAATTTGAAGGTTTTAAAATATAGTAATAGGTATGGAACAAGATGGAGGATTTTGGATGTTGTTTCTTTCTGCCTTCCTTCTTCTTCATAATTTCAGGTAGTAGTTTCTGGTTGGACAGTTAGTGCTGCACTGTAGGTCACAGGAATTTCGTTATTGGGTCAAAAGTATAAATAATATAGGTGTTATTTCTCTATTAAACTATTGGCTTTGGAAGACCTTGTAACTAGCTAAATTCACCCCCATTTTGCGTGCTTTTAGCTAGCAACTAGAAGTATTACAAAACTCCCTGTACTTTAGTTAAAATGTAATAAACAACCAAGCCCAAATACAAAAAACTTCGTTTCCTTCATGTTTTTAATCCAAACTCTAAGTAAAAACAGAAGAAACTTCAAACAAGCCACTAATTAAATAGTGCAGATACCACCTTTACAGAGCACCAAACATCTCTGAGGGGAATGGATTCCTGGCTCTGGGAATGGGGGTCCTGCAGGGCCTGTTGGTACCCACAGGTTCCCTATCACCTTAATGTAACCCCAGCGTAAAGTAAGCAATTGGTCACAAAGAGCAGCAGTTTTTGTTGGTGTTTGGTAAGTAGTTTTTATTTTATATCATGTTTCTTTTTTAAAATAATGGATTTTTTGAAACACGGTGCTGTTGAAGGTATACCATCTGTTGGGTGGAAAACAAAGGCAGAAGGAATGCTGGTAATGGGGCTCTCCATTAATTAGGTCCACACACTTGTGTGTTAAAAATGCTTGTGTGTCAGTGGGAGAAGGAGAAGGGGAACGCCTGGCACTGAATTGTCCTGGTGAGGCTGGCACAGGGATGAGGCCTGGAAATGGTGACTTGGCAGCATGGCTGGATCTGTCTGCAAAGCCCAGGGAATAAGAGGAAAACCATGGTCTTTTGCTGCTTCCTGCAGTGTTGATTTTCATGACTGAATGATTCTGAGTAACGTGTTTCAGGAAGAACTTTCTAGCAGCTAGATGTCCAGATGTATTTTGTGGTATGATAATATGTGAGAAAGATGGTATGAGTTGTGGGGTAAAATTTCTGCAAAACAATGAGCTAAATTGCAAACAATCCCACTGCTGTTATTCTGACTTCTGTTGTTCAGGTAGAATGTTTGTTGTACAAGCAGCAAATGCAAGCAAATGCATCACATGTGTTTGAGAATATATCTATGACAAGTGACAGATTCATAACACACTTCTGATTCAAAAGATCAACAATACGCTGGGTACTGAACACTGAGTTTTTCTGCTCTTAAAGTTGTCTGGCATGCAGAAGCATATATATGTATATACAGTGAAATATGCACAAGAATATATATAATTACTTGTATTCATAACCAATCAACCTCTGCTTTTTTTTCCATATGGCTGAGGCTACAAAAGCAAGTGAACTTGTGGGAAACATATGAATACCATTTATTTCTGAAGCTAAATGTAATTGTGTTTGACTGGTGTATGTTTTGCCATCTCTTGACTCTCTTTGTACTTTTCATGCAAAGTGCGAGAACAAGCAGGCAAGAAGTTGTGTGTTTGAAATACACAGGTTTGTATTCTCTCTATACTCAGTATGGTATTTCTGCTTCTGCCTGAATGGGATGCTTAGTTTGAGACAGGTGGAGACTAAATGGGATTGAAGAGACTTAGGAATGTTTAATATATATCTACAGCTATTTGCTTGGCAAAGATGGTGACGTTCAATTGCATGCTAATTCCTCTGCAAAGCCAATAAAAGAGCAGATTTTCTTTCTTACAGAAACTGACTTAGAAGTCTAGCAGTGTAGACTGCTGTTGTGGGTTCTGCTTTTCTTTTCTTTTTTAGACGGATATAATATAAAACCTAACTTACTGTGACCTCATTCTCCTCAACAGTTAAATGCAAGAGTAGAGAATTTCAAGGACAAGAGGTGAAGGATTACTCAGGAGGGTGCCAGTACTCCCATTTGAATGTGTGGTTTGATGAACAATAGAGTAAAGCAGAAGATGGGCAGTGGTGAGTAGTAATTTCTATACTGACAAAAGGGAGAATTAAAAATGTCCTGAGAGATGACATCAGCTTTTGAAAAATATGTGCCCTCTGTAACTAAGATGGGTTGAAACAAACTTGTCTTTGACTGTAAAGAATTTAGAGAAAAAAGAAAAAAAAGTAGAATAAATTGTTTAAGAAAAAATTTAAAGAATTAACCACAAATTGGTCATATTTGAAGCTTGTGAGAAAATTTTGACTTCTGTGAAACTGATTGAACAACTTAACTATAATGGAAACAAAGGTTTTTCAATTTCTGTTTAAGAAAAGAATGTCATTTGCTTCTGGAATCAGTAGAGAGAACAAAAGAAAGCACAATTAAGAGATGAAATTTCTTCTGCAATGATAAACAGAACAGAACAAATTAATCTTTGACTGAGGTTAAGAAATGTGATTAGACATAATTTTTCTGAAATTCTGCTGCTTTGCCAAGGACGAGTTTTAGCAAACCCCTGAGGCAATAATAAAAATTACAATGTGCAGCTATTGCAGGCAGGGATTGAGGGTGCTCTTGCACAGATGTGGTGTGCATAAATGATAAGCCATAATGTTTCAGAAGGGACAGTAGGCAATGATTTTAATTTACTTTAGTCTCAATTAACTCTTATTTTGACATTCTACTTAATCAAACTAAGTTTTATTTAACTTCCATCTACTGACAACTGACCTGCTTTCTTTCTTCTCCCATTTCCCCATAAGAGCAGATGGCTTAATGCACAGAAGCTCATGGCCAGCAGAGCTGAATTAGTTTTATCTATTAAATATTTTTAGAGAAAAGCAGTTGCTGCTTAGTATATCAAAGACAAAGAAATAATATGCTTTCTAAATAAGGAATTCAACAATAAATGCAGCCCTCTCATTATAACTGTGCATATGGTCTCATATAAATCCAAACTCTGTACTCAGCTACTGTGATGTCAATACCTTGAATCCATTAAGTGAGATGAGAGATGATCAGGGTTAAAACAAAGGAGGCAATTATGGTCTAAAATGCATTGTCTAGCAGATAACCACGTGCTTGCCTGTAAGTTCTTCAAGACTAGGATTGTCTTTTTGTTCCTGTACAACATCTAGCACAAAGGGAATCTGTGCCATGACTAAATCTCTAAACACTACTGCAATAGAAATAATTATAAGCCATACTGAGAAGGATTATTTATGTTTTGGAAAAGGTTATCAGTTAATTGTTAATTTAAATATATTTTAAATTCCCTTCTCTGTCCTTCGCCTTTATCTAATAATGTCAAGATCAATTTGCAAAGGCTGCTTGTGAAACTGCTTGTAAGTGATCACTGAGAATAAGAGTACTTCTTTTAATACACCTAAAATGCGAACAGTTATATAAAGCTGGAAGATGGACAGTTTGTTTGATTTAGTGCAGTGATTCATTACCATTGTCTTTACAAGACTGGGGCTTTATTATCCAAAACTATTTGATTATTTGAATAATTGGCTTTATTACTCTTGGTTCTGCTGGTTTTTTATTTTTTTGGTTGGTTGTTTTGTTTTGGTTTTTTTTTAATTAATGGTACAAAATATTTGATGTTCAGCCTGAATTTAATAATTTGAAAATGTAATGACTGATACATTAGCTTTTGCAGCTTTTCAGTCTGTAGACATTTCTCAGCCTGCCCAGCTGAAATCGCTTTCAGCTAATTGGAGGTTTTCTCACTCCATTTAGCTGTTAAACCCTGGCATATGGACATATGGATCTTCCTAGTCAAACTGATCCTCAGAGGAAGTGAGCAGTGAAAATAATATTGAAACAAAAAGAAAATCAGGTTCAAATAAGGTGAAGACAATTCAATGCTCAAATTGGAAATGCTGGAACTGTCTTCCACTTGTCAAAAGAGAGTTTGTGGAAAAAGAGGGAGCTTTCCCACACCACCTGGCAAAGTGCTGGGAAGGAGCACTCCTGCGTGGAAAAGAACAGCACAGCCACATAAAGATAGCTGATTAACTCTTGGATAACCATGTCTCTGTAATTGCCAAACTACAGTTGGTTGTATGCTACTAAACAGTTGCTGAAATATTGCTGGACAGCAATTAAACATGGTACTAATAATATCCTGGAGTTCATTTTGAGAGTGTTTCTTGGTGTATTTTTTGATCTTTCATTTAGAGAAATTATGGAAGTTAAAATCACGTGGACATCCCTAGGAAGATCTCGTATGTCAAATACATTGTTTCTGGCCAGAGGGAATCTTGTGCATCTAGCTTCTTAGCTACCTGGTATTGGCTTAGACAAGGTTTCCCGTGAAAGGTATTCCCATCACACATTAGCAGAATTTTCCTATTAACTAATTAACCAAATTGCTCTGTTTGGGAAGAATGTTGGTATACCTTGCTTCAGTAGAACTGCAAGATCTGCACTTGAGTTCTGCTTTTGCTGCCTCTTACAGTAACTTCGTTGTGCTGTAGAGAGCTTTTGCCTTACTGTTTTTCCCTGGTAACAGTAGTAACTTCCTCACTAATTTGAAATTAGTTTAGGTCTGGGGTGATGTTTTCAGTCTATCAGATCAGGAAATTTATCCCTCCTGAGGTGGAGAATTGCATGAGAACTTCAATGATTTTAGTGCTTGTTTGTTTCAGTGCTGTTAATTAAAAAAAAAAAAAATTGAAAAGACACTGTGGGAATTGTAAAAATTATTTCAGAGGCAACTGAAACCTTACTTTGTCAGTCTTATTCTCATATTTTCTCTACTCTATTTATGTGCCTTATTCAGGGATGACAGAACTGTGCTTTGAGTAGACACAGAGGCTGTAGGAAAGGAGGTTGCTTGCATTAGACCCTATTATTGGACTGAATTTCATTAGCCTGTATTGTGGATCCTGAATAGAACTGAATATATTTTCATCTTTTTCTTATCTTATGCAGAAGATGTATATCTTGGTGAAACACTCAGTTTTAGTTTTCTTCCGATACAAGACTTTAAAACAAATTGCTGACATATATGTGTCCCATTCATCAACTTCCCATTCAATAATAAGATTTATTATGCCAGAGCTGTGTTGTTTTGAATGAAATCACACTTTAATTAAATAGTTTTTTCTATTTCAAAGTAGAGATCCTGAGTGTACCATCTGTTACAATGTCTGCATATAAAAATTATACTCACTAATTACACTGTGCTCGTTGGGTGGAGGATGGCATCAGCACTGAATTAGATTTAATAAATTTAGAAAAATGTACACATTTTAGATAAGAAAAGCTTCAGTATAAAAAACTAGAAACTGGTATGAATAATAACAAAATTGTTTCCCCTCTAAAAGGCATATTTTCAGCAAGCTTGACAATACAAGTCCCCACAGAAGACTGACAGTGTGGGATGTCTCCTGTAGTGATCTGTGGTGAACAATTTAAGAATGAATATTCATAATGTTTTTGTTACTTTCTGGCATATTTTATTACACTGTCCATATGAATCCCAAAATCAGGTTAATTGTCTGAAAGGGGTTTAATTATCTGAAAATTAATTAAGAGCTCTCTAGTCATGCATGTACTGTATGTTTTCACTGGACTTAATTTACTGATAGAAACGGGCCTATTAGGGTAATTACTAGATTCTGTAAGGAAAGCAGTTATAAACAACACTTTCCTGATGCAAAAGATTCATGAAATTATACTGCACTATGTAACTTCACAGCTTAAACACAGGTAACTGTTTTGCTTGGAGAGAAAGAGAAGCATATAGTACATATTTGGCAGCAGCTGTGCCAGTGACATGGTGATTTTATCAATAAAAATGAAGGCTGCTAGGAAAACTGGGTACCTCAAAGGGCAGTGGCGAATGAATAATATCTGAGAAGAAATGGCTTTGAGAATTTGAATGATCCCTGACATTTGAACTAATGGCCTTAAATACATAATAGAAAGAAAAGAAAGGAAAAAAGCCTTATAGAAAGTTCTCTAGTTTCTGTGGTAAAATAGACAGATAAAAGCCTTCAGTTCAGGGAAAGAAGACTGAGGAATTGTGTTGTTGAAATGACACACAGAGAGAGAGATTCACACTCACTGACTCCAAGAGACTAAGTAGGAAAAGAATTACTTTATTTACATTACATGTTTATTTATAGAATTTTAATAATGATTATGGATTGAATGATGAGGATAATTTCTTTTGACTTTATAGGTTTTATTAACAGCTCATCAATTCTCTCTTCTTCCAAAGAGGAATGTAAAACATTCATTATTTACAAGAAAGAGTGCGAGAAACTGTACAAAGAATCTGTCAACAATCAGAAGGCTGAAACACAAGGCAACAGAGTTGTGTCAGTGATGTTAATGTGGTAGAAAGGACTCAGTCCAGATTCTGGGCTTGGGCTTCCTTTCCTCTGTGTCAGAATACAGCTTGGGAGTCTGTTGTGCCAGAAAAAGGTTGCATGATTACTGTTTGATTCCTTGTTTCTCAACTTTAAAAATGTCTCTCTTTGCTATATTCCTGCTCTTTAAAACAGGAACTCACAAATCCAGAGGGGGTGGATAAATGTATTTTTTTCTTTTCCTTTTTTGTTGTGGTTGCTTTGTGATTTTGGGTTTTTTTGGGGGGAGGTTTTTTGTTTTGTTTTGTTTTTGGCTTTTTTGTTAATTTATCCTTCAGAGATGTAGTGATATTCTCTTGAGTCATCTTTGTGGTTTGAACTTTGATTCTGAAAATATGTGCAGCAAGGACCTGCATATGCAGAGTTTATGGAGCAAATGATACTGGTAGTATGTTGCTACTTCTTGTTGAGCAGCTTTTAAAACAAGGGATGCTTATTAATGTCTAAAACAGTTGTACTACTGGTAGGGAAACCTAGTATCAGCTCCAAGTCCTATAATTTGGAGCTTTCTGGTTGTTACAGATTTTTTCATCTTGAGCTTTTCTTCTTTTTTTTCCCCCCTTCTTAAATTTTTCCATTCTGGGCAAATAGGCCCTTTTATTCTTTGTGTGTTTGACTTCCTCTGCCACCTTCACCCAGTTATTTTATTCTGTTCCTGTAACTCCTTGCTTTTCTCATCGCTCTATGCTCAAATCCAGCTTTTCCCAGTTCCTCAATAAAGATGAGTTGTAAGAACACAGGAGAGTGTGTACTCATTTCTGTACAATGACAAAATCCTATTCCTGAGGCTGGACAATCCACAAACTCTGAATTTTAAATCTACATCCCAATAAAAGAGCTGCTAGAGATACTTAATGTGAGCTCTTGAGAAGACTGTAACATTTTCCATGGTCTCAGTTTGAAAAAAAAAAAAAAGGTGAACTGTTTTGATTAAAACTTCCCACCAAAAATTTCAGCTGAAGACAGGCCTCCTGTGTGGGAGCTCTCTGCCTCAGCAGCTGACCATCTGGTAAACTGAAGCCCTGGCAGCAGCCTCCCAGGATAGGCAGTATCACAGACATCAGTTCTAGCTGCCAGCTTCATTGCTCTAGCCTGTGGTAAAAAGTATTGTTTCTGCCACTCCAGTGGGTGCAGCCAAGTGGAGGGAACTTCTGTAGGGTAAAGTTGTTCATGTGAGAGCTCCTCTGGCCTTTGCTACTCGAACTGAAATGTCTCAGAGCAGTGTTAGTCAGAGAACACTTAACTCCAAGCAGTGCTGGGAAGTGTGCAACTCTCTATGAGCAAAAATAATTGTATGGGTCATTATTTTGTTTTACAAAGGGCTAAGACAAAAAGAGGAATTTCTAGGCACCTGATTTAGACAATTTGGAAATCTAATCTCTCTTAACCTGAACTTTCAGAACTATTTATTCGAACCAAACTGTGCCACATAATTATGTTGGCTCTTCCCTGTAGTGCAACACTGTCTGCAAAAGACACTGATCACGTGAGTGTAGCACTTTGAAGCAATTATGACCTGTGTTGAAAATTGTTGAAGCTTAACTAATTATCTAGTGAAAATTCAAAAGGAGGAAACTCCTCCTCCAACTCTACATTCCTTTCCTTCCTAGTGAAATCATGGGTGTTTGAATCAATGGATGTTTTGCTACTGATTTCTGCAAATCCTGAGAATAATAATGAGTATTTACTGCCTTCTACTTCTTTTCATTTGGCTAGAAAATTTTATTTTGCAGTAGTTCTTTGACAAGGCAACGAAAACTTTGGTTTCCATTTCCCTTCAAGAGCCATGGGAAGTTCTTCTGTGTAACTATTAAAGATCTTGGCGTTTGTGGGGCTGATGTTGATGTCCTCCCTGAATTTCAAAGCAGGTGGAGAAAATTAAGGATGGCTTTTTTCTTCTAATTGCAAGTAAGGTGAAAGGTGACATCTGCACTTACTGTCTTGGAGTCTAACATTGCATGTTTTTCTTTCTTCCACCTTTGTGCATGATACAAAAGTGATTTAGAAATTGCCAGGTGGACAAAAAAAAACTGTACTGGAGGTTTTTCTTGCAAATAAAATTGGAATAATTTTCTTTGATTTCTTCTGGTTTATTTTGGGCAGTGATTACACAGTACATTAACTAGAGACAAATGGAAGATTTTTTTCCACATAAATACTTGAAAAACTAATTATTGTTTTCATTTGCCTGGTGACAACTCCTTTGCTCTCAACTGTTTATATAGATAAGAAGATTTAAACCTTTGGGACAGATCATAAACAATTTTCAGATTGTGTGTTCAGCTGTGGTTTTACCATTTGAATCTGTATTAAAATGTTAGGGAAATAAGTTGTACTGTTTTAATGCTGAAGTTTCAATAGCAAGTAACTGAAAGATATTTTATCAGTTTATTACAGAGATATAAGCAGATTTATAAGTATAGAAGCAGATTTCTATGTAATCTTAATTTAAAGTACCTTTAGAAACAAAAACCTTTTGTAAATGTTTTTAAAGGGAGGGGGAAGAGGGAAATTCAGAGAAATAATGTTCATTTTTACCTGACTAAAATCTGATTGTCATTTCCTCAAGGGTTTTGAACACTTAACACAGAGTAATGAGTGCTGATTGAAGTTGTTACTCTCTTGTGAAAGAAAACATAGACACATGCACTAATCACCTCCAAACCATCCCGTTTATACCTGAGCAGTTAAACATGTTTTGTTTGCTCCCATGCTGCTCCAGAGGAATTTTCAGTACCATGAGCCCCACTAGTGCTAGTGGGTGCTAGTTCATGCACACACGTCTGGATTGCATTAATGGGTTTTTCTTCCACTTCGTTTTTGTATAATCCACAGGTGTTGCCCCAAATGGAGGTTTTGTATCACCTACAGCTGCTTTATTGCATACCACAGAGGTGTGCTCTAGCACTAGGAGTTTCTCATCCAGTCTCTAGCATCCTGGCTAATTCGAAATACAAAACTGGCATGCAAAAATGGGCTTAAGATATACTAATTTACAATTGGTTGAATGAAATTAGTTTAGATTCAGACATACCTTAGTCAAAGCTTTTGGTTTTTGAAAACTTAGTACAAGCTATTTTGGCACATTTTCTGCTCAATGTCGTGCTTCTCACAGGCACAGGGATAAGCAGAGGGGTGCTGAGCTTCTCTCCAGAGCCAGCACACCACTGGCACACAGGCCCAGAGTGATAGGGATGGGAGCAGGGCCCCAGCTGCCTGCTGACCTCACTCCTTCGAAGCCAGGGACTGCATCCTCCTTACCCTGACCTCAGGAAGAGACCTGACAGATCTCCATGCTGGGTGGCTTGAGGAAAAGGCAGCACATTCCTCATCCTTCTCCAGGGAGGAGCTGGGCATGCTGTGTCATAGGACATTCAGGAAAACTGCTTGTCTTTTAAAAGCTGGATCTAGCTGTATGTTAGCTTGGAAAATATGCCTAGTGCTGCAAAGCACTTGGTGATTTATTTAACGTGTTATTGATGGTGGACTGCCTGCTCAGCTTGTTATGTAAATGTTCTCTTGCATGCAAAGCCCGTCAAGGTCAATCAGGTCACAAGAGCAGTTTGATGTGAGTAGATGTGACCAGAGTTCACATGATATTCGTTGCTGCCCCCTTTCTGCCTGCTCTGAAGTGTGGCAAAACAGATCATGCTTGCAAAAGAAAAATCCATTGCAGAAATGGGAGCATGCAGCATTACATAGACACACCACACCTGCTGTCAAAGAAACCCATAGGGCATAATGTGGAGTGTCACAATCACTTGCTTCTAGAAATTTTGATTTTTTTAAAAAGAATGTACTAAGAGGGGTGGTGACGCTCTTTCCTCAGCCCATGCACCTTGTACATCACAGACAAATACAAGTTGGTAAATTTTAAATGGCATCCTTTAAACTTGTTAGCACTTTTCTATCTCTCTTCTGGTGACCAAAGTACTTTTCATATCAGAAAAGCTCACTAGAGTGTTGAATTCAACTTCTTTAAAGGCTAATAAAGGAAGTGCATGCTTGCTTGGTTCTAGTGCCTGTCAGATCAACTTTAGCATTACTGTGGAAATGGATGAGCACTGCTACTGTAACTTTAATTCTTTCAGCTCATTGGTAGATTAATAAGTATGCTGTGGATAAAAAAAAAAATCTCACTGCAATAAGAGATCTGAACCTGAGATCATTAAATAATACTATTAGATAATACTATGATATTCAGGCTGACATCCCATCTTACTGTAAACCAACACTCCCTGAGAAGAAGACTGTACCTTGCAACAGAGCTTCCCATCAGCTGTCTTCCCAGCCTTGGAACATGAATCTTCTGTCCCAGGATATGATGATATACTTTATCCAGAGTGCCAAATTAAGATTTTAGAAATTAAATGAAACAAGAAATAAGCAGCAGAATTAATTCACATAGCTAATTGACAAAAAGGCCCCAGAAATCTCCAGTGAAATGTATGAAAATATATATATAAGAAAATCCAGTTTGATCTCTCAAACTTAAGTGAGTATGAAAAATGTCTTGAGAAATTAGTAGGGGAACTAAAATTTACAACTTCAGTGTATAGTAAAACTCATGGATTCAGTGGAAAAACTAATTGGTTTTGTTTCCTCCATTCAATATTCTCTATTAAGAGCTCACTGTTCTGTAAGCAGTAATTACTGATTTCTCTTCCCACAGAGCATAAAATATTATCACTATGTTTCTGCTAACTTTCTCTTCAGCTCCCTTGCTACCAACTGTCCTTTCCTTGAAAAGTACTAATTCAGTTACACTAAAGTCAGTGCAATGATTCACGCTCTTGGTTTTTCTTGGAGATTTAGAGCTGACAAAAGGCTTATGCGCTTGAGAATTCCTAAGGTTTTTTTCAGCTTTGTCAATTAGAGTTGCATTTATATACAGTCTTGTTTATATCCTTGGACCACTGCAAACTACAAGAAGATTGCATTTCAAATACAAAGCATCATTGGTTCAAAAAATGGTGTATGCCAACTGAAATTACTGAGACCACACTTCTGTTTTGAGTCTTGTTTCAGTAGCTTTATTTTTGCTTTAACACTAGAAAGTAGCTTGTATGTAGACCTGATATGGCAGCTGGGAGGTTGCAGTGCAGAGAGCATCAAGTCTGGCTTGTGGTGAATTAGCCTTAATTATTCAAACTCATGAGTGGCTTAATAAAAACCAATCATTGCTTTCTCTCTTCTTCCTTCTGCCCTCCCTTGTCTTTGCTGGTTGCATTGTTCATTGGTGTCTGTTACAGTCCAGTCTGCCTGTGACTGGTACAGATAAGCAGGGCTGCTGGATCACAGACAGGGAGCCATAGATAGGGAGTGAAGAACAGCTCTGCTATTGTCTCTTTACTAGAAATTAATTATAGTGATACAAAAAGAATAAAACCTGTTTGTCAGTTTTAATGTTCAGTGATGTCTGTGATAGCTTTAACCTTAAGAAGATTCAGCAATTACAGTGAAATTATAATTTCAGATTGAGATATTCTGTATTTGTAATTCTAAACCTTATGTAATGTTTGTCTAGTCCTTTATGGTAAAGAAATGTGGTGTTAATGTCAAAATTATTAAAACTGCAAAAATAAGGTGGCAGACTAGCTAAGATCCTATACTGTATTCAGTGAGACTTTCCCTGAACTGCACAAGCTGTATTTAGATGTATCAGAGGACTTTCATGCCTTGTTCATTAAAGCTCCAAGGTATATTTGATATTCTTAGGTTATTTCCTTAATTTTCACTATGTGGGATAAAAATCAATGTTAATTTGCATAGTGCTGAGTTAAAGCCTGGAGATAAAAATCCTGCTGTGGTTCTACAGTTAGCAAAAGTGTAAAGCTGAGAGGTGCTGTTCATTACTTGGGATTTATTGGTCTGATGGCAACATCTGTACCAGTGAATGGAATGGGACAAGGGCCCCTGGTCTACAGGGCAACTAGTGAGACTCAGCTTGCATTCCTGCAACTAAGCTCTCCAGCCCTCTTCTCAAGCCTTCAACCACAGTGCTTATCGGGCATTATTCCTCTGCTTGGTGTGGTGAGACCAGGAGCTGGCTCAGACCAAAATCACACCCCTTAACTTGCTGGTGCTGGGCATGCCAGTGCAGTTTTGAAGGTGTTTTAATCAGACACTTAAAATGTAAGCTTCTTGCATAGAAGAGGAAGAAGAAGAAAACAATAAATGTAAATATTTTAGATGATTTTCAGAATGGGGGAAAATGTTATCCTGCTAATGCATTCATCTAATCTAATAATAAATGCCAGCATTTTAGGTTATTATCAGATACAGCAAAGCAAATATCAGTGTAGTGAACAGCTACACACTATCAAATGTTCTTCACTCAGACATAGTTTAATCCTTGATGGCTTTTTGAGTTGGAAGTAAGAGAACAGGTAATGTTATTGTTTTGTAAAAAACAAATGGGTCTTTTCTCATTTTTCACTCATTTTCCAAAAAACTCCCAAAACCCCCAAGTCATCCTGCACAAATGGATAGTTTACAATAGTTGAACGAATGACCTAAACTTGTGTCATTGTTGAAGATGTCGTTATTATAAATGGCCTAGAAAATGTGTCTTTATTTGTTGAGAACCTAACACAAATTGTATCTCAGATCCAGGCAAACTAGGGTGCAATTGCTGAAACTTCAAGTGTGTGACATTTGTCTAACCCAAGATGAAAATATCAGTAACTGATCTCAGAAATATTGTTTTACCCATTGTGTGCTGGCTTCAGCATTCCAATATGGGACCTATTCAGGCACTGATGCTTACAGATTGTATCTCACTGGTTTTCAGGCCTCCTATTTTCAAGAAAACATTCTTAAAATGTGAAATAATCTCTTTGGATAAGTAATAAATAATCTGATTTTTTGGGTCTTCTAAAGCAAAGCTCGACAAAGAGAAAAATCAGTCACTGGCAGCAGATGGCATGATATGTCTAATATATCCCTGCGTTCTCTTTTTTCTGTGATTAAGTTGTATGTAGACCTCTTGAATATACAGTTTTCCATATAAAAAGCTGCTATTAAGGCCATGAAGAGATTTTCAGGGATTAGCAAGTGCTGCCTCCAACTTTCTGCATTATTTAATATACTGTCCCTATTTCAGTACGTTGACTAGCTTCTTTTGTCTCTTTCCAGAGTTTATCCATGAAAACCTTCTCCTGACTTGGTAAGAAGAGCAATTTTTTTTCCCATGTGATACTTATCCTATTGATTTTAACAGAAACACACTTTTACTGAGCTTGCAGATATGCAGAATGTGTCTCAAGAGCAGTGAATTTGCTCAGTCTTGGCATCTTCAATCTGAAGAGCCTTTTCAAAATGTAAATTAGAGACCAAGCCTAAAGAATCAGAAATTTTAGAGCACATGCTAATTGCAGAAATCTGAGATGGTTGCTCTGAATGGTAAGTTGTCAGTCAGGCTTGCATTAATGTGAGCTCTGAGGATTTGTATTGCTAGCTTAGAGTAACTCAAGAGGAAGCACAAATCTTTTCTCTCACAGGAATGGCAGAGCCAACTCCCAACTCTATCCACTTGCCCCTGAAGCTCTTTTAATTATTGTGATCTTGTTAGCATAATTCAACAACTTTAAAAATTAATTCAATGTAGTTCAGTTAGAAACTGAAATGGTGTTTCCCACACTGCAAAATTACAGCATTACACAGCAATCTAAATTACTGGGAAGCTATGGGGCAATCCAAGTGTTTTTAGGCTTTTTCAGATTACGGGATTTTTGAGTCAATAAATTCTCTTATAAACAAATTGACAACCTAACCAACACCTCAAAATCCTACAGCTAGTGTTTGCTTTTTAAGCTGTAGGGTTATAAATAAATATATTTCTATGGAGGTGGGGAGGATGTTTCCTGAACAAGTAATAACTCTTCAGTTAGAGAAAATTCATCTTTTAGATACATTAAATATGTTCAGACCATTGCATGTGAAATAGTAATTTTTTGAGTTCACTTGAAGGGAAAATGTGGTCTGATAGAAGAGTAAATGAGCTGAGAGATGTGGTGCTGTATTCAATGCTTCCAACAGGCACAGAAATCACTCGACAGTGGTCATTGTATTTCTGTCCTACAGTGTGGTTCAAGAAACCCAGGATATCATGTCTTTGCAGTGACAAGAGTGTCTGAAGGATTCTTTGCCCATCCTGCAGATGGAAGCAGGAGGAGCCGTGATGCTGCAGGGCTGGCTCTTGCTGAGGCAGTTCAGCATTCTCACAGACCAGTTCACATACCAAACTCACAGCCTTACTCACAAGTTTTCAATGCTGACTTGTTGGTCTTGAATATATTGCTTTATTATCATGACAAGGAGGTTTCAAGAGCTGTGTATTGACATAAAGACAAACAGGGTATTCTTACAGGCTGATGTCAGAGTGGAGAGTTGTAGTGCAGCTGGTTTGCCTTTGCAAAGAAACAGAGGTGTGAAAAGTTCTGGGAAAGTTACAATAGTGGGCAACAGCAGGGGAAATTCCAGGCCTGATTCAGAGCAGGCTACAGACTGCCAAAATGCTCTCAGTATCCTTGCCATGGTCTTTGAAAAATTACAAAACCAAGAACAAGATAAATCAATCTGATTTAAATCATACAGGGAATGGCTCAAGCAGGTTTGGGAATTGTGTTCTCCGTCTCTGTAGGATTATAATAAACCTTTCTACCAAATTTCTTTTTTTAAGCCTGCCTCTTGTAATGAAGACAAAGAACACAGTGGTTGGTAGCACAACAGACATCATATGTCTGTAGTGATTACTTAAACAAGCTCTGGGAAACAACAGTATAAAACATCTACTGATGGAGGGAAGAAAGGGATGTCTCTCACATCCAGCAGATGTACTAAATAGTTTCACTGTCTTGTACCAGGAATATCTTCACAGAGTTAGATTCTGTGACAGGAATTCTTTCACCAGCTCAGTGACTTTCATTGTGTAAGACTGCAGAGTAAGGTTTTCCAAAACTAATTTGGCCAAACTGTAAGCCATATGAGTTTTGTCTTTATTATGTCTTGCCCTGCCTGAAACTTCAAAGTACCAGCATGTGATTTTACTTCATCACAGCAGTGGTACATGTAAGATTTTGTGCCCTGGAGTGAGATCTGGGAAAGGTACTGATGTATGTGGAATTACACAGTACAGGAGAGAGATCTAGAGATGACTGCTATGCACATTGGTGAGAGCAAATGTAACAGCAGCAGAGACTATCAGAGGATCTTTAATGTTGAGAGTATATTTATGTTTTTGCCTAGTGAGACTGTCACTGCCAGCTGAGCTGCACAGTGGGGGTGAAAATAGCATGTGTATGCACGTTTGGTGCAGCTGTATTTAGGACATCATCTTTAAGTCAAACCCTGTCTTCTTGTATCTAGTAAGAGTAGTTATGCAACCACTGCAGGAATGGCAAGAAGCACAAGACAGGAAATGTTTCTGATGAGGATAAAAAGTGAATTGAGCTGGCAGAGAGGAGTTCTGGCTGTTAAGGAAAGTGAAGACAAGATCCTTCCAGCATCACGCTGATGCTGAAAAATGTGTGCAGGAAAGAAAAATGAGAAGTTGGAAGAAACAGACAGAAAAACAGGGTGAAGGATGAGACACAAGACAAATTAGCTGGTGGTATGAATGAAGCCTGGAGAGATAGCTCAGTGTACGTTAGCAAAGAACAGCACGGGAAAGGCAAAGCAGGGTGGAGGAAATGTGGGTTGTACTGGGCTGAGAAATGAGTAGGAAATTAGAAATAAGATTTAACACGGTTTGCATGTTGCTTATGTGAATATCTGGGCAGTGGACTCTTCCACAACAGCCACTATCTTATAACACAACAATGAATGCTACCCCACCTACACATTTCTAACACAGAGGACATTGTGCACACCTTTGACCAAAAGACACAGCAGTTCTTGCAGATAACCATCTTAACTCTCCATTTCCAGGTATCAATTATCTGGAAAGGATGGTAAAGTTGAAACTATAATGACTGGTTTTCCTTCCCAACTTTTGTAGTTTTTGGGGGTAGTTCAGGCTACTCCAGGCACTTCAGCATTTCCAGCAAATGGGTTCTACACTAGCAATGGGCAATAACTTGATACCAGAATAATTTATACTCACATCCCTGTCTTGAAATTTGTAGTAGTTTGGGGACTGATGCAATCTCTCAGGTTCTTTTATTCAGCCCTAAGTAACAAAGACAACTTTCTTTTGTTGATCAAACTTTTCCCAGGGTCATCTGGACAACCATGAGACAGATTTCTTCTCTGTAAATATTTAGGCAGATCTTAATTTACCTGATCACATATGTTTGTTGTACATTTTAGTGGTACATTTTTATCCATGCAATACTAACTATGCACTCGAACTCTGTTTTCTGGCCTGTTACCCTTATCATACTTACACTTTAATGGATGAGATAAGCCACACTAAAGGTATCTTGTGTAAACTTCTGATAGGTCTTTGATGGCCTGCAGACATCTTGATCATTAGTCCATTACCTGTCTGCTTATCAGTTAACAATCCCAAGCCATTCAATTGCACAGTTTTGGTAATTCTAAATACAAGCTTCCTGTGCCTAGTGCCAGCTTTAACACTATTGTAATAAACAATTGTAAACACCAGACTTAGTCCCTGAGCTGAAACAAACCATAGTCATATGTCAGGGGTCAGTGCCTGATAATAATACATTTAAAATATTATCAGGTTTTAGGAAACTACATTTAAAAAATATTGGTTTATTTCTTTATTAGAGGAATTTAGAATTCTTAATGGTTTTTTGACTGAAAAATGTTTCCAGAGACCCTTCTCTACCAGTGACAGTGGAAAAAAGTGATGTTAGAACAAGCAGGATAAAAACTTTTTCCAAAGCAATAGAAATTGCTCAAATAAGATTAACATTTCTGTTGATTATAGTTCAGCTTATATGAAATAAATGTGCTTTGACATATTAATTCTCCATAGGGTCACAGTCATCTTTTTAACATGTACGCTGTCATTTACTTAATTCAGCTGCTAGTGGCATTATTAACCTTCTAAGAACATTACACCATTTGTCTGGTTTCAGACTAGAGCTGTTTTGACACACAGGTTCCCTCTTGCACGTGCTGTGGAGGGAAGGAATAAAGCCTTGCAGGCAAGGAACTGAGCTGAGTGGTGGAAGGTGTCTGAGTTCCCCTCCTATAGCTGCTACAACCTTCCTCTCTAGCCACAGGCGAGTTGTTCTGTCAAAAAGCACAAGTCTACACCTCACCAAATCCTTTTTTCCCGGTGGGTGTCTCTCCCTTCAGCAACATGACAGCATAGCTCATGGATCTTCTTTTGGATATGCATGAACAGGAGACTTTCTGCTCAGTCTATTGAAGCTCGTGGCCTTGAGTTAAACATCATAGCACCACAGCAGAAGGGCGTTGTACAAGAAGGAATCTTGACCTCTAAAAAGGTTTCAAGAAGAAGTGGGAGGGAAGCACAAAGTTTCAAAGTGGCTTATTTTAGCTCCTATACCAGGTCAGCAGCAGGGAGAGGAACAAAACCCTAGTCTGTGATGCATGTTGCTACTGAGCTCGCTTTAACAGCTCCTAGTTAATGTATGGCTTGTTCCCTCTCATTTGAATTGTCATACATGTTTGGTTTTTATCTAGATGATGGGTTTTGTATGATCTTCATAAACAGAATTTTGCTTTTTGCCCTTGCTCTCTGGTGTGCCTTTGGTGGATAGACAAGTAAATTCAGTATAGGAGAAAATTACTGTGGTGGATTTATAATGGGAAATCAGACTTCATAAATATAGCATGGTATAGAAGTCAATGACTGCACGAAAAAGAATGATTTGGTTAGTTAAACATACCTTTCCAAAAGTCACTTGATGTTTTCCTTTCTTACCAGAAGATTTTTATGGACCAAAGTGGCTAAATAACTGGTTAAGGAATAAAAGAGCTGTGCATAAATAGCCAGTTTCCATGATAGAGAGGTAAGTATAATCTGGATTTATTACCTGATGGATCAGACAATGATTATGGCAGTGACACCAATTAAACATCTCTCAATGACAAATTAAAAGGAGTAGGGTGTCACAGTGGGGACAACAAAAGCCAGTGGTCTCAGGCTTGGCCACTGCTCTTGGAACAGTTTGGGACAGTCAGGAGACACCAAATAATCTCTCACCAAAGAAATGACCTACTGAATGGCCCTTTATCTCCCTACCTCTGGGTCATAAGAGCATAAGAGTGTACTAGCATAGAGAACTGTCTCCATGAGAAAAATGAGCTCAATTAATTTTTCTCTTTAGGCTGGAAATGAAGAGAGTGAGTGTGTGACAGTAATGTATGGAGTTATGAATGTCTTGTGGAGGTGGAATGGACAAGCGTGATTTAGTATCCAATGAAATTACCAGGTATACAGACAAGAAAATAAGCAAGGCTGAGTACTTTATTATACAGTCCCATAATTCAATTATAGAACTAGTTATTACACAGACACTGCAGCAAATATCAATGGCTTCACAAAGTAGACAAAGTCAGAAGAAGGTCCATCCAATATTACTAAATACAAAGACACTTTGGCTTCAGAAGTTCCTGTGCAAAGGTTGCTGATAGCTGGAGTAATGTGTGAAAAAACTATGGTAAACTTGCCCACATCTTTACTTATTCCAAAGTGCCCAGCAAAGGCTATCCTAAAAATCTAAAGGCTGGATGGGAACACCTTTGGCTTGATCTCCAGTGCTTGTTTCTGTGTTCTTACAGTTACTGCAGACTCAGGCCTTTGGTATTCTGGTTGGTTTTGGTTTTACGTGTTTATGCACTGAAGGCTGCTGGAGACAGAGATTTCTCTTGCTCTGTGAATGTACAGTCTCTAATGGAGGGGGGTGGGTCCCTAATTGTTCTCCAGGGCTTCATGTGCTACTTTCATACACATCATAATTAAAAGTTAGGTAAGAGCCAATTGAAAATGTGCACAGTAAACAGAGAATCTAGTTTGACATGCTCATCCCTCAGCTAAAGCTCTGGAGTTATTTACATGAAATCTTGACACATTTTTTCCTTCCTCCAACTCTTCCACTTTCACAAGGCTCTCACTTAGAGCCACACACTTCTTCAGTGTCCACAAAAGTAAGTACTAGCCAGCACAAGGCACTTTGTCTGCAAGGTTTTTCCTTCAAAACCTCCCTCATGTGTCTTCAGAGATAGCGTCCCAGAGATACAAACCTCACATGTGCCATCAAGGAAGGGAGAAGATAATCCTGGCACAGAACCATTCCCTGGCTTTCCCAGAGATGGATTCTCTGTTTATTTCTTCCTAGTGCCCCAGTTCAGGAACATCCCTGCTGATCGGATAATGTGGAGCACCCTTTGTAGTGAATAACAGCTAATGATGAAACATTCACAAAGAGTTTGAATCACTTGGTAGTAGAGCATCAACTCCAGCAGTCAACTCCAAATCAACTTCCCTCCACTATTCTGAGTAGCCTCTAGATCAAATATCAAGCTAAAAAATAATAACTTTTTAATGTGTGAGATTAAGTTTCCTTTAGGTAACTTAGTGATGGTTCCAATCAGACCATTTTCTAAAATTCACAGTGACATCAATGAGAGCTGTTGGCTAGAAATGTATATAGATTAGAAATATTGATTTTATTGTTTAGATTCTGATTTTGGGGTTTTCTTTTTGCCATTAGTACCATTCATACTATATATGTATATATTTGGGCAAAACGAGATTGGTTTCACTTTGGTTTATACTGTGTTGGCTTTGAAATCTGGATTATAAATATTTTACATGAAATTGTATTAGAAAGATTAGAAAGATTAGATGTGTTGTGGTTTTAAAGTTCGTTTAAACACCTATCTCATTATTTTTGTAAAATCTTGGATATTGCTAAGTATAAAATTTGGTGAAAGAGTGAGCAGATGGTAACTCAGTTATATTTTTGAATAACATTGGTTGAACTAGAAGCTGTGCTTGGTGCTTCACTTTAAGCAGACTCTAAGGCAACAGGGGTGGAGTTATCCAGAGTACCCTGCTGGAGGTAGGATGTGAAAGATCTTCGCTGACAGCAACCATGAATGTCGCACCAGATAAATCTTAAAAGGACCATCAGATAGGAAATACATTGTAGCAACCTGCCAGTGAATTTTGTTAATTAAGAACAATACATCATTTAGACCCAAGGCTGTGACTGCCGCTTTTAACTCCCAAGACAATGTTTTGTTTGTACAGCTGGGGAATGATGCAATGTGACTGAGACTGGCTAGGACAGAGCAGCATTCCTTGTAAATGTTCTCTGACTGTTACTCTTTGAGAGGTGAGCCTAGAAGAAGATAGTATCTATCTTAACAGTGGACATTCTGAAGGGGAAAAGAAAACAATGAAAAGCTCTTGAGCATCTCAAAGTCTGTTGATCAGAGACCTTGCAATGCATTTTCCCCTCTTGAATGTAGTGTCCTTGAGCCTGACCACATGCACATTCCTATTGCTCAAGCAGGGTTTGGATCAAATCCTTCTCTCTGAAGTTGATCATTAGTTCAAAATCAGAACCACTGGCTCTGAGATGTGCCTTGCAAAATACTTCATTAGGGACTTCTCTTAAACTTGCTGAGCCAGTAGCCCAGAACTGTGACTTCCGCCACTTTGCATTCAAGCACACTTCTTCATGTTTCCTTAGTTACCATATGGAAGAAAATTTATAGCAATATTGTGGTGGGATGGCAGGAAAGGAGGATAGAAACATTGTCTCTTTTATGACAGTAATGGAGAATATACCTGGCGTGATGTATTTCTTGAATCATAACTTCAACATTTGTTTACTCACTTCAACATTTGTTTTTTTCTAGCTGTTGCTGATACATAAGATTTACTCAATGAACGGTGCATTGATCCTGCATTGCTGTGAGCTGACTGTAACCAAGCATTTTCTTTCAGACCACCAGAAGGAGCTGTTGAACTCAAAACGTCTTTCCTTCAAAGCAGGAATCCCTAGTACAGCAGGGCAACCAGAAGAATAATAGAGCAGACACACTGTCTTCCTTGGAAATCAAGCCTAGGAGCAGATTCTTATTTAGAATCTGCATATTTTTCTGATTCACTATATTGTAGAATCAAAACTGATTTCTCAGGGTTTAAGATCCAAAGAGATGGGAAATCTATTGAGGCAGGTTTACCCATACATTTTTCCTCGAGGAGTGTGGAACTTGCTGTCTTCCATTAGGTCACAGCTCTGAGACATTAGGCTAAGAGACCTGCAAAACACTTGAGAGCTAATGGCAAATGTCCATAAGGATAAAAAAACCCCTGAAGTTTATCTTATCCATACTGACTGGCAATCAAAATGCACTGGCCATGTGCTAAGTGTTTTCTGAGGTGGTATGAAGATGTGCGATTATTTACTGTGTCTCATGATCAGATTCATAAAACGAGGCATGACATTTACCTTCTATGAGTTTGCTCCTTATATTTGACCAAAACCCCTAACACTAACAGAAAAAGTATTATTTTGCTTCGGCCCATCTTCCATTTGCACTTTTTTTTGTCTGACAACAGCCTAAAAATTTGTAATGATTCTTTGAAGGTGTTGCATTCTGTGTGAATGTATGTGAGTACTTTGAATGAGTGTTTAAATTAATGCTTAATTAATAAAATAGCATTTGTCACTAAGTTTCAAATTGGAATGTGCTATACAATTTGCTAAGTCAGTGTTTCCAGCATATTAAAAGAGCTTGTTATAAGCACGTGTATTATACATGTCTTTGGACTGACACACAGTGAAAATGTGTTTGAGGAATAAATTTTTCTAAAAACCTTCAGGCAGTAGTTCAGGCTGATTGATCTCAGCACCAGCTTTTCTTTATGTTGACTTTCTTACTTTATAACATACTTGTTCTCGTGACACTCTGCTAGTACTTAGGCACAAGTTTGGGTGTGTATGTACAATAAATCAAATATTGCTCTAGGAAGCTTATAGTGCAAATAGTAACTAAACATGAAAAATTTTAATATTAAAGTAATGGGAGAGCAAGGAGCAGGGAGGAACTGAAGGATACTGGTATGGAAAAAAAGAAAAGGTCTATTGACTGGACATATGTATTTTGAAGGTTTCATACATAGGGCTTGTTTTTTGTAACATGACAATGTCCAGTGGCCTTTTTCAGAAGTGATGAACTTCGGCTAGATATTTTGCTGTACAAAGTTGGAAGTTGAAGGTGGTTCCTATCTGAGCTTTAATCTATGTGATTGAGATCTAGGAAAAGATGGTTGGAAAATGATTACAAAAATAGGTACTATAGGCAATGAAGTATGGGTCAAAAACTCTTTATAAATTTATAAATACTTTTTTTTTTCTTTGTAACAGTCATAGAGATTTCTTCTCCCAAAAAAGGTTTAGCATGCTCTGTGTTCTTTTTCTTGGGAAGTGGGAACTAGTTAGATGTGGCTATGTGTCTGTAATGACCTTATACCCTGACTATTGACAATTTTCTGGAGTTATGTGTCTGATACTTTGATTAAAATTAGAAACAACGACCAATCAGTGCTCCGTAGCACAGTGGGACTAAGACCATATCAGCCAAAAAAAACGTATGTCATGCTATGGATTTTCATCCCCAGAGCCCTCTGTCATTGTGGCACAAACTATCAGAGGATCTGTCTCAGTCTGAGCCTGACTTTCTTGAACAACTACATCTCATAGGAGCAGCAGCATCATTAGCACAGAGAAAACAGTTTCCAGTCTTGGAAACTGTATATTTTCTCACAAAAAAAACCCGTTTTTCCATTAGATTCTCTGTAAATCTGCACCTTAAAGAAAAGAAAAATAGTTTTTACTAAACTAGAGCAAGAGCATACTTCATGTTATTTTGCCTCTCCTACATCAACTGGTGCTTGAATAGTCCTAAAAGAACCTAAATATGAAAGAAACACCTTTCCCTGTGCATGAGTCTCTTTAGAAATACAAAAATCTGTTACTATCAGTACATTATTTACAGAGATATTAATCTTATTTTAGCTAAATGAAAATAACAAACCTTCTTTGTGGCCTAATCAAGGAAACAGATTACTTCTGTCTGTCCTGTTAAACCTTGCTGAAGTGACATCATGTATTGTTCTGTCCTTTAAAAATGTACATCAGATCTGTATGCCTATGTATGTCCCTACAAAATTCTACTTTTCTATCTTATTCAGGGTGAGGATAATTGGACACTGGCTGCTTGGTTTGTTGAACTTCTTGGAGAGGATCCTGGTACTGGGAGTTGAGCCATGGAGTTGCTTTGCTAGGATTTCAAATAATGGTTTTGTGATGCAGCTTTTGTGGCTCTAAACACTGCGGGCTTAATTTTTGCCACTGATGTACAGAATTCCAGCCATATGCTGTCATCTCCAGGTTTGGAGTATTCCTTGGCTGTTGCATAGTGCTTGGCTTCTTCTGGCCATAGGATATAGATTACTGGAATAAATGAATTTTTACCCAGTCAGATTGTCAATATACTTATGACTCTTCTTGGTGAGTCTAATCTGTCCAATGTCAGTGCAACTTTTGTATGAGTAGGTATTTGTTGGCAAGAATAAAGGGTTCAAAATCTGGCCTCTTTCCAATATTGCAAAATTGTTACTCATCGTAACAGTGACTAGTAGAAGGAAACATATTCAGGACATTTTGATGGCTTCCTCATTCAGTAGCGAACATCTGTCTAAAGACACAGACCAGACTCACAGAGCAAGTAGGAGAAAGTCAATGCATCTTTGAACTCAGTCTCAACACTCAGTAGAAGTTTTCAATATTAATCTCAAGTCACATCAGCATTCTAAAATGTCAGTACATGCACTCCCTCCTTCAAATAATGCTGAGAAAGAGGCAGTTTCAGAGGCAGTTTAAGGCAGCTGATCACAGCTATGTTTCGCTATTGGAAGGGGAGAAAATTAGGTGACTAATGAACTAGAGACCTATTTTTGAAAAGATAAATGTAAACAACAGGCAAGTTACAAGTTTTTTACATGCTGGTGCTACGATATGATGGTGTCAGTGAGAGATGACTGCATCTGTGGTGCTCATGAAGAAAGTGTCTCCTTTCCCTTGTGTAGCATCTCCCACATTCCGTAGCACAGCCTATGCAGTCAAACTCTGTTAATTGTGGATATCATACATAGTTTCTCTTTTTCCATTGTTTTTTTTGTTTTGTTTTGTTTTGTTTTTTTGTTTTGGTTTGGTTTGGTTTGGTTTGGTTTTTCTGGGGTTTTTTTTGTTTTCGTTTTTTGGGGTTTTTTTTGTTTGGTTTTTTTTGGTTTTTTTTAATGAAGCTAAATCTGTCACAGTGAAGGACGTGGAAAAAGTACTCTGAAGCAGTCTGAGGATCCTAAGATCATACCTTTTCTGTCCTGTCTTGTCCTGTCCTGTCCTGTCTTGTCCTGTCTTGTCCCTTTCACCCTTTTGCCCTAGTCTTCAGATTAGACCATCTGTGAATCTTGTTATCTAGCACTGTGCAGAACAGAGTGATCTCCTGGCACAGCCAGTGTGTTGCCTTGGTGGGTTGTGTGGGATGCAAAAAGCACAATACATGCCTTTTCTGCCTGAGACTTGTTTATCTGCATGACACCCAGGCTGCTCTGGGAGAGCTCTCCTCTTGGTGATTGCTGGCAATCAAAAATGAATGAAATCAAGGCAAAGTTGGAGAAATTCTCCTATACAAAGAGCTACTCTAAAACAAAGCTGCATTTTTGTGGTGCATTGTCCTGGCTCTGTGTGAGTCCTGTAAAGAGACAAAGGCGAGCAGGAAGGAAATCTCAGCTGCTTAGTAAATGCCCTAATTTGATTTATTTTCTGCTCCCTTCCCCCACTCAAACTGTTCTGCTAACCTGTTAGTCCCAACTCAGACAAGTAAGACCTGCTAATCTGATTAGTCCTGACACACAGAAGCAAGGCTGCTGGGAAAAGCTGTATCCTTACAGCTGTTTCAGGCTTCAGCTTCGATCATAACGTTATGGGGTAGCTGAATGCATAGTGCCGTGTGACAGAACCCTGCAGCATGCACACAAGTGAGCAGTGTGATCATCACTGAAGATTTCTGCCCTTGGTCTGAGGCCACTGGAATATAAACCATGTTTCGTGTCACCTTCAATGTAGTGACAGAGAAAGTAACCTTCACCTTGGCAGCCTGCCCCTCCGCCACATGGAAGGTAAGCTCAGATATGCATAAAGTAAAAAGATTGATGGCACCGTAAAATGTGCTTCTAAACATTTTTACCAACTTTAGGCCATGTTTGAGATGTTTTAAGGGGAGCAATAATGTTTTAAGGGAACTGCACTGCAATGCACAACTGGTTGGAATTAGACTAAATAGATATGGTTCTGGAAAACAGCTTACTTGTTGCATTTTAAAGCTGTTCTCATTTGACTTTTAAAATAGCCAACTTCATAGCAATTCTCCTTATTCTGGCCTGGAAATGGCATTATTTATATTAACAGCAAATCTAGAGAGATACATAAACATAAGCTATTTATTTCTGTAAGGAAGGGACACTGTTTGAAGACAGTTTTCAAGCTTCCTAGATAATTTAAGAGTTCCAAGAATTTGTGAAATGTGTACCATGGTATGATAAACTAGAGCACATTGTGCCTCTATAATAAGGGATAAAATAAAAAAGACCCTTTAGATGCATGATAACACTTGGGCTGGAGTTGTGATAAAATTTGGCAGAAGTCAGAAATGCTTTGCACATCAGCTCCTTCTCCCATCCATCAATTCAGTTCACTTCTTCACTTCCATGAGATAAATGTTCCCACCTTGTCTTGAAGAGACTGGCATGGTTGGGATGAGATGGAAACAGGTTCATTGCCTTTCCTTTCTCTTCTGGAAATGTGTGCTTTCACTGTAATGTAGCTGAGAAGACATAGTATCTTCTGAAGTGTTGCTTTAAAAGCTTCCTTTTATAATTTGTGACTTACAGAGCAGTTACTGTAAGAACCTCACCTCTGTTATTACATCTTTCAGATATGGGACAATTACGGATATCTAGATACAGTGCCAGTGTAATTGCTCTTGCTTTAGCTGTCCATGATTCATTATGTGGTGTAAGTAGTTGTCATATATCTTTGCTATATAATTTTCTCAGTCTTGGGCCCATCTTTTCTCTAGACTTGTGAGGTAGACACTGCCTAGCAGCTGTTATTAGAAGGTCTTTAAAGGTGCTGGTACAGTGTGGTCCCAGCCAGAGCTGTGCTATATGTAGCACCATGTATTAAATAAAAATCTGTCAAGCAGGGCAAAGTGTGTTTCTAGTAAAATCCATGTGAAATGAATTTAACCAGGTGCTTTCTCTCTGGGGAGGGTTTATAGTAATATTGCTTCAGTTTCCCTGTTTATTAGGAAAACTTACTTTCCCAAATGTGTATTTATTAGCTAGCAATGAAAAGATCATTTCAATACAACATAAAATGGCTTTACTTATACTTGCTAATTGTGTGCTAAAGATTTTTCTTCCTTTATATCAGGACTTAGAACTCTCTGCCTTTAGATTGCAGGGCACTTGAAAGAGGGAATTAAAATGGAAAAAGATCCTGGATCTTACCTGGCTCATGGACTCTTGGAACAGCGAACAGGCATGCAAATATAACTCAGCTGCGTGTTACATTTCAGTGATCATTAATGTTAGACATGAGTACATTGTAGCAAATGCCTCTGGAAGAAACTGGCAAGTGCTGAAAAGTGCACCCTAGCAAGGCTTTTCATTTCTCCAGCTCTTCTTTTCTTTGAATAATTTAAATTATTTGATATATGCAATGTGCAAACATAAGTAAATGTTTAAAAGTAAAAGCTAAAAAACCCCTGTAGTACAGTACAACTTTGTAAAATGTAGTACATTTATTGATGAACTAAATAAAAAATAGGTAAGAAAGTGGGCACAATTATATTAAAGAAACAAGATGGCATGCCAAGCCAGCAGAAGAGATGGCTTTGCAGTAGAACTTACATAAGTAATGCAAAGTTAATTTACAGAAAACTTTGTGGAAGGAGTAAGTATATTTATTGCCAACTATTACAGCTGGAAAAAATCTGGCATGGTTTCAGGTGCACAAGCCTTCCATTTTGACAGTAGGAGGCTAATGAAAGACTGTTTCCCCACAACCTTACTTTGCTTATGTCCTCGTGTCAGCCAGAACAGCACTGGTATTGCAAGTTAATTTAAATCCTTTAAAGCTGAAAGAGGTCACATCACTGCTGGAGGAGGGAGGATGAAGATGCCTACTTTAAGACTGCTAAGTTTCCTTCTTCGAGAGTAAATGACCCACTCCACAGATAACGCTGACATCTTCTGCTTTTCCATATAGCACAACATGACCAGCAGATGAGTCTTGCTGGTGGGACAAGGATGCTGTGGCAGCTCTGTAGCTGTGGGTGTCTTGGGGCTGGGAGGAACAGAGTGAGTTCTGTCCCAAATTGTTACCTTTCTGCCCTATGCTATGCAGTGACAGTGCTTGTTTCCCTTAGAAATTAATTTCTGATTAGAAGTATTGGTGAAAAGTACTTTACCCTATTTAAATTATCTGTAAAATACTCATTTCTATGATGTTTTAATGAAAATAAGACAGTACTCCTGCTCCAGACGTTCCAGTCTTTAGGGCATAAACCTTGCTGCTTTTGCAATGCATTGTTTTGGAAAACTAGTTTAATTAGAAGCTGGGGGAGGGTATGGACACGGGGCAACTAGAGGGAAGTGACAGCTGAAAAGGGCTCAAGTTGACAAGCGCAAAAGGCTCAGAGTTGAACACGGCTGTTCACACAGGCATCAATGCCTGAAAGACAAAGCAAGAAGAATCACTACTATAAACTGTGAGCAACTTTATAATAAAGCCAGAAGGAGGGGACTGGGCTGCTCTTTCTCACCTCTCTGTGTCACTGCCTCCTCTCATTTCCCTGCTCCTTAAGAGAACAGGCTGCTGGTACTTCTTGTTCTGTTGACAGGTGTGTAGCTGGCCAGCAGAGCAAAAGGCTGAGTAATCTGAGATGTGTGTGGGTTACAAAAATCAGATTGCAGCCGGTATCAGCTTGATCAGAATCCCTCTTCAAAGGGCTTTTCAGGTTTTGCTCACTTGGATTACTGTTGCATTTTCATTCAGTTGCTGCTAACATTTTGGGGAGTCTTGTGTTGTGCCTCTTTGTGTCCTATATCTGGCTTTAAGGGCAGATAACAAGACCATTCAACTATTGATATACCTACAAACTCTTACCACGCATTTCCTAACCCATGAACAGACAACATGCTGCTTAGATAAACGCAATTCAAATTCACAGGGTACCAGCGGATTTAGCTACAGAATGTATTCACTCATGGAGGCTTAGCTATGCTCGAATCCTATTGAATTTCTCTTACTGTTGGTAGTTCGGCTTTGTTGAATTCTGTCTGAACTGTATGGGAGAAAGCAGCAAAAACTGCTGGTTTGTGGCTTTCTATTCAAGGCCAGGAAATTCACTTGATGAGGATCAACCTAACTCAGGGCTTTCTTGCCAAATGATGCTGCACTTTATCTCCATGACATGGACAGATAAATGAGCTGGGGGCAGCTTTGCAGTCAGTTGGAGCCCGACCCGAATGTGCACTGTTGCCAACTTTGGAAAGCTGCACAATGGCCCTGTCTCCCTGGCAGTTACAGCCGTTGGGGCAGGGACCTGTCGCCTGGAAGGCTGTTCAGAAATAATGATGTAAACCCCTCCCTAAGGACGTGGGAACAGTATTCAAATCTTATGAAGTGGGCGATATCTGTGATAGGAAAATGAGAAAAATTGGGGGGTAGTGCTCATCTTCTCTCTGCAGCAAGTTGAACACAATGTGGAAAGGATTGGTGGGGAGGTAGGGTGGCAAGCGTGGGAAGTGGGCAGCAGAACACAGCTTTTCTGGCTCAGATTAACCTCCCCTGTTGCTGCTTTGGAAAACTCAGACTTGCATAGAGCTACAGTTGTCTGCTCTGTTCAGCAAGAGTAAGTGCACTGTCTGTTATTACTTTGTTGTCATAGTTCCTACATACACACCCAGCATCAAAAACCACCACAGTAAATACAATACAAACAGAAACAGGCTGATCTATGGACTTCGTGCATGAAAACAAAGGACCAGAGCATGAGCAGAAGGACAGTAAAGTGGTGTCAAATGTCATTCTCATGTGATGGTACGTGAAAGAGCAGTGCAACAGGAGGACAGCATGAATGTGACGCACACTGTAATGGATTATTTGGGGTTGAATTCACTGTAAGGTCTTGCATTGGTCCAAGAAGCTGGTTTGCTCCCCAGATCCTATTAAAGCTGTGGAGGTGGTAGAGATGAGGAGGCTCAGAGCTTTTGGGGAAGAATTTCAGTTTGTTCTTTATTTGGGCCTTGTTTTTAGCCTATAGAACAGTATATTTCTCCTCAACAGTAACCACTGTTTCTAACTTAAATATAGAGCTGCTAAATACTTCCAAGTCTAACTTGCCTGGAAAAAAAATATTCAGAAACTTCTACTGCTCTCAGTCTTAATTTTAAAATATTTTTGTTTTTACTTTGATTTTAAAAAATATTTAGATATATACACCAGATACCTGTATATCAGCTTCAATGAACTTTGTTCAAGATTCACAAGCATGTGTGACATGTCTCTTTGTTCTCCCTGCTTGTGAGTGCAGACTCACATCTTGTATATTTGTCACTTTTGGATGCAGCCTAAAGGAGTTTAACAAAGACTCTTCCCTCTATACAATATTCAGAGCATTCTATGACCCCAAATACTTGTCTCAGTAATGCTGAACACCACTTCACAGCAACACAACCACCTCTGGGATTATGATGCCTAATTTGGGAACTGCTGCCACAGAAACAAATACTTTTTGAAGTGACAACTTACTATTACTTCCAGCAACAGCCTCAGAGTTTTATTACCTTGAACCATGATGATAGATCAAGATTTTATTCCTGTCATTATACTTCTGGGAATTTTATAGCTCCACATGTCTCCTCAAAGTTCTTGCTAGCACAGATTTGCACATCTTTAGAGATCTTAAATCCCTTTCTCTCTATTTTTCATTATGTATAGCATGCCCTCCTTTGCTAGCTTTTGCTCCTCAACAAAAATATCAGGAAGTTTTTAGCCCCTACTAAACTCTTACATGAATATTACTCAAATGGATCAGTAGGTTCTTGCTGAGGGTTCAAGTAACGCATAGAATCAAGCCTGTGATGCTCCTTTGGTCCCCAGCTCTAGTTCACCAGCAGATGGTAGCAAACATCGCCTTCCTTGCGAGCTTCGCCTGGGCTTCAGCGAATGAGAAAGGGCCGGGGTGCCTCATCGGAATCATATGTTTCCAGCTAGAAGAAATAAGCTGTAAACAAAGTAGTTGTGCAACTCGTAACAAGGAGGATAACCACGGAAACCATGGACATATTGCTGCATTCGGGACAGAACAACTAAGTAGAGGTCGGAACAAATTCACTGCAGTGACTTGCACTGAATGGCATGAGAAGCATTTTGGTGTCACTGTTGTTCTCGTGGTGACAAAAAGGGACCATTATTTGCAATGTAGCAAATGAACAACATCCAGGGAGTCATGATAAAATTGAAACTGCTCTGGGTCAGCTCTGCCTGTGTATGTTGACCCTTTGTACTGAAGACATGGAAAGTTCAGGAAGGCAACAGCCTAACTAAAGGCAGTTTCTAGCCATTTATTGGGTTTTATTCTGAGCTGTACCACTCTAGTTCGTTTATGTTTGATATGGGCTGCTGATTACCACTTTCTCTTACTCTCTTCTGTAGGCTTCTCATTCAAATGGCTTGTTATGGCGGCAACTTCTCAGCTTCTTTTTCCTAACAACACCCAGAATGACAACAACTGAAATGAGAGACATGGAAGGGAGAGAGGGACAGGATAAAGTACAAGGTGCTAAACTGTGGTGTAATTCCTGTAAGGAAATGTCTCTTCATTTGTAAGACAGTACAGCATAGATCTGGGCAAACTATTTGTGGGAAATCATTGGACACTTTTGCCTATACTGTTTTCAATTGTACCACTTCTACTTTCAACTACCTTACTGAAGATTTGAAATGCTTTGATTTCTTCATTCAAACATTGTTTAATTCCATAAGCAGTTTCTGGGAAGCATTTCCTTTGTGCTCATTTCTCCATTAATAATTGTTTGTTGACAAAAATCCTAAGAGCTACCTGAGTGCTTACCGAAATTGATTTCTATGTTTATTTACTGGAAGTGAAAAAAAAATTAAATATAATTTAAAATAAGACAATGGCTTTTTACTGGGTATAAAAATTATTCCTTCTCCAGTGCTTACCATATCCTGGGCCAGAAAACTTTTGTTGGTTAAGCTTTTAGAATAGAAAGAGAAAGGAAGGAATCAGTTACCATGTTATGCTGCTCCTTTCACAGGCTGACTTGATCTGGAAGATCAGAACACAAAGGAGAACTGGCTACAACTATGTCAATGCTTATGCCCCATACCTGAAGATTACAGGATTCTCCTTTGGCCTTAAATCCTCCTATTATCTTGTGACTACCAGAAATATCTGAATACTTCTGTGCCTTTGGCAGGTATAACAGGTCTGAGTCCTTTTAGCTCCATTGGCAGGAGTCAGTGGTGTTATACTGTGCTGAACTGCATATGCAGGGTATAAAGTCCTCCCAGTATGACACTTGTCTCCCAGAGCTGTGCTCTTGACAGAGACAATGAGCTATCAGTTCAGGGAAAACCCAAAATTTTGCTGTAGAGCTTTTTGCCCGTATCCCTTGGCAAGGGGATATGCTGGGAAAGGCCTGGACGTTAGTCAACCTCACAACATAGTTTGACAGAGATAGAACTGGAAGAGGGTATGTGACAGTATTTTGAATGTCATGGTTTGGCAGTATGGTAAATCTGCCTTCAGGGACCCTCACATTTCGTCAGAAATGCCATGGCCATCTGAAGCCAAGCTCTGATTTAACGTAAACTCACTGCTCATTCAAATTTGTTCAAAACTACTGATGGATCTACTTTGTACTGTCAGGTTTTATGCCCAATCAGGTACAATCCGTCTGAATATTTCCATTCTTATGCTTAGATCAATGAACAGCTGCCTCCCATGGCCATCATAAAGCCTCCATAGTAGGATGAAAACATTACAGAGCTTAAACTCTCTCCTGTGTCGTGTGCTTAATCTGTCTGAACTGCAGTCACCTTCTCAACTCTGATCAAATCCATTTTATACTATTGGTGATGCTTAGATACACCACCATGGAACCCCAGCCTAAATGCAGCCATACAGGAAGCTGGTGTCAAAACTGTGAAGTCACATCTCTGCTTGACCACATTTGCATTCCCAATACACATAAAGGTGAACGTGCACTATTTCAAATATTACACTCAAAATGTCTGTACTTCCTAGTTAACATCAGCGCTACCTTTAGTCATCCTTTACTGGCCTTATGGTATATTAGGAAAGGAGGTCTTGTAAGATGAATCTGGGTAAGAAAAAGGAAGGAAAGGAGGGAAAGAACAAATGTGAATTGGAGAGGGTGACTAGAAACCCAGTAGATTGCAAGTGGGAATTGCAAAGTTCACGTTGAACATGAAGAAGGGTTGCTTAGAGCTCTATGGAGACTGGAAAATATGATGGCACAGCACCAAAACAAAGAGGCATGTGAATGGGGGAAGTTTGGGATTTATCTTGTAGAAGTTTTGGATTCTGACCAAAAAGAGTAAACTTTATGTGAAACAGTGATTTGATGAGAATAATTATGAAATGATAGAGTAGCTATGTGTTTTGTCCATGGGATTTGGTTTCTGTTCCAGTGCAGATGTTTAGCTCTTGGTAGTCATAGTAGTGCTGTGATATTATAATTCACTTAGGCACTTTGTGTCTTTTTTAACAATATATGAAGGTCTTCTGGCTATTACTGTCACAAAATCAGCAGTTGCAAACTTAGGGCAGCATGTATAAATCTTCTTCCACAGATTCTTCATTCCTTTTTATATAGTATCCATGGTCTTAGTGCAATTAAAAGCATCCTAAGTGCTTTACAAAATATAAAAAGACATGGTCCTGGCCTAAAGTGCTTCCTGCTTTAGTTCAGACATGACAGAAGACATGTGAGAAATGAGTGAGATGGTGCAGAAATGAGTGAGACCCAGAATTCCTCTAAAGGGAGCACTCTCGTGTGATGTTTATACAATCTAAACATTAAATTGTGTCCATCCCCCCCTCTCCTTTTTGAGGTTAGCATAACTTTTTCCGATGCAATTGTTCTATGACATTAACTGGCACTCAGGGAGCTCTGACTGATGACAGCTTCATTTTTTACTTTTGATAAGAGCTCTTGTGAGTCACACCCAACTTGGGGCATTAAAGAAATATGTATCAATTTATCTTAATATGCCATACTGTAAATCACAGTGATTTACCTGCTGCTTTAGAAGAACTTCAGCAACCCCTGCAGCAGGGATAGGCACCTCCAAGTGCTTGGGGGTGGGAAGTTGAGAAAAACACATATTGCATACATCCTTTAACTCCCGATATGGCCATAAAATGCAGTAGAGATATTTCCTGAGCTATACTCTGTTCAAGTTTCTTATAAGGCCAGCAAGTTCTAATCAGACTGGTAAAAACCCCAGTGGTCTTTGCAAAACCGGTCTCAGCAGCAGGGAATGTTTAGCAGTGTCTTTTACTGCTGCATTGACAATAACAGCACTTCTCATAAAAATTATTTCCTGGCAACACCTCCTCTCTGAACCAGACAGAAAACTGTAGCTTGAAAATCTTTATTTACAACTGGGGAAAAGTAGTCCTTTAGTGAGCTTCTGGCTGTTACTGGGGTTCCACAGTGCAATATTTATCTGCTTCCCAAGGAAACTGGCCAGATTATCCATGTGATCGTGGATCATACTGTGCTGGTTCCACAGCTGTTACTGACCCTGAGGGTTAGGAAAGACAGGATATTGCATGGATTTCCTCAGGTCTTGCTATTATCACACCAAGACCAGAATGTGTCCTTCCTACTGGCCATGGGGTCTCTCTGTGATCAGAGAGGAGGAGTGGAGCAGCTTCCTCAGACAGTCACTTTGGGTTCAGTTCACACAGGCACATCTAACTCTCAGGAAGAACCATGCCATTTACTTCCTTTCATGTCTTTAAGCATCCTTTCCTCTGTTCTCTTTGGCCAGGCAGTCTTATCTGTCTCTGATTTAGATGTGATCAAATCAACATCTTAACTCCTAGCACTTTACAAGGGAAGATTTCAGATGGTGATGGTGGCAGTGGGTATTTCCTTAATGTTCATGAAGAGAACAGTGATCGTACAGTGATCAGCAAGCAGCTAAAGATGTTAGATTGGATCACCCTGGCGGTCACTACACCTCCTTTGGCTCTGATTTCCAGCACCCAAGCTGAATGATGAAACTAACCAATGCAGGGGTCCAACACATTTGTCAAAATGCTCTCAAGGACCCATTGTTTAATTCCATATGGAATTTAATCAATTAGTGGCTCTGAACATTATCCAGCAGCACCACTGGCCTCCACTGGCCAGCCTCAGCTTGGCTTGTGCCAGCTTTGCAGGCTCTCTCTCACAACCAGGTGGTGGAAGGGGATTGCAGGCAGTGCTGAACCTATGCAGAAATGAGGTGGAATTTTTAGCAAACATTCTCCACTCTAAACTCATTCTGCTTGTTTTCCTTATTTCCCAGTCTGAAATTGGGACATTTCACCTCTTTTGTCATTATCTGTTGTCTCATTTCCAGGTTGAACTAAACTAAGGGGAGCTGCACACCTTCCATGAGTGCTGTGTGGGCCTTGTAGCAGGGAGGGGTTCTGCTGGCCCCTCATATGACACAACTTTCAGTAAAATGATTCTGGGAAGGAAAAAAAATGTGCTTGAAAGAGGGAACTGAAGTGAATAGAAAGTTTTCCATTTAAAGTTGGCAAATCACTTGATAAAATGAGTGAAACAGTGAGCTGTGCATAACTCCAGGTATAGAGTATGTGGTGTGACAGACTTCTTATGACCTCTTCTCTATCTTGCCACCCTTTGGGCAATAATATCACCAAGCTCTGGAAGAACACTGTAGCACTGTAAGCTCAAAGATAAGCTGAGAGGCTTTCGCCATTTAAACCTCTTTAGGGTCCTAGTGCATTAACACGAGATTTATGTAGCACAAAAATTACATAAACTGTCCTTTACAGAAAAGTTCTCTTTTGAGTGTCAAAATTTTTCTTCTCTCTGAAAGCAAAGGCATTGCTGCATTGGCATTTAACACTATGGTTTCTACTTCCTTCTCCCAGGGCTCTGAAGCTGATTTTAGAAGATCAATAATGTGTCTGTGTGTAGTCTGCAAGTTTGGGTTTGCTAAAGAGTATTAAGGTATATAGAGTTTGATACTTTCTTCGGTTCAACATTAAACCAAGCACTTCTTCACTGTTTAAAGCTGCTGTTTTGACCTTTATCACTGTATTAGAAAGCAGCAGCCAGCTCAGCTGTTTGCAGAAGTTGTTTGCCTTCTACGAACTCGGATTAGCTGTTCCAGTAGCACATTATTATTGTACACTATTATAACCATTAACTAGTAACTCTTCAACACAATGAATCTCTGTATTCTGAAGAAACTAGAGCACTCAGTGGGTCCAGTGCCCATTACTCAAAGGATTTTGGACCAGGGTTTGTCCCTGAATTACAGAAAACATTAACTGTCTGGAAACTAATCATGCAACATTCTCTTTGGCTGGTTACCAAGTCCTTGAAATATCCACCAATTTTTCATAAGACATAAAAGATCTTTGCAATTTTCTCTCAGTGTTTTTCAGGAAAATGGGTAAGTCGGTACTAATTACAGGCTTTAATGGCTGAAGAGTTTCATTAAGGAAGATCCATAAGGACCAACTGTCTAGGTTAGGAGACACAGTATTTTCCCTTCTGGAGGAAGGCTGGGAAGGCCTATGTTTGTGCTTAGCCTTCTCTTACTAGACAGAGTTCTTGCTTTTTCTAAGCTATGTTTCTAAACTATGGGTTTAGCATGCTCTGCAGGTGGCCCAAAACCCCTGGTCCCTCAATCATCTTTATAGGGAGGCAGTGCATCCCACCTAATCATATTTTACCAGTGAAAGCAGTGTGATAGTTCAAGGCCTGGAGGGGCAATGATATGTGTATGTTTGAGTCTTATCTCAACAAATATTCACTAGGCATACAGAGAATGGACCTTGGTGCAAGAGTGGGAAAGATTCCCAGATTCCAGGTTAGTTATTGTCAAATATCAGGTTTATAAAGCAGAAGAATGACATTTCTACCTGTAAGCAATGCACCATTCATTTGTCCAGAAACTGAAGGACTGGTTGTCTCAAACGATGGATTATCTGAGCTACTGTTTCTGAACCTAAAAATATTACTAACGAACATTAGTCATGAGGATGTTCTTGTTTGTGCCAATGTTTAGCCAGTAGATTTAGTAAATGATCTCCAGAATTTGAGACTCTGCCCAGTTCTATATCCAAAGCTCACCAGCAAGAGGGAATAATTTATGCCACTCTAAAGTAAAGAAATAACAGAGTGAAAACATTAAAGTAATAAGACAAAAGCCTGGCTTTAGCCAGGGTACAGAAAAATATTAATCTGATTTTGAAAGCTGATCTCCTTCTCTCAGTTTCACTGCACACACTACAAAATAACTCTTACCTTAAATGGATCATTTATAACATACCAAATCCATAATTTAGAAGAATTCAGACATAAAGCGGCATGTATAGTTCAGTAACATGACATGAGTCACTTGGAATTTCAACTGCAAAACTCAGAATCCGAGACTGCAGACTGAACTTTTCTGATGAATTCATTTTCCCCAATTAGAGATCCTACAGCTGTCCTTTATGCTTTGTAGTTTTACTAGCAGAACAATTTACTTCAGCCTGTCTATGTGTAGTGAATCTATCATGAATTATGGAAATTTGCTGGGAAAGCCTGACTTTTTCCAGTGTTTGTTTCAGGGATTCCCGGTACTTCTGTTCTCATATGCTTTAATGGTCTAGGCAGAAAGAAGTAATTTCAAATACTGTTAATGAAATTCACTTAAAAGTCTATCTAGAGATATAAAAACTCATCCTTACAAAGATACTATTTCCTTCTGCCAAAGTAACGCACATATTACACTAAAAGAAAACTTTGGTGAACATAACAGGCTACTCATTAGGTTTTCACCAAGGCAATTTGAGTTATTGCAAACACAAAAAGTGTTTAAACTTGTATTAGTGAGATGCATTGGCAAAATGTTGTAAATTGAAAGTTTAATTCTGAAGCAGATAGTTAACCTGGGAAAGGAATCCTCTGACATTAACTTATATGGCATCTAATGGGTACAGGGTTGAATATCTCAGTTGGTGAAAGGATACTGTGCTCTGGACATTTGTGATTTAATATAAAGCCTTATAAATTGAGGGAGAAGCTTTCCAGGCTTTGGATCACTCTTCTGAGATCTAATTCAATATCAAGTCAAGCAGGATCCATTTCCTAAACAAAATCGCTGGTATAGGCAGATAACAAAGGAGCTTCTGTATTCTTTTAGGCAAGCAAAAAGGGAGAAGATTGATTTCAGAAGCCTTGAGATAACGTCCAAAGAATCAGAATGGGTATGCAGATACATACTCTTAAAATTATTATGACCACAGTAGGTTAAAATTATTATGATCACAGTATTCCTTGATTTACTGTCAGCATGGTCAGACAAGAAGCACAGATCCAGCCTCTTAAGTTACATAGTAACTGCAATGCAATTTAAAATCCTTTGCTCTGAAGCTGATTTTAACATAGATGTTTACAAGGCTTCATAAGGGATTAGAAATTTATCTTTTGGCCATTCTATTCTTCCAGATGAAGAGGTGGTCTTCAGCTTTAGGATGCCCAGGTTGGACCATTTGTGCTTCTAAATCTGACTGTCATGGGACATTTAGAAATATGTGAAATCAGACCCTAATAAAGAAGCAGAAATTACCAAGCTAGTAATGAGACAGGAGGTATAGAACCTACAGTGCATCTGCACCGAAGACCTTTGTTTTTTATAATGTAGTTGTGTCAGTGCAACCCCTTGAGGTTAATGAACCACTCCCTACTAACCTACAAGTGCAATTTGCAGCATTGGAAGTCCTGTTTTGGCCCTAGGTAAAATCCATGTATATGAGAGGTTTGGTAGCACCACAAGTAGGCAAGAATGATGCTGTTTTGGTATAGAGAGCTGGATCACCTGCTATCTTAAAACTTCCTGTTTTTAAAACACATTTTGTGTTTTAAACTTAAAACAATTGCCCGTTGAATAGGCAGCAAGAAAGCAAAAGGGAGCTCACCTTGTCTACTTACAGCATTACTTGAATTGAAGGCTAAACAAGCTATTTCTTGAATATTACAATATGGCAATGAAATAAACCTATCAAATTGGGCAGGAGTTGTATGCTTGTGCAGGGAGAGGGACAGATTCACTACTGCACTCATCTCTTGCTTCAGAATTGCGGACTGAATTGTGATGAACCACGGCAGGAAAAGTATGGGGGGCAAAAATATGTGGGCAAAAATGCTGATCTTTCTAGCATTTGGTGCTTTCTGACAAATCTATGCATGGGGGTGTTTTAATATTTATTTACCATTGTAGTGTTTTATGTTCACGAAATATATTCATAGTGAAGCTGCACTCTGTTAGATGTTATCTATGTAGATGTGAAGAGTTTCTGCCCTAAAGGATTTATAAACCAATAATTCTAGTTCAGTTTAAACAGAAGTTATTTAGTAAGCAAAGCCTTTGGAAGTCTGTTTCCTGCTTATAATCAGTACTGACTTCTATATTTTCAGATATGCTGGGAAAGGAATCTCCTGAGCTCGAACAAACTACTGAACAGCTTGTCTGATAGCTGCTCAGCATATTTATTTCCCAGTGACCAAGGTTTGTTTCACCTGGGGCTGGAAGTTCAGGAGCTTGGAGGCCTGGTGCCTGTGTTCCTGTTAGCAGAGCTCCAGTAGGTGACAAAGGGAACTCTTGTGGGAGCCAGACTGCATCATCATGTTTCACCCTTGCTATCCAAGCCAGCAGCAAATTAATTTAGTTTAGAGCCAAGAAAGATCATTTCTATGGTGAGAAGTGGGAAATTGTTCTGTGAGTAATTTTAAATTGTCTTAGTGTCAGGGATTTTTTATTTTCTTTTAAATCTCTCAGTCTTGGTTTTTAGGAAATTCTTTTTGCTATTTGATATAATTTTTCCATTACTGAGCTTTATCATTGTCTATACCAAAAACTACCTGGATGTGAAATCCTAAAGCACTTTTTTCTGCAGTTTCTTTTCAAACAAACTACTTGAAAAATAGAGTTTTGAACAGATTTTATTATTGACTCCTGAAATTATTAAAATCAGTGCTAACTGCTTATGAGCTGAATAGGTCCAGAATTTTTTCTTTGTAAGGAATATACTGCTAGAGTTTTTTTTTTTTTTTTTTTTTTTTTTTTCTATGCTCTTTAGAACTAGCTGACACCTAAATTGTTTAATTGCAGCATAGATTGTGTAGAAAAGTGTGGAGAGCGCCAAGGGACAGCTTATTTGACTTTCCGTAAGAAGACATTTTGCTACCAGATGTGTTCATACTCTTTGCAAATGTACTTTGAGAGCTTACTTCGAATATTGCTTGGAATGACCTAGCATTATGTTTTATGAGCTCCTGTAACAGAGATTTCCTGTAACAAGACTTAGAGGCCATTACAGTAGAGGTACAGTTCTAGGAACTTAGACCATGCAAGTTTTCCACCAAACTGGGATGGCTCAGCTCCTGTCACAGAAACAGTTTGGCTTTCAAAGGTAAGCCAGCTCTACTTTCGCCTGTCCTTAATGCAGTGGGCTATGTGATATGCTGGTTCAGTATTTGTGGACTGGAACTATCACTGTAGAGTGGGTGATTCGGACTCAGTGAGGTGGGAGCTGCTGCAGCCCCGTGGTGCAGCAGGATCCTTAAACATGTGACACTGTTGTGTGTTCGGAATGTTTCCCCTCAGGAAATATTTGGATGCTTTTTATTAACAGGTGGTCTGCAGGAGTTTTGTTTCCAGTGTTACAAAGAATAAACATACATTTTATTTTTGAGGTATTTTGATGCTTCTGCATTTGTTCTTTAATAAAGCTAGAAAGTGTGGAGAAGACTGAAAGTTAAACAGACTGAGCATATAAACCTTTCTCTTTTGCCACACCGTAAAAATACCAGTTTCAAATCAAGTTGCAAATGGTCTTTTAAAACAGATTAATTCGAGCGTGCTCTTTCAACCCTGTTAAACTGTCATCTTCCCCGGAGTGGGGATAAGCACAAATCAAACGCACAGATCACAATGACCCTGGTCATTGTGGAGGAGTTGAAAACTCATCTGATGGTTTGTGAATGACCTTTCTCTCTGCACCAGGCTGCATGTCACTCTGCAGTCAAATACCCATTTAATTCCTAATCTAGTGCAGGTGAAGTTGTTTACTCGGCCCGCGCCGCACACGCGCGATCCCGAATTCCCGGCCGTGCCCCGGGCGCGCCCCGCGGGCTGCAGGAGCGGGAGCGCCGCTGGAGGGCGAGCGGGGGCCGGCACGGCCAGAGCGCTCCGCTGCTTTTCCTCCTGCCCTCGGCCCTCAGTCAGACCTGTGTGCCTTAGGTGGGAAACCCGGGCTTGCTCCAGAACCTCTGAAGCAGGTTTTTGGGTTTTGTTTTGTTTGGTTGTTTTTTTTGATTGTTTGGTTGGTTTTTTTTTTTTTTTTGGTCGTTCTAACATTAACGGTATGAATTCTTCATGAAGTTCTCTTGTTTAGCTTCTCAGAGTCAATGAGTCACATTGAGTCACTGAAGCATTCCTGGAATTATGCTTCTTAGACGTTAGAAAATGTCAGAACAGTAACAACATTTCCCCTCGTGCTTCTGGAAAATGAATGAAATATGAATCCCATTAGTTTGAATAATTCTGATATTGGATAATTGTACTGGTCACAGGTTTTATTTTTTCCTTGATGCCACATGTTGTAAAGTCAAGTTGAAACAACAGGAAGACAGAAAGAAAAAAAGTAGCATGGTATCCTGTGAACACCAGTGGTATCATTATCTTCTCTTTGTTTTCAGAAATAACCTAGTAAAAGGTTCTTTCAAAAGCTAAATGCCTCTGTTGAATCCATTCTCTGAATCTATTTACCAGCACAAAAGACTTCAGCCTATGAATCAACACAAAACCTTAAAGAACAAGGACAAATGCAACAAATATTCTGCCGATCTTGTGCTATAATGTAGCACAACTTTTAATTTGTGCATAGCCAGGACATGAGGTTTTCGTGTTTATAAAGGTCAGGATTTGGGTACTCTCTAAAGTCTGTTTCTGATCCCTTCATTTTGCACGTATTAGGAAGTCATAAATCAGTATAATTCACTTTAGAAGTAGTAGTACATTTTAAAAACATTCTGAAATTATTCAGCTTATCAGTAAATCAACTGAATGACATTTCTACTTCTCTTTGCAATTCTCCCCCTGCAATTAAAGGACTTTATTTATTTTATGTGACTTTCCTTCAGAGTTTGTTCTTTTAGACAACCTTTTAAGACAGCAGTAGTCTGAGCCTTATAGTTTCCATCAAACTTCTGACTACATTTGAAAAAATTGACTCCTACTAATGCTGACAGTAGGATCCATGTGTACTTTTCAACTGGATATATTAATGGTCCCTGTAAAGGTGATGTTTCAAATTCAAAGCCAGAGCAACCACACTGTCTGCATTATTTGTTATTCTTTCATCCTAATCCAGAGCGCTGGTGAACAGATGCAACATGTTTCTTTTGATCAGTGATTTCCTGTCCTCAAAGGACCTTGTGAAATTGCCTCTCCTTCCCATTTCCAGATGGTCATTCAGAGGTTCAGTTGAATTAGGTTTTGAAAACATTAAACATTATCTCATTCAGTTCTCTATGATTATGTTTTTATTGCTTTTATGAGAAGGGCTTGCTGAACACTCTCTAATCTGAACACAGACAGTTTTTGCCTGTGACTTAGGTGGCACCACATCCAAGTTGTCCATGAAATCTATCTGATAATTTTGCAGACAAATTGGTCATGAGTTGTCTAGAAACATAGAACTTATGAGAGTATCTTTTTGCTCAGGGCAACTTTATCTTATGATATCTCTCAGGGTATCAATCCTTCCTGTCACAAACTAGTGGACATCTGTGTACTAAAGCTTTGGTGTTGTTTTATTAGCAGTATGTTTAAGACATACATTTTGGTGGTCCAATGGTTTGTTTTGCTCACTGACTTGGAGAAAATGCTGGCAGCAACGCTTAATAAATTTTCATTAGTAAGAACTTCACCAGCTATGAGTTTTCTATTTCTTGTCCACACAGTTTCCATAGAAAGTTTGAGATATGGATTACAAGAATTGTCTTTGACAAGCCTCCTATTAATGTTTTTCAAATGTGGAGAACTACAGAGGTTTCTGTTTCTCAAAATATTTCCATGGATCATGTTCTGATTAAAAATGTATGTATCCTATTATGTGTATGAGCTGTCTCCCCTGAGATGTGAAACTTGTGACCTACTTTTAAAACTGCACTAGTGCAGTTTCCCAAGTTCTGCTGGACTCTCTTTCTCAGTATCTGCACCAATTTCCTGCACTATGCTTTGGATGTGTCTTGCTGCCCTCAGTAACTCTTGCTGTCATTCTTCTTTATGTTGGCAAGCTTCCATTTTATGCCAACATTCCTGCAAGAACAACTGAAGACTGACACTGAATCATATCAAGTCACCCTAATTCTTCTTCAGTTAAAGAGATTTATTTTGATAACCTGGAGCTCTGGACTCCATGAAGCATCTGGATGGCTGGGCCCTTGTTCCTTGGCCTTTGGTAGCTGGATGATTTCATGAATCTGATGCAGAGTTGAGCTCATTCATTTTATTCTTCCTTGTGTTCAGGGTTTGAATCGTTCTGTGCTACTTTTCACTCCCATTAAAATCTCTCAGTTATTTTGTCATCTGCTGCTAGAATATCAGAGGAAACTAATATTTGATCAGAGTAAACTGATAAAACTGATATAAACTATCAGAGTAGTTCTGGACATACTGTGGTGCTGGCTTCTCCTGTCCTTGTTATATAACAATGTGCATACTAAAAGAGGTGCCTCTCTCCCTCCCTTCCATTAAAAGGGTGCAGTCTGCTTGCCTACCTGCCTACCTCAATGCTCATGTGACTGGATAGATATTTCTGCAGGTGCAAATGAACCATATCAGCAGTACAAAAAATAGGAACGGGGCAAGAGGAAGCCTGGGGAGAGGTTTAAAGGAATTTAGGGAGAAAGGAGATGTGAGGAGCTAGGAAAGGTCCAAGAATGAGTAAGCAGGGAGCTAGAGGTGTTATGTGAGAATATAATTGAAGAGAGAGAAGGATGAGGATGTAATCTGAAATGGAGAGGGTTTTTTGGGTGAAAAAAGGTGGTCAGAAGTAGATGCAAATCATTACAAGAAGTGAGGGAAAGTAACAGTCTCTAGAGATTATGAGGTACAGAGAGCAATGTAGTACATTGGGAAGAAGGATCTCTGTTCCTGTCCTCTCCCTGGACAGGAGATGGTACTGGAGGCCCTGTTACCTCAGCAAGCTACAGAAGGAAGAGTGCCCTTGAGTGCATGTTTAGACTTTAATCTTGGTTAAGATATCTTATTGTGGGGAAGTGGGGGACCTTTCATTTTAAAAGTTTACTGTAAAAATCTGGTGTGATATGTTGATTTCATATTGATCAGAAATTGGCAGCCACAGTCTGGTTTATTTCATAGTGTTTGCAACTTCTTGATGTGCATCTACAGGAGAAAGACATTTTCTGCCTCTGTACCCTCTATGAGTTTACTTTAAATTAAATTCATTAGGCTCTCCAAAGTCCTTTAAAGAGATATTGCCATGCTTAACAGAGCCCAAATACATTATCATATTAGTCGTAATCAATCTTTTGATTAGACTTTGCCTTCAGTTCAACTACAAGCTCCTTTGAGAAAAATGCCTGTAATTGAGTATATTTTGATACTGAGAATACATTCTGTCAGTTTTTTGATAAAAGTTCTTTGCTATCCCAAATTTAATAGAATAACAACAAGACATGATGAACTTAGTTGATCACATCCACTCCAACACAAAATTATCATGTTCTTGTAGATAATTATTTCAAGTAAAAGTTCTGTCAATAAAATGTAGAGGAGATAATAATTTGTCTTCTTTTCATGATTAGTGCAGGCCTCATCCCACTTGTGTTATTCACTATTTTAGCCACAGTAAAGTATTGTCTAAATGTCCTGCTAGAAAAGAGTTTATGTGTTTGTGGAATAAGATGAAGATGGAAATATTAATTTTTCTTACATATGCTTATAAATAATATATGTATGGAAAAATTAAGGAAATCTATTATGTCCAGCAGCCATGCCATAAAATGTTTTTCATCCCATCACCTGGATTGCAAAAATTTCTTTCAGTTTAACACATTTTTTTGAAAGTTCTCATTTTTCTGTTCAGAAAATTGGTTATTTGAAATATAGCAATTACTAAATCTAGGTTGAATGCAGCTCTTAACATACATAGTCAAGATGTTTATAAACTTCACCCTTTAAATTCAGGGTTTATAATTTTTTTCAGGTAATAGAGTGTTATACTCGACTTTTAAAAATTCTTACATCAAATGGTTTAAACTATTTTTTTTGCTTTAGTAGCTAAAGCTCAGAGAATTTCAGAAGAACCTACCAATAAAGATGCATTTGTTAATGTGGGAAAATAATATTATTCTGCTTATTAGAGAAGAAACACCTGCACAGAGTAGTTTAGTTTTGAATTTGATGTGCAGAAGTATTTGTATGTGTGTGAATCTGCAGCTCTTTCTAGATGCACCAAATAAGGGTTAATGTTATCTCTAGGCCAGAAGCTGTTTATTAGCACTGCTATGCCACTGAGTTCCAGCTCTATGTCTGATGAGGGAAAAGGATATTAAAGCACTCACCTAAGATATTGAAGCAGTAAAATTCATTTGTGAAGATTATCATTGTGGCACACAATTTTATTCCAAAATAAGAGAAGCAAAGAAATTCTGTGTAGTGTTGCAGCATGAATGTGTTGTTCCTTCACTTGGGTAACCAGTTATCTCCCACTACTATCTCCACTGTATGTTTGAAGTGACATTTTGCAGCTCCGATTCCACTGGATTTCCACAGCTCCTTATCACAGCAACCCTCCAAGCATGCCACAGAGCTTCAGATGTCTGCACATGGGGATAGCACAGTGAATGGGCCAGCAAAAGGAAATTTGAGAAATGCTTGGTAAATTGATTCAAGAAAGTAGACATTTCTAGGAGACAGACTTCAGATCAATATTCAAGTCTGATCTGTGGTAAGCAGTGACTGTCCATATTTCCTTGAGCTGGAGGATGAGAAAACATGCTCTGTGCATTTCTTAAGTTCTTGTTTTATTGCTTTCACAAAGATTTTGCATAGTCAGAACCTTAGAAGCTGACCAGAAATGTTTCTAATGTAAAGGTACACACAACTTTATCAAATCTGTGCTACCTAATAGTCCTATGAATTGTTTGGGATATTATATAGATCTCCTAGGCTACAGAGGAACTGATTGTGGAATTCCCTAGAAGTCAGATGGAGGCATTTTATTGTTGCTGGGAATCACTAGAGACTGTGTGCTTCACACAAGAAGATATTTCCTTGCAGGTAGTGAAGGAATAGAAGTTTTCTACTAGTACTGCTCACAGCAAACTGTGAGCAGTTCTGGTTCATCCAACTGACCCCATTGTTACCATGCTTCAGCCAGCATTGCGTCCTTCTGGGCCCCTGGATTTGGAAGAGAGTGGGGGAAAGGGCTATTTGCCCACTGTTGTTTGAACAAAACCTAATAAACCAGGCCCTGCTTCTCCAAGGTGAGACTTAGCAAAGTGCCTGTGGCACAAAGTTTACTAATTAAAGACTTGGCTCAAGTAGCCAAGCTGACAGACAAGGTACTAGTAAAGAAAAGTGCAGCTGTGTTGAACCATTCAGACTGAGACCAAATTTCCCCCAGGAGGTGCAGAACAGGTTTGTGAGGACACACTGTATCTGACCACACAGCAGTAGTGCTAGAGCAGTATTCATTATTGGAAGGAAAAAAGACGCATTTTTCCAGCACAGCACATGGTTAGATGGGACCGTGGCCTTTCACCCTGACATTCTCAGCAGAAGTTGCACTTTGTGTAAGTGACTCACAGGACATGCCAGCTTTGGTAGTTAGGAAACGTGTCTGTGCCCTCTGGCTTCATTATAAACCAATAAGCAGAACAGTAAACAGACTACGAGTTTTTGGCATTTTGGTAAGGTTACTTTTAAAATGTTCTTCTGTATTTGAAAGGAGGACATGACTCACTTAGCAGAGTTACATTATAAATGCTAGCTTGAAACTACCCCATAATAGCTCTTTTCATTGCAGGCTCTCTGCTCGCAGGGCTGGGAAGAGCAGACCCTGCTACTCAGACCTGTTGTCCATTTTTCCCTTGTTAAAGCAGCGCTTTGATGCTGGCATGAGAACAGCTGCAAACTTAGCAGGGCTAAACACCAGTTTCCTCTGATCAGACTCTTTGCCAGGGTCTTTGCATATCAGCTCTCAAAACACTCACAGGAAAGATCTCAGGAACAAACACGAGTTGTAAGTAACAGTCGCCTGTTATTAGTAACAGTGTTATTGTCACTTTACAGCACAGTAATTAATTTGTCAAGGATGGAGAGAAGTTTTTTTGGTCAGTAATTGCATCCAATATAATTTAAAGATATAAAAAATCTATAAGATCAAAGTGAAGCTGTTTAATCAAACTCCTTTGGTGGCCAGTTTCCGACCCAGTACAATTTTTAGTTCCTGTTTATGTTCCTGTGATACTGCAAACTACAAACTCCTCTGGTGTTCCACATGGAGGAGTGAGACTCATCTCCACTTTGCCCTACCAATATATTTAAAGGCTTAGATTTAGAGAGCTGAGTACTTCAAATAGCCCCTAAATGACACTCAGTGGTCTTCACATTTGCAGTGAAGGCGTTTTCCTGCTCCGAAAACCTGTCCTTTCAATTATCTTTGAATTGTCAGATGACTTCATTGAATTTATCTCTTTAGGCAAATAGTTCTGAAAATTATCTTTGGTGACATGACTAGAGATTGTGACAGAAAGCAATGGGCAAAGCAACCACAAAGAAAGATCAATATTGAAGGATCATGCATTTGAGATGAAGATTGCTAAGATCTGGAATTGAAACATGTGCTGTTTACTGAAAATCCATAGTTATACCAGGGGTACTACAAAGAACAGAGATAAGTTAGTTTTCCTTATCTAAGGTAAATCCAATACAATTAGTGAACTTAAATTTGCGTATTTCATTTAAATAGCCAATTACTGATTAGAAGCAACAAATTATTTCAGAAAAAGCACACAAGTATATGTGTCTAATGTGACTGCAGAACCTAATGAGATAAACAAAAAAGCACTAATCATAAATGATTAGCAATATGTCAACATTATGATTTAATTTTTAATAGCATAGGCAAGGTTTCCTGAGCAAAATTTCTTACATAAGATTTGTATTCCCAAAGCATGATAATTTGTAACCAGATGCTCAGTGTTATTGATGATGACATGAATAACTAGTAAGCCCTTTGGGGAATATGGGAATAATACATTTAAGAAGAAAAGAATAATTTACGATGTACATGAAAAAGAAATTTCAGATGAGTTCTCTTCAACTCTGCTCTTAAAAGGTTTTCTTCTCTACTCAGCAAGGGATTTTGTCAAAGGTTCAGCTATCACCAAACTGGTGTAACCATTCCCACTGAGATTCAATACTGAAAGGAAAGAATGAAATTTTTGATCTTCTCTTGCCTGTGTTCAGATCAGTTTTAATGATAAGCACAGATCACTTCTGTGTGGAATTTTGTAGCAGTAAGAGAATTAGAAGAATATTTGGGATGCAAATATTTTTGAAAGTGCATGTCATTTTGTTCTACCTATCTTGGAGATAGATATTATGGATATGTTTGGTTTAATTTGAACAATAATTCCAGCAAGGGCTTGAAAAATCTCAGTACCAGAGACCACACTTGTGATTTTTTTCTTGAACAACCATGTGTTTTTAAAGAGGATATTTTAGATGTATTGATATCTTTCATTGTCTATTTGACAGCAGAATCAAATTCTCTCTGTGAGTCCTGATCAAAAATCAGAGATGGTTTGGGTTGAAAGGGACTTTAGAGATAATCTAGTTGCAAACCCCCTGGATGGGCAGGGACATCAGCCGCTAAATCAGGTCTTCAGGTCTTTAAGGCATATTGCAAGATAGTTTGAACAACTGTAGAGTATGGCGGTACAAATGTGGGATGCTTGAGAAAGTGCCTGAAGGGATCACTGTGAGAGGGTTTGAATTCATCTAGTACTTGAAGGATTATCTTCTCTTTGGTTTCTTTTCTCTTTTCTTGGTCCAGTTTGAAATAGAAACAAAGTATTTTTAATTTTTAGATCAATCTCTTTCTCTTATAACATGTAAGTAAACGCTACAATGAGTTGTTCCAAGGCCTCTGTAGTATATTAAAAACCTAAGATAAATGTGACAAACTGGGCTTATGTAAATATATCATCTTTCCTATTTGCCTACATGAAACTGATTAAAAATCCCCAAATGTGGTTTTATCTTGAATAAAACCCTGAAATGAGAACACAATAAGCCATTTCATAGTTAGGCACAAAAACATGTCTAGGATATATAGAATTTTGTTAGCTCTTGCATTTACTGAATTATTTATTTGTACTGTTGTATTTTGGTATAGTGGGTATGAATCTTCACAAAATATCTACAGCCAGATGTCCTTTCATCTTAAAAAATCCCCACATTTAATATTTTAATTAGTTTAATTGTAATTTCACTCTCATTCAGCTGAAACAACATACGCCCCTCTCTCTCTCTTAAATATATACATTTAAGGAGTGAATTGTAAATTTTGAGAAACAAAATATATAAAATATCAAAATATCTTCTGTAATGAAGTAGGTGTTAAAAATATATATAATTAATTCATACAATATTTTTGAAAACACAGGTCTCCAGTGTTAGATTCCTGTTGACCCTTGGTTTTCTAGTGATGTTCTGGTTGCAAGAATTGGAATACAGCCTGGTGGAAATCAAAACCTGAATTTATTTAATATTTCAATGAAAATTCTGTTGGTACAGTTAAATGAGAGCATGGCCTGAAATTTTGTTTGAAAAGGAATACTGGATAAAATGTCTCTCCTTTCTCTGAAGAAAGATTGCTCAATTAGGTTACCTGTTGAGTAATACCAAGTGTGTTGAGAAGCTCAGAAAAGAGTCATTGATTCCAGCTGAGATTAATCCTGAGCTTCTGGCTTGCTTTGAGTGGTGATCTCAAAGTGGAACTCAAAGGTCTCATACCATTGTGAAGCCAAAAGATGAAATCTGTTTACTCAGACCTAGAAGAACTGAAGCTGCTGATTCTTGTACAGCTGTTTCACCCATCTTTCTGGTTTAGTGCCTTTGTTCATCGATAAACAAAAATGGGAACTGAATCTCCTTGGGCACTGTCTGTTTTCTCAACTATCCTCTATAGTGTCTCTCTACTGATTTGCTTATTTTCCTTAGATTTTGACCAAACACCATGTGCAGAAATCAGTCAGGGAAAAGGACAATGTGTGTGGCAGGGTACTGGGTCATCTGGAAACTGGCTTGTTGTTGAGTGACCAGGGACAGCGTTTTGCCCTCTGGCACCATTCCCACCTGGAACTGGGACTGCTAAGAAGACTGATGAAGGTCACTCCAGTTTGTCCTCAACCAAGTGAAAGATTTTGACATTTAGTGTGTCACCTGCCAGAAGACAGGTGTTTGTCAACAACTGGCAAAAGGAAAACACAGGCCCTCTGAACCCCTTTCTTGGTAAGCAAAGGGAAAGCTGCTTATGACTGACTTTATTTTCAAGGGTAGTCAGCTGGGCACTCACACACTGCTGTTCTGGGCATTAAAAAGTGGCACAGTGTTCTGCTGTTTCATTTAGTCTTGCTATTAATAAGTTTTTTTGCACTCTCTTGCCCAGTCCATGTTTACGGGAGGCATAAACTCTGCCTTGTGAAATTGTACTTAGAGCCCTCCAGAACAGTGTGGGCAGGGAGTATCAAAACCAGAGGTTTCTACATCACAGAGACTGACTGTAGCTAAGTATGTATCAGCTCTGATCTTACTGCCTCTTTTTTGGAAAGTGGGAACACACCAGATGTCTGTCAGAAAAATGCTGCAGCTTTGGACAGGAATCAATAAAACAACAAACACTATGCTGGAGACACTAAGTGTGATCTAACAAACACGTTTGTTGGGGAAATCTTCTGTTTCACATCTAGAACAGTTACATATAAGGCAGCAAACTCCCTGTAGATTGAAAAATTATTTTATGATGAGGAAACGGCATGAAAATCAAGTGAATGGCCACTCGTGCTCATCAATGCACTTGCAGTACTTGGAATAACAGTAATGATTATTAGTCTTGACCTGGCAAAATGCCAGCTTACATGCCTGCTTTTTTTGTTTTGGGAAGTTATTAAATATATTGCTAAAAATTGTTCTCTACTGCTACTGCAGGTATGTTATGTTTCATTCAAGAAAATGCATTTCACAGTTGCATACTGTTGAGTCAGTAGTACTCAAATGCATGTCTTCATTCATAGTTTTCAGCTAAATAATGCACATAGCCCATTATAAAGCTAAACTGATATATGAAAAATGTGAGGTTGATCCATTCTCAAAAGAGACACAGATGTTTTTGAAGTTAAACCCCAAAACAGCTTAGAAATTTGCAACATTTTAAAGTAGGAAAATTGATCACATTAAGCTATCATAAAAAATGCCACCACTCATCACTGAATGGTGACAATTTGCTAATTAGTATTCACATGATTAAAAGAAAATCCTTTTCTTTCCAATTGATTCCTCTAACGATGAAGAATGAAAGAAGCAGAAACACCTACCACCAGCAAAACTAGACTCCCTGAGAAAGCGCTTAGGTGGTGCTTCCAATGGCCTCATGTTTCTATAAGGAAGGGTCAAAACAACAAGACATCTTTGAGATGACACGCTGAATTGAGCTGTAAAAATATTTTGTTGTTGCTTAGGCATGAACTCTGTTCCATATACAGAGATAAGTTGTCTCAACTCTTGGCAGCAAGGAGGTATTAGGGTTCCAGAAAGAGATGGTGGCAACCCTGTGCCCAGGAGATCTCTCAGTGCTGGCTGGGCAGGAAGCCTGGCTTAAGCCACCTTCTTGCTGCAGAGTTGCCCTATGTGTGTCGTGGCAAGGCATTGCTCTTCCACAGCCTTGTGTGTTCATGTCTTGTAGCATCCACCACACTTCCTTGGTCACCTACCAGATTTAGGAGAGCTTTCCTGGCACACAGATGAACTGTGGAAGAAGAGAGTGAGAAATAACCCCAAACTCCCAACCACTCATTAAGCCTTAAACAAAACAAAACAAAATCCTTTGAAATTTTCTGCAAAGATTCTGTGAACACTGGCATTATTTGCACACATTTGTTTTTGCTTCTAGAGCTTCTTAATATCGGTCAAACTATCCATGCAACCCCTTTTACTGTGATTGTGGGTTTGTACAGGTATTTTTACCATGCACAAAGACATTTTGCAAGCAGGATATACGTTGCTAAAGAGTGTTAATTAATTATTTATCAGCCAATCAGTCATCAGTGGAGGTTAGAATTAGCCTGTGTTGCACTTTGGAACTGTCTGGTCCTTGCTCTGTTGCCATCTGCCAGTGCTCTGCTTTCTTTCCTTAGGATTTTGTGTTGGTTCCCTATTTTTTCTCTCACATGCTTGAGTTGTTAACTCTTACCAATTATTATTCAACATTTACGTCTCTCTCTGTGTTTTCACCTTGGGTTTTTTTGGGTATTGTTTTTAAGCTTTAGCTCATATACTTTTTAAAACCTTAACAACTGTTTTACCAATAAAATGAAACTGAGGTCATACAGCCTGACTCCATCAAGCCATACTTGGGATAATAGATGGCGGAACCCTGGGGCCACAGGTTTCAGCTTCAACAAGCTCTTTGTGGGTTTTGCAGAGCTGCCTGCATAGCAATAGCTGATGATTAATTTTATAGTCTTCTCTATGATTTCATGCTTTTCCTGAACAAGGTGCCTATTGGTACCTCTCTAAGTTTTGTTCTGCCTTAGATCTGTAGCACGGAGTTATCCTTTCAGTCTGGTATGCTCAGCAGTAGTTACATACTTCCAGAATGAAGATCTTCTATAGCTTTTAGCTTTACAATGACCCATATAAAAAAAAAACCATAAAGAAAGAAGAGCATTGTTTGTTCTGCTGAAGATGATTTTCTGTCTTCAGAAAGTCATCCTGAATAAGAGTTGGCTTTAACCAGGACAGGACCCAACTTGAGGGAAGGTATGGAGAAGACAGACATTCCTCTCTTAGAGGTACACAATGAAGGGACAAGATGCCATGGCAGAAAGCTGTAGCAAGGTAAATTTTACCTAGATAGGCAGGAAAAAATGTGTACACTATTTAAAGAGAGAGACAATTAAAGTGTTGTAATAGGTTACAGAGAGAGACTTCAGAATTTTCCTTGGAGCTTTTCAGGATGTGACTGTACAAGACCCCAAAGAGACCAGTTGAGTAACTGAGTTAGTTTAGCTTTGAGTACGAAGTTGGAAGAAAGTTCTCCATAGTTCCTTTCCAAGTTAAATTTTTCCTATGATTTTGTGCTGATACAGTACATACCTTACCTCGGGGTCTTTTCCTTTTTTTGTCCCTGATGAGCTGTTGAGCAGGAACTTAAAAAGTACTACATAATTCATAATTCTTCACCAAATTGAGAAGGGCAAATAGTCCAAAATAAAACCAGTCCTTCAGACTGTCAGATTTTAAAGCGGTGGACTGATTCCAGTTTTTGAATCCTGAGGTCTTATTCAAGCAACTCACATATCTGTGCATATACAAGTTCTTACAAATTAATACTGGGAATGTAGAACTTGATTATCTAATTAAAGTTTCATTTCACTCTGATAAATTGCCTTATTTTTTAAGCCATCTGTGGTACAGAAACACAGATGCTAAATGATCGAAAAGCTCCCCTTTTTGCCCTAACTTTGATTTAAATCTTTAAACTTCAAAATGTCTTCCTCAACCAGCACTTGACCACCACAACTCTATCACTTCCTTTGTAAAGCTGGGCATGTCTCAGAAGATCCTCAGTAGATGACTTGAAAAAATGTTCTCCATGCATATGTTTGCTGATATGTTTTGCTATACCCATGTAGGTAACTTTTTTTTTTTCAGTCTACTAAACAGACATTTTGTGGTACAGATTTGACTTGACAAGCCCATTTGACTGACAGGACATGTCTCAATCTGGAGTGAGGTAAATGCACTGGGATTCCAGATAAAATACTAGGTTGTGTGGAGGGCCACTGCACGTGCATAAGCACCGTGTTCCTGCCTGGCTTTTCACTGCCTTTAGAAGAGACTGATGTTCTTCTCTGATCCTTTTCTAATCACTGCCTCAGCTGTTGTCATAACTAAGATTTTAATATTCCCGTATTGGTATTCCAAAGAGAGCATAATTATGATAATGTTATTTTTCCCATTGTGTGCGAGCAACTTCAGTGTAAGAACTATTACATTTTAATACAATCTTGATATTGCCACTGATATCAAGCTTATAGTCTCCATCACTTGTCACATCATGCTGTATTCTATTTAGAATAGTTAGCCTAATTTGCAGGTGTAATTTTAGTGGGTGTTTTGAGAATGAACCACTCTGTCATCTGAATACAAGGGTAACATATTTCTGTAGACTATGTGTTTTGCACCAGTTACCAAGAATGTGTTGCTCTTAAATTGTTGTGCTGTTCTAATAATCGCACATTGATCCCCTGGAAGTCCATACTTCACATGTGACAATAAGATTTTAGTTGTTACAATGGTTTCTATTTGATGTTATAAAGCCCAGGGAAGAATAAACATTAACCTAACTGGATTTTTTATTATATTCTGTTGAAGGGATCTCACCTAAATATAGAGGTCTGAAATTAATTGGACACTGAAATGAATTAGCATAAGCTGATTTTCTGGATTCTTCTTCTCATCAATATGAGAAGAAATGCACCTCCAGATGCAGGTTCAGATGCCTGAATCTATATCTGTGGGAAGAATTTGTCACATTGGCTGAACATATTCTCCTTACGTAGTACAAACTGTACATTTTCTTACCTGAACAAGATCTACATTATCCTTTCATTTAGGCATCTGTTTTTGTTTTAATCTTTAACAGCATCCCCTCAGAGAGAGGGGGAGATGAGTTTGCTCCACTATAAACTAATGATTAAAACTTTGTTCAAAATCTGATTTTTTCATGTGTGGTGGTACATGTCCCAACAGACTGCCTGCTCAATCCTCTCTCTGCACTGAATGGCAGATCTAACCCAACATTAAGTATCGGCATACTTTACCTACTGACAAAAGGTAAAGGTTCTTTAAAAGTTCTTCTATAAGTTTAAATCCATACAAGCATATTTTCCATACTTTTCGTAAATTTTCTAGGGGCACACATATTGTACTCCGGTACTTTCCTTCACTTCCTGAAGGTCCCTCATGCATTTTTGTTCAATGTGGGCTGGTGTCTCTCCTCAGGAAGCAGTTCCCTGTCTGCATTAACCTCCTCTATACTGTATACAGAAGGCTCTGCATGTACACAGTGATCCCGTGTGTACAGCACCTCCCCAGCAGCAGCCTGACCTGCTGAAGCCCTGACCGCGGGATTTCTGGACCCAACTCCTGGCACGCTGCTATGCTCCTATGGTTGTGCATGGAGATGTGAACAGGGCAGCCTTGTGCTGCCATGAGCCTTGCAGTTTGCACCACGGTCTAGGAGTACACCGCGTGGAAAAGAGCAACCAAGGCCACACAGGGACACAAACGAACAGAATCCAGAGCCCTAAGGCAGTAATGCTAAACTCAGAAACCAAGAAAGTAATCAGTGGAAAGCAAACCCAGAGGAAGGAATTCATTATGAACAGTGCAGCCCGTGGATTGCTGATATGTTATCTTTGCCAGCCAACCTGACTCACCAGCATGCTGAGCCTGTCTAAAAGGCTGCTGATAGTTCAACTTGCCTTGTGCCCACAATCAGTCCCTCCAAAAGCGCTCTCAGACAGCGTGAGAAAAGCGTGACCTGACTCATGCAGAGCACGGCTACTCCCAGGAAACTCGACTGCTCCAAAAGCTTACCCTAGCTGGGAGCACTGCTATTGTCTCAGAGACGAGGGGTGCCAGAAGGGCCCGGAGCAATCTAGTGAGGAGTTAATTAAAAGAAAACAAGTTACAGTTTCATCTCATTTGCTGAAGAAGGTGGTTGACTCTTTGTTGCAGTGGGCTGCAAGTGATTTGCTGTGCCGGGATGAAAGCCCATCCTCTTCAATCATTCCCCATCAGAGCAAAATTACCAGTGTCAGGAAAACTCATTTGGTGGCATTAATCAGAATGGATTAAAAAGGAACAATTTCTGAACTGCCCTGCAAGAATAGCTGTGGGACATCAAAGAGGACCTGTGATCCACAAAAGCAGAAGACTGTGTCCTCTGCTTTGAAATATTGTAGTGAGCCAAACATTTATTGGAATGACACGCTAACTGCATTGTGTATAAAAGCACTTCAGTGTTTGATAACTTGTGTCCTATCTCCTCCATTGTAATATAACAATCAGATAAGTAATTATTTGGTGCTTTCAGGTGCTTCTGTTGGAGGAGTTTAATGATCCATTTAAATCTTAGACTGCTTCTTGATTTTAAGTGTTCAGTAATGATGGGTAGTAGACTACCACAGAGATTATCCAATCCATTAGGAATAAATGCATTGCAATATATATTATAGCTGCATGCAGTCGTTTAAAACAAGAATGTTTTCCTGGCTACTTTGAAAAGTATTTTTCTTCTTCTAAGGAAAGAAAAAGCAGATTGCATGTAGAAATGTGTCATTTTATAATCCAATAAGTTTCTTGCCTTAAAAATCTGTTTCAGATAGCATATTTGAATTTGCTACATAGCAATATATTTGACAACAGTAAAAATATTTTCTTCCAAATCCAGAAATCTGGATTGTCTGTGGAACTTGGAAAAAGTACAGAATGTCTCACGCTGGTTTTTTGCTTAAGAAAAAGAATATATATACAAGCAACATATACAGTAGATATATATATGACATGATTTTCAGAGGCAAAGTGAGACAAATATGTATCTGTTCAGATTCTTTTCTACTTTATGTAACATCTCACATCTACTATAGTCATGTATATGTCATTGCTGAGTGGAAACCACTAATTTGTAGTTGAGAGACCCACAGAAACCCTAGACCCCCAGCATCTCACTGTGGTCATTACCATATTGAAAACAGTCTCTTGTAGAAGTCCTTGGTGCTGTAGTATATAGTTGTGTGAAAAAGTCAGCTTGATGCTCAGTACTAATAAAAAAACCAACCAATCAAATAAACCCCTCCAGTAAAATGTTAAGAATTACTAAGAAAGGAGAAAAGAACAAAATATTGTGATGCCATTGTATAAAAAAATTCCATGCTTATACTCTGCAGAAGTCTACTCTTCCCATCTCAAAAATACACAAATGCCATTGGAAATGATCCAGAGGCAAGTCACAAGAATGATCAAAATTCTGCTGGGGCTTCCATGCAAGGAACAAGTAAGTTAGGATTCTTCAGTCCACAAAAAACTCCAAGCAAACTAAAGGAAAATATAACAGAAGTCTATAAACTAATAAATGCTAGGTTTAACTAGCATTTAATATGATAAATTAATCTAATATGATAGGTTTAGAATAAAGGGGGTGATTTGTCACCCAAGATTAGTTTAATCTGTGTAGTAGTTCTGTCACAGGATGTTCCAGGTATTTCAAGTTTCCAAAAATAATTTTAAAAATTCGAGAGAAGTCCATGAAGAGGTTTTACCTATGAGGACACCAATTCTGTCTGATGAAGCCCCTGAAGGAGGCTGAAAGTGTTCTGATGAATTACCACCATGTGTTTGCTGGAGCTTTTGCAATTTTTGCTAAACATTCACTATTGGCTAGAGCCAGCTGTTGAACTAAATAAAACTTCTTCTTGGCCCAGTACAGCTATTCTTCCATAACCTGAATTAACTTTCTAAAAGTCTAAAAACACTGAAACCTCAGTGTGGAGCCCACATGGGGAAGGAGGGAATGGGACAGCACAGCTAGGTGGGCATAGCATGAGACTTGAAGTGCTGTCCCATGTAATGCTGTTGGGAAGGCTGGAGCATCATCAGGTCTTCTGGCAAAATCACACTCATGTAAAAGGCAGATTTTCACCTGGGAGAATCAGATACTTATGCTATATGGCTAAGGCTGTGTAAGGTCTTCATTCATTTATATGAATGGCGGAAACTGACTTTTGATTACTGAATTACTATTTTAATTTTTCTAATAAATAATGTCCACTTTAAGCTTCATTGGTAAAGCTGCTTACTTGTTTTTCCATGACACCTTCAATTGCAGCTTTGCACACAAAGACAGAATTTGACTCACATATTCTGATTTGGGAGGAAGTGTGAAATTTATGTGGCACCTAAGAACCACAGGAGACGTGTTTTCAGTCTTTTACTCCAGAGGTATATACCTGCAACATCAGAGCAGGTGTCATAAGGTTAGGAACAATACTGGAAAGATGTTTGTGAAATAAACAAGATTTCATATTTTGTTTGCTTTTATCATCTCCATCCCAGGAGGATCTGCACATAGTGTGAAGGAATATATCATGTAGGAGGCAAGGCAAAGGATTGTAAACAATCCTACATAGGGTGATTAAAAAGTTGTTTTCCTTTGAAGCAAGTCTGAACTTCCAGCTACACAAGCTTTGGAGACAAATTCAAGCACCAGCTTTCAAGAATGCCAAAGTACACATCTCTGCTATTGCTTATTGCATTTAGGAATAGTCTCTATGTAGCCCTTGTCAGAGCCCCTGGAAGACTTTCATTCACACTGGAACATTTTAGTACATCAGAAGTTAACTTATGGCATGATTTTGTCACATTAACTCACCAGATCTGCACCCTTCCCTGTGAGTAGGGAGTGTGAGCAAGGTGGCTAGCAGACATTGACCCTGAGATTTTTTATCAAACTGACCTAACTTCAGCACTAGAAGATTCACATCCTCATGTGAAGCAATGGATAATTTCCTACCAACTGGGCTGTGCTGTATCACTAAACCTAAAAATATTTCCATAGTGCCAAACAGGGTATATGAGTAGGATCATTTCTGGAATTATTTCTCTGGAATGTTGCTCAGTAGAGATTCACTTGTCTGAGGCATCCCATGTGCATATGTTATCTCTTTCAAATCATTGCTGAAAATCAGCCTGTAGCATCAAGATGAACAATTGTCCTCTGTAACTGACACTTTACAAACCATATCTTTCTTCTACATCTTTGCATCAGAATACAGAATCAGTGATCCAATATCTGCTTGTAGGAATGGCAGGAGTAAAACAGTAGAGACACTCCCAGCTTCATCTGGACCAGATTTTGTATCTAATCAGGTTGTATTTTGTTGCAAGCTATTACTTGATTACTGAAACCCCTTTTACTGTCATGCAGCAGCCCATTGAATATAGAAGAAGAATTGCTTCAGTTTCCTGGGCATTCAGTCTGATCCTTCCTTTGAACATTTGTGAATAGTTAAAAAAAAAAAAAATCTGTCTGTTTTTGTGGGACTGGAGTCTCCATTTTATCCCTCCCCCCAGAAAAGCATTTTAATAGATATATTTTATTTCCCCTGCTCTGAGTCTGAATCATCCAAGGAAGGGATGAGTCAGTGAGCTAAAATTATTTTGAAGAGAAGACTATGTCTTGAAAGGGATGACTTGTAACCCTCCCCACAGAGGTGTATGGAAGGAAGGAATAGCACACACTGACTTTGGGCAGTGCTAAGCCCAAAATGCACGTTGATATTGTGACTATAACTTGTGTAAGTGGCTCTGAGTCCAAAAAAGAGTGACCTCCGTTGCTGCTGCTTGGGTTGCTGTGCCAGCAAAGTGCTCAGCAAGGAGCTGGCCCCTGCTTAGGGTGGGCTTTGTAGCCAGCCCTGAACTCTGAAACAGCATTGTGCTGTGGGTGCTGGGATCCAAGGAACTCTGCTTTAGGTGCATTCCTGCCAGGCCCAGTGAAGCAGGGCAGAGTTCTGTACTGAGCCTGTCTGAAAGGCCTTTGCTCCAACAATGCTGGGCCAGGAGACATTGAGCGCTGAGCAGACAAATACCCTTCGGAGTTAATGCTTTTCTGATGCTGCTGCATGCTGTAGGGAACTGTATTCCTTCTCTGTGTTACATTTTTTGAAAGATAATCCATTTTTTAATCCCAGAGGAACCTGGGAGATTGTCCATTAAATAGGAAATTCTCTCACTTCAAGATAACTTTAAGTATAGCAGGGATACACGAAATTTTAGAAGGGATCATTCACCAAAGCCTGAAGCATAGTTCTGAGTGTGGAAGGATGTGTTAGAGTCTTTGGAGATCTCTGGGTCAAGGAAGAAGTGTTTTATTTCTCTACTCTGCTGCAGTATTTGTGCATGTGTGGAAATAATTTGGGCTAAAATTTGTGAAAGCACTTGGCTGCCTAAGGATACAGATTTAAGACTACCATCCAAGCAGGCTTGAAGGCTGGTAGAAAGAATTTGGCACAGGCAGCTGTGCTGGTGAGAATGGGGAAAAGAGACTGTAAGAGGACACAGGAGAGCTCTGCTAGCTTCTGTCTCACCCACGTGTGTGCTGTAGGGTCCCCATGGATTTGTGAAGATTCACCTGGATTACCACTCTTCTTCCAGCACAGAGGGGTCCCAGGGAGGAGAGGAGGAACAGAGAAAGGTGACATGGATACTTTCCAGAGCAGTCTCCTAGATGTCCAAAAGTTTCCCAGTTCAGAGGCTGCCATAAAGTTCAGTATTCTTGAAATGTCAGCCATCCTGCTACAGCCTAAGGTTTGCAGGAGTCTTTAATGCCTGTATGTAAATAAATATTATGTTTATATGTTTATTTACATTACATGTGTATGTATATAAAAATACATAAAATTCATCATTTCAGAGGGCTGCCCACAATGTCTATGTTGCAGATTTTTCAGCATTTTTAGAAATACATAAAATAGCCTTGCAGTATCCTGCCAACCTGTGCCTGGGAAGCTGATTGAACAGGCATGTTCTAAGTAGTGTTTATGAAAAGTGAGGACTTAACTGGGATGTTTTCTAAGGACAGGTACAGCAAAAACATGCTAAGGTCTATTGCCAGTGCTGAAAGGATGAAGTGCAACTCAACAAAGGAGCTTGGTCAATGCATGAACTGCTAGATAAATGATTGGTGTAGCTTTGGTGGTGATTTTTAATAAATAAACCATTGAGTAGAAGAAAAATGACACTGAAATGACACTACAGCATTTTCAGGAACACGGCATGCCTTCTTCAGAAGTGATTTATCAGCTTCTTGATTTTGATGCCTATCCTCATAAAAGAGCAGTAAACACTTTGGACTCTTCAAATCTGAAAAGATATTTCTGTATTTGCCATGTGCTAGCCCAGACTTTTGCTGCATGTCATTTAATGCAGTTCCAACAAGCTGAGGTGCTGAAGAGAGTATTTCTTGTTTACTTTTCCAGAAACAGAAATAGTGTTTAAAAAAGCCCTGGCACTTGACTATATGGCTCCTAATTTTAACCAAACAAACCACTCCATAACTGCTTGGATGACAAACTGTGAGGAAATGCAGCATGTGACAGCCTGGTTCATCTGCCTCAAACAAGTGTTTTGTTCAGTTTTCTAGAAATAATGGCTCCAATGACAGGAAATGGGCATAAGAGCTTCCCATAGCTCTTAGGATACAGCAGAGCTGAGGAGCTCCATAAATTCACTTGCCTGATGAGTGGGTTGTGATGTCTCCTCCAACCTTGCTCACCATCAGGGATTTGGACCAGACTGATCTGCCACTAAGCAACCTGGCTTCTTTGCACCAGAGCTGTCTGGGATTTGAAAATCTTCCTGTCTGGGGCTTTAACTGAAGCAAATATGAAGTTTTTCAGGTTTTTTGCAAAATTCATTTTTCATAAGAAAAAGCTTAATAATATTCCTCTGTTACAGCAGGAAGGATTTCAGGCTTCAACCTGAATGTGGCTGAAGGCAGGAGCAGCAGGGGCTCCCTTACACTGAACACACTAATTCAGAGCACAGGTAGAGGGAACCTCTGCTGCCATAGATCCTCTTGCTGGAAAGTGAACAAAATTGAGACATTGTGTGTTTCTGCATGCACAAGTACACATGCATCCCTATATAGGCAGGAAAGCAGCCCATTTCTTACTTTAGAGTGTTCAAAGTCTGACTTTAAAAGGACAAGAAAGTATAATTTAATGCAGAGACCCTTACTTTCTCTGTAACATGAATTTTTAAGGAGAAATTTCAAAAGGGTACGCTCACATTTCTCGTTTCTGTTGTCAAATGAAAGGTAAAAACAGCAGGATGTGTAAATTTTTTACATAAATTATTCCTCTGATAGAAAGAATCAGCCCTCATAGTTTAAAAAGTATAGTACAGGACCTTTGGCTTGCTTTAATAATAAATAATTAAAATTTCTTCAAATACTTCCAAATTAGAGGAACTTACAGAGCCAATCTTAGAAAAAGACAAAAGTTGTATGATTTATCTTGCTGCCAAAAGATGATGCTTTGATATTTGCAGAAGTATCTGTATTGAACTAATCCAGACAAATTATTGATGTGAAAAATAAAAAGACAAATGTTTTCCCCTTACTGTTGAATTGTCTTTGGATTTATTATATTTATTCTCAATTTAAAATTTATTTACTTAGTGATTTCTGAAGATAACCTTTCTTTTTATGCTTTGTTACTCAGAAGAATTCATTGCATCAGTGGCTCCCAGATTCTTCTGAGTGAGCCTCCCACCCACAGTCTCATCTTCTTCCCTGCCCCCTCCATTCCCAGCAGCTCTGTAAGTCTGGGAGATGAAAGAAGGGGGAGGTTTGTACCATAAACCATCTGGCAGCAGTTCTTTTTGCTGTCTTGTGTCACTCTCTGCCCCTTTGCTATTACCTGAAGGGAGTCAGACAGCAATGCTGGGGCCTCTGAACTTCCCACCCTCGGGTGCAGGGGGAGGCAGTGTATCGCTCAGGTTCCCTTCTTTTCCCTTCCTGGATTCAGCTTTCACCCAGTGCTCCGAACTGAGGATCCAGGCTGCCTGTGTATGGAGGGACTGAGGGAGTGAGGGGCACATTCTGCTTCAGAGTGGTTTAAAGTTACCTCTCCTGCTGCTGCTGTAAGACCACTGTTAACAGGCCAGAGCTGAACTATGGGGAGAACACAGCACATTAATGATTTTTGCCACTCAGGTTTATTTCATTCTCTTTCCGAGTTCCAAAACTCTTAAAATCTGTTTTCCTATAAAGCACAGTCTAAAATGTGTTCTCTGCACAAATCCAGAATATTTACTTCAATATAAAGGTTTGCACTACTACCATGTAGCTATTTTTGGGACCTAGACATTTGAATTAATTTTGTTTGTGACTGGTAGGGATGTCAGTTCTTCTTCCTGAAAGTTAGGAACTCATTTTAAAATGAGTATAGTGCTTCCTAGCTTCTTGCCTTTGCCTGGCACATCTCCTTGGTTTATGGAGTGTTTATGGTTTGGGGATTGTCTCTTGCCTTCTATCTGCTTGCTAATACCACTGAGCCAAATCTGAATAGGATTTTCTAAGGGCAACCATAGTACAAGTATTACAGTAGTGGTCGCAGCAGTTGCTACAAGAGCTATAAAAAGAGAACATAACAAGAAAACACAGTCCTAAACTGTTTCTGTAAAATTAAGTAAAAATTGCCGAATAGCTTTTTACAGGGTTTATGCAAGCTGGACTCAGGTATTACATTTCAACTGGACTATGGGGTGAATCAGATAATAGTTGGGGATTGTGCTTACACTGTATTAATGAATTATGCTGTTTGGTGGTTATATAGAAAAGGATTACCAACCTCATGAATTTTATCCAGTGTGATTGATTGCCTGACTGTTTAATGTGAAGTCCCTGATTAGTCAGACTCCCAGATGGTTTTTCTCTCCTCTTACATTGCTATTTAGATATTCTTTATCTATTTCTTTTTATATTATTTTTTCCATTTACATTTTCCTCAGCAAAGAATTCTTTCCTCCTCCCAACCCCTTTTAATTAATTCCAAAGTTTAAATGACAAATAAAAAATGCTGGATTTGAAAACTCTGGTAAGCTGCAAGAGGACTGACAAAACCAGTGCACTGGAAGGTAACTGCTAATAATCTTCCATCTGTTTATAAGATGCACATAAGTCATAATTCTAAAACCTTTTATGTCACGATATGAGTTTATTTGCCTGGTAATTCAAGTGAAGTAAATGGAAATATACACAGCAGTAAAGTACCTCAGAGTAAACTTACACACAGGCTGTGTGGAGCAGGGAAAAGTCATGGGCTTACACACAGGGTCCCAGTTGTGCCAGCCCGTTAGGATGTTCCCCTATGTGGGTCAGGGGCAGACCAGCTCAACACTTGCTCTGCACCCAGGCAGTGTGGATGGAGCCCCTTGTGTGAAGGTGGGAAAGCATAATGGTGTGGATATGGTCAAAACATGCCACTGGACTTCATGGCAAGGCACCAAACTCTGCCACTTTGCTGTACTCAAAAAATACATTCTTAGAGGCCACTGCCATATGAAAGGAAGCTGCAAAATCCACAAGATCCATGAAGATCTGTGTCCATGTATAGGTTACATGTCTGTGTCAATTTTCATAATTCTGCTTGTCTTGAGTAGTTGAAATTATGCTCTACTTAGGTACATTTTTCAAATGCGATTTTATTTTTTTCTGAGCTTTCTGGAACTTTTTGAAACTGTCCTGCCCTTTGTCCTCATCCCTTCCTGCACATAGGCTTTATGACACCCAGAAGCCCCAGCTAGTTCCCTGAGTGTGGCTTCCCTGTTGATTTTCCAGCTCAAATATAGAGAGAAATCAGGCAACTTGGACAGTGTAAAAATTTCAGATACATATTGTGATGCAAGGCAGTTGGGCTGTGGTCTTTAGGTTACCAGAGATGATTCTGACCCACTTCTCAGGACAAGAATGGAAAATTTGATCTCTTTGCTCAAATTACTTATGAACTAATGTCTGTCTACAGAGAGTGGACCTTTTCTTGTTCTGTTCCACCTTTCCTGAAATTGTCGTATTGAGTCCTATTCATGCTTATGCATATTAATGCTTTTCAACAAATAAAAAAAAAATAAAAAAGAAATGTTCTTATTACAGGATATATACTTGTAGGATGTATACTTGTAGAGCCACAGATCTTATTACCTTCCTGTAACATGTTAACTTCCTACCAGCATGGAAAAACCAGCACTTATGTCAGATGCTGAAAAAATACCATTAAAATTAGGGGCTTCATATAAAGTGCATGCAAAATAAACCTGTAATACAGACACTTGCAGAAGTAGAGCCTAGAATTGCTCATCTGCGTTAACAAAGAAGAAAATTAAACTCTTGAGAGCAGTGAAAGACCTGGCTCAATATTTTAGCATCTCATTTGCTTAGTGTTTGAAACACATTTATCTCCAATGCCAGTTATGTTTGTTGCCAAACAGTCTCAAAAGCCAAATTGATACATGCTTTGGATTGAGCCTGTAGCCCCAGAGGAAGTAGGGTTATTTCTAGGTACTTTGGAAGATCTCTAATAGCTGCTCTGGCTGCATAAAATTAGGGAGAGTCTGAAGCCTTTCAAAAGGGGGGTCATATATTCTCTCACAACTATTAATGTGATGACCTGGAAAACAAGCTCTGACACGAAGAAAGATGCTGTTCTGAAGAGATTTGGAATCCCAGCCCAATCTTAGGGTCTAAGACAGTTTTTAATGATGTTGTTGGCTTTTATTATTTAGTACTTTCATTCTGTTCATAACGATATTGTTTTATTTATTCCTTTTCTCAGAGTAATATCAGATCACTTGGAGAAAGTGATGAAGATTTGCTTGTAACACAGTGTGTCAATAGTAGCCTGTCAGCTTTACCATGGTACATTTCCAGCTATGCATGTAAAAACAGACACCAAAAGGCTATAATAAATTAAAATTATAGAGAGAACTTCTGAAGGAGCTAGAAAAACTTTGTATCTCAGTGTTGTTCCCTTTTGATATCAAGAGGCAGGCGTACAGGAGTCTTTTTAGTAAAAAGGTTATGGGACTATGGCTGCCTGATTATTTAAGAAGGGAATTAAAATAAGGGAGAAATGGATACTGCAATTGACAAGATAATTCTAGGAATGGGTAATACAGAGGGAGAGATGGCAATAGTGTATCATAGGATAAAAATAACAATGATTTTAAATAAATTATTTGGTATTGAGAATAATGACTTTAATTTTGTTCTGTTTTATATAATTTTCAGTGCTTCCTACAGAAAAGATAGAATTCGCATATCTCTTAGCCTTTGACATGACTGACATATTTCATATATGTTGTCTTTTCCTTTTATTTTTTCTCCTGATAATCAGTGAGTAGTGGCAAAAACACTGTAATTGCTTTTATTTTAATGGAATTGTCACACCAAATACAGTAGAGGAACTTTAACTTGTTTCAGGAATCTCCATATTGTTTGATAGCTCAGAACTTTGTTTTTTGTTGTTTTTTTTTTCTTTTTTTTCTTATTTGCAGAAGGCAAGCTCTTTAATACCCAGACTGTTACAGTTCACAGAGCACGATTTTACCAATACATATCATACACATCCCATGCACGTTTCCTTTCATAGTTCAGACAGTCCTAAAGAACCAAACACATAAATTTCAGACTGAAGAACAGTGTTAAATTACTCTATATTTAATCCAGAATGTAAAAGTTATTTTATAATGTACTGAAAACAACATAGTGAAATGAGACAAACATTTTCAAGAACAACATATGTTAACGTCTACCCCAGAAAACACAATTCCAGATTACCAAGTTTGAATGAGACCCAATTTTCAAGATCTTAGTCCATCAAAGGATATTAATCACTGTCTTAAAGGCAGCCTTGCCTGAGGAGGTTCACAAGTTTACAGAAGAAACACTCATTAGTGATGGGATTGGATTCCTCATCAAGGCACTTTCTTCCCTCACATAATTGCTACTGGACAAAGATGAATTCCATTTGAACCCACTGAATCTTTGAAGTACGGTGGAAAATACTTGGGAGTGTCAATATGACAAGATGACCCAGTGTTACCAATTCCTGCTGACACAGTGTAAGTCTCTGAACAAACTAATTACTTTTTCTCTTATACTCCCCCTAAAGCACACGAAACTTGTATCCTGAAGGTCCCACCCTCCTTACTTTCCAGAGCATCACTGAAGAGTGTTTGCTGTGGTCCTTGTGGGTCTTGCTGCCAGTGACACAACAGGAGGGGCAAGCACAGTGGATGCACAGAGTCCCTGGAGGAAAGCTGTCACAAGAGGACTGCACTATGAAGCATCTCCTCAGTCTGTCTCAAATCTAAACCTAGACAGTCAAGGATCATTCATAACAGAAATACAAAATTTCTTCCCTTTTCCAAGACAAAGTTTGATGATTCATACAGTTGGATTTGCACTCTTCATGAGTTTGAGGAGCAGGAGAGAATCTGCGTGTAAGTTTCCCACAGACAAAATAACATGTTTAATTTTGACTCAAGAGTTGGAAAAGTATGTCCTCCATCACTACAAAAAGAACTCAAAAGTTGGTAAGATATCTTCTATCCACTGTTTCCTTATGAAATGTTGCAGATATTACAAGAGGTCCACTGGCAGTTTAATTACTGGTGTATACTAAGTCAGGTCAGGAAATACAGTATCCACAAAGACAATTGCTAAAAACATACGTGGTCCACTTCAGCTTTTCACTATTGCTAGGGCTGGTGAGGATATACTGGGAAACTGGTATCTTAGCAGTTCATAAAAAGGTAGATAAACTCACAGGTTTTGTTTCCCAGGCTGTGAAAAATGCATAAAATTTCTATTGCCCAAGTAAAAGTGATAAACTCTTCACCTTCAACTGCACAGTTGCTTTTGGCAGGAACTCTGGAAAGTTTTAATGGAAAAAGGCTAGCATAGCTGCAAGATCAAGAGGTGAATGTCTATCTGCTCTTTCTGTAGATAACTGAAAACATGTGCCCAAGATGATAGACTTATATTGAGTATTGTTATTATAGTTTTCTTAAGTGCAAAAGGAAAATAATAACCAGTAACATACATTGGCTGTGCGTTGTAGGAAACAAACTTCACATTTTGGGTTCCTGCCTCTTTCAATTTAATATTTCATGGATGTGACAGTAACTTTCACTGGAAAGTGAACTCAGTTATAAACTTAGGATATAATTAATCTTTTTTTACCAAGTAAATTTCCATGGGAAAAATAAGAAGGAAAAAGTAAATTGGAGAAAATAATTAAGAAATACAAGCAAAGAAGATTTTTGAAAGCAAACAACATGAAGGAAAATTAATTTTAATGTAGTTAACTAATTGAATCGGTTTTAATGACTCATAAAATCAGAAGGGTTTCTTCAATTTATAAAAAGAGATGAAAGACCACTTGAGGACTTGCAGGTGATGATACTTTCCTCACATGCTATTATACTTGTAAGCAATTTCCTCATAGTTACAGCTGGGGCACTAAAATATGATTATATTACATAAATATGTAACATAAAATAATAAAATTATAAAATTATATCATATATAAAAGATGGTTATTTTAATCATATTTAATCATATTTTATGTACAGGTGAGAGTGTCTTTCTGCATGTTATAGCAACAGTGCAGGAAAATACAAGGATCTCACTTCTACTCAAAAAGTGCCAGACTATCTGAACTCTAGCAGAATAATTTTGAGTCTAGCTTTTTACTCCTGTATGATGAAGGCTTCATCCAGCAGCAAGCTGTAGTTCAATCATTAATAATGTGCATTTTAATAATTCTAATTTTAAAAATTTGCATATATGGATAGTAATCAACCATATAAAAACATCTGGAGTGTAAATGGTGCTTTAAAATATATTGCAGAAGAATATTCGGTGATTAAGCTGTGCTTCTTTCTGCAGTCATATTTAGAGGGATGACACAAACCCTTTGAGCCCTGCCTGTTGCTAATAGACAGCCTGGTAGAGTATTTTGCTCTCAAAGCCCAGAACTTCTGCTTTTTTTCTAAGTGCTTTTATGCCATTAAAGCTCTTGCCCTTGACAATTCTTGAGTGAACATAATCCAAGACACACCACACTTTCTGACAGCCTCTTTTAACAGGCATTCCAATGCATTTTTCATACTTCATCTTTCATGCAGCCTTAATCATCTTCCCTTGAAAGAGAAATGATACTGCTCACCTACGGCATTTCTAAGTTTACACTTCTTTGTTTAAGTTCTCACTTTTTTATATTGACAGTCAATTTCTAAGGAGAGAATTTGAGTTCTAGTTATGTCAGCTTTGTGTTACTTTTTAGGAGGTTTGGTTGGGGTTTTGGGGGAGTTTTGCAGTTACATAACTTTTTGATATTTTTAAAAGCTTGGGTTTTACTTTTGCAGGAATTTTGCAGGCTATCTGCCAGTTCTACTTTGTAGTTATAAGGGTATAGTAGTGTTACAAAAAGTACCCTAATGATGTGTTTGAAAACTACATGGTGCCAGTCAGTTCTGTTTGCATAATAAGTCAACATAAGATTCCATAAGGAATCAGCATCAAAAATGATGTCATAAAGATTCAGCTGGTGTCAGCTGAGTTTAGTTTATTGTCGTATTGGATAAGGCAGTACTCAGATGTGTAGCATTCGTGTGCCACACTGTTCTCACAGCACCACTACCACAAAGGAATTTAAATGTATAGATTCTATACAGTGCTGACTCTTTGGGCTTTGTGCAGTTGTCAAGAGAACTTTGAGCTACTGAAACCTGTCACTGTTAGATGAAAGAAATTGTCCCTTCTTGCCTTCCTGGATGCTCATTTGTACCCCAGGGTGGTCTAACCACTGAACTAGCTCAAGTTTCTTTGGCCTTACATTGGAGTGGACCAATGAAACACTCCAGATAAAATTATACTGTCCAAAACACTATTTGGGAACAGCTTTGGTGAACTGGATGAATTAAATTGAATAATCTTATTTGACTCAGCCTGTAAAGTGCAGTAGATAAAATCATTCCTAGAGGAGCTCTTGAAACTCTGATAATTTAATCTTAACATTATAGAAGGGCTAATATAAAAGCACAGCCACTGGCCCCTCTTACAGCTGTGTACAGAAGGGTCATAATGGGGGGAAGGGGACATGGGGAACCATCTCCTGACTACATGCCCCTGGAAACACTCTTCATGGACACAGAGAGACTCACAATGTGGATACCTGCAGGACGGAACCAGTGTGCTTGATGAGCAAGTGCTTGCCACGCTGGTTAAACAAGGGTAACATTCCCTCACATTTATTCAAGTGCTCTTAAGCTTCACAGGAGGAAGAAGGAGCCAGGTTTTGGCTTTCCTCGTTTACAGCATAATCACTGGGAGTCCTGCAGCAATCCTTGGAGGTGTGGCAAGCCTGCTGCCTTCCACCCTGCAGGGGCACAGACAGTGATGTGCCAGCGGGGCTGGTTCTGGCAGCCGGGCAGGGACGGGACTTGTTTCACTCACACTCCCTCAGACACATCTCTTACATCTCTTACAGTGGCCTAATATATCCCTCCAGGGGTTTTGACAAGACTAGTTTCTTCCTATAGACCTTTGGTTCAGAGAATAGGCAGTAAGTATAATTAAAACTGCTTCTACTTATTTCCTGGGAACTGAGCTTTCTTGCTTCCAGCTGTGTTCTCTACTAGAAGATGTGCCAGCTGAAATTGCAAATGTCTTCCCTACAGCTGAAAAGGTAGAAGAAATCATTTTGTCTCAGTATTGTCTTTCTGCTCCTTAGGAACCTGAGAACTTTTCAGGGCTGCCAGACCACTAAGGCTAAGTCTTATAGTATTCCAGAACATGCATCAGCATAAACTGAATTCCTCAGAGATTTGTTTGGGTGTGCATGTGTTTGTCCTGCAAACCTGCCTGCTCCCTCACTGTTTTGAGGAAAACTTCTACTGACTTTGGGTGAAGTGTTCTGCTTGGTCATGGGCTGGACCTATGTTCCAGACAACTCTTGAAGGGCATCATCCTATGGACACTCACAGCTTTATGGTGTGAGACAGGCCGATAGCGTTTCCCATCACAGCCACATGAGGAGGCATGAGGACCCAGCTCTGAGCCCTCAGTGTCCCTTTCTTCCTTCATAGCTATGTGTCCTGGCAAAGCAAGGCTTTGACAGATCTACCACATCCACTGAGTTCAGAGGTAGTGACTAGCGTCTTGCTTCATATTCAATACGATTTCTTCCCAGCATGTTTGCAACTTGCTGCTGCTGGGAATTTCAGAAACCTTACTTTACTCCCCTGGAACAAATAATAAAAAAAAAATCAGTCTCCATTAACATACAGCAATTCAACATCCTGACTTTTATGAGCTCACTGTAGGAGTTTAATTAATTAAGGATGATTCTTCATTCTTCACAAGGAAGATTAGCTTTTTTGTTTACTTTGTCATAAATAGTCTCATATGTTGGAACATTTTGGAAAATGCCAAGGAAATATGCTTCCCTCCCACTTAGAGAATATTTTCCCTCAGCATTTTTGTGTGTTGTTTTTATTATCTTTGCCTCCAGTAAAAACCCTAAGATAGGCATGATTTTCTAGGAGAAGGCTTCTATACAAACAGACTTCAGTGCATGTTAGCAGATATAACAAAAGATTTAAGACAAGAACAAGATTAATAGGAAATATGAAAATAAAAAGCTAAATCAATCCCGCCAATATTCTCAGGTCCAAGTTTTTGTTTTCCTCACAATAAAAGTATATCTGCCAAAGTGATTCACCCTTCCATTTTAAAATTATTTCAATGTAAAATAAAATATTCCATTCAATATAAAACATTGCTGCTTATAAGATTCAATTCTAAAAAGATGAAGTGACGATGGGAATCGTGTCACAGCTGAGATCAGCTCTATAGGAGTAAGAGCAGGACAATAATCTCTGGTGACAGGAGAGAAAGAACAGGATAATGCAGCAAGAACCCATATTCCAAGATTGCAGGTTTGGGCACTCTGATCCTGTTAGTATCATAGCACCACAGCAGAGCAGGAGCAAGGAGTGTGTTGGGATTCTTCCCAGAGCCCAAACAGCCTTTTCAGATCCATCCTGACAAGCAAAGCCGCTACTCTTCCTGCCCAGTGTAGCAGAGAGAAACTCTCCAGCCAAAGCCAGTGAAGCTGCAGAGCCCTGTTGGGCAGTATTTTTCATCTACCTGCCTTGTTTAAAAGATGTAACTCTTGCATGCATGCCTGGTTAACCGAGCATTTGAGTGTAAGTGCTAGGCAGTGAAGTGCACAGTGCAGTTGATGTTCAAGAAAAGCAGAAAAAAGAAGGACCTCCAAAAACTGGAAGAACAATTTCAATTTCTTTTAACAGCCACAACTTTGTCCATATTGATGGATGTACAGAAATCAGAGAAATAAGAAGCACCATGTACTAGTGTAACAAGCCCACCTCCTGCCCACTGTGTCTCTGCCTATTCTCCCAACAGAGATTGTTACTTGGAAGAATGCCAGGTTGGCACAGGAGGGTCTTGGAGGAATGCAAGAAACATCTACTGTGTGCAAGGAGTGTGCAGGAGCGCAGTAGAGTGGTCTCAGCAAGGCAAATGAGCATGCCCTGAGCGCTGTGCTGGCACCAGGGCTTTACCAGCACCTGCATGAGCACATTTTAAGCTGGCTTAGACATGTCTGAGCAGTTTTATAGGCAATGCAACTGCACTGTTAGCAGTGCTAAGCTGAGGCATGCAGTCCATGAATTTTACAGGCCTGAAATTTCCTTCCGATAGGAAATCCTGATACCTAAGCCTCTGCATGTACCTGAGACCTGGGGCAGAAAGAAAGTGAGCATGAAGGAGCATGTCTTGACAGTCCAGCAGCTACAGTGCTTACCTCAGGAAGGGGTTTGGGGTTCCCTTCCCTATACTCGAGATTATTTGTGGTTTTACACTTTGAGCATCCAAAGTAACTCACAGGCCATCTCAAGTGAGGGAACCAAGCTTCTGGCATCAGACAATTAGACACCCTCAGGCCTGCTCCCCTCACATCCTGGGGTCCTGGAACAGCAGCCCAGCTGCATTAGGAGGATCCCCCTACCTCTCTCTTCTGCAGCCTTGTGGTAATGAGGATTGTACAGGAGATAAAATATATGAATGTGAACTCTACTTGGCCAAGGAGTGCAATTAGCTGTCTTAAACCATTAAGGTGAGAATAGTTTCAGGAGACAGGTTACCCGATCTAGTAGATGAATGTCAAGGCAGAAGATCACATATAAGAGGCAGAAGATCACTTGCTTCCATTACTGACCTTATGCCAAACCCACCAGTTATTGAGCAGACTGTAGACCCATAAACTCACTAATCCGTGAAATGAGATGGGATGAGATGAGATGAAATTACTTGAGACACCCCAAATAACTTCTAACTGTATAAATTAATTAAATTGTCTGGCAGACACGTCTGAGAAATTGAAGGGGTGGAAAGGACCACTTTAATCTGGAAAGCAGGTGAGACCATCCCTTTCAGCAACACTGGGCCAATGGACAGCTAAATCCCACATTTCCATTTCTGGGAAATCCAGCAGCCACAGATGGGCCACCATTGACATCTGGAAAACTTTTTGGTTGAGCAGAAAGCTTAGTGTGGAAATGTTAAAGAAGATGCAGAAACTTTTTTCTTTTTTCTTTTTATTTTTTTTTTTGCCTTATATACTTAGATTTTGCTTACATCCTATTTTAGACATCTAAATAGGCCTTATTTTGCATTTGCCTAGTCTCAGCTTTGAGATATTGATTCTTATGCTTCTACTGCTAGAGTAAAATCTCTAAATCCTTTCTGATAAACTAAATAATTTGATGACTCTAAGTCGTTTACCGCAAGGCATTTTCTCCAATGCTTTTGAGGCTTCTTTTTTGTGGCTTTTCCAATTCAATATAATTTTCATCCTAAGTCTTCTCAGAACATTTGTAAATTGTTTTGTTGTTCATTAAAATTGCAACAAAACCCCAGTACAATCCCCGAGGCAACTTGTTACTCTGTGACTGACAAGGCAGTAGTCTGAATCCAGAATATTTTCCTATTAAACATATGCAAAGTCTTTTTGTCCCCATACTTTAGTACATATGAGCAACTCAGAAGTGAAATAACAGTCCGAAAAAATCTTTGCTTCACAGGGAGGATCTGACACTAGAAGACAGCTGCTTATGCAGTTCAAATGCATAATGATTTTTCAGGTGTTGCCTGGAAGCTGTTTTTAAACATATTTTTGGGAGACACTTTTGAGTATGGAAAACTCATACAGTTAGTTAAAATTATATATATGCCTGTAGGATTAAAACTGTGTGGAAATTGGCATTTTATATTTTGTGGCTTGTTCTTGGTAAAACCAAAATATTTTTCAGTCTTTTTATTTAACAATAAAAATATAGCTATTAAATAAATGGAAAAATTACATCAATCATGACATCAGACAGATATCTGTTCAATCTAGTGATCCATGTATTTACATGCAAATGTCTGCATTTGGATAAAAAACTGAAAGCATAGCACAAAGCTTTACAACACAGACAGGATCCCATTTCTGGAAGATGATGACAGTGTCCTGGCATTCCAGGTGCAAAACCCATAAAGCAAAATTGTTGGTTCTCATGCATTTAGGAGATGCACAGGTTGCTTTTACTCTCTTCTTCACTACTTCTTGGTATTTTCTTCCACTAAAACCGTTATACAAAATGGTTAAGTTCAGTCTTTCTCACTATCTAAACAGAGCTGTTCTTTTTCTCATGCCCTCTCAGTCTTCTGTGTGGGGCTTACAAAAGTCTTGAGATACATTGCCATTAGTAGAGCAGGAGGTGGCTACTCAGCTGCAAAAGAAATTTCCCTATCCCTGTGGTGGTGGGAGAGGCTTTGGGAGAATTTAGCTTCTGCAACAATCCTCTCCAGGAGATTTGACTTGCAGGCTGATTTCCTGATTGTGGCTGCATATCTTCAATGAAAGGGAACTTCAGCGGGTCTGCTTATGCCTCTCCACCTGCCAGCAGCACTTCTGCTCTTGCTCTGCTGAGCTCTAACTTGCTGTAAGTGTGACTTACATTGCGCACATGTAATCTATAGAACTTCCTCGCTGATAAAGGCCAGAGATAAGAAAGTGCCCTCTGTGCAGCCTGCACATGATGTGCTGCAGCACTGCCTGCTAGGGCCCTTCCCTAATGCCACCACAACATGGGTTTGATCATGACAGATTGTTTTCTGTGTAGTATCCTGGACTCAGATAAAAGCCACACATGTCCATATCCATGTTAGGCCCTGCTTTGTTGTCTCCATGCTAAATCATAGCTATGTTTTTGCCAGGTGAGGGGGACACATACTGGAATCTCTAACTCAGTTGGGATTGGTATGCTGTGAGACCTGATTTAGATTTGTACCTCTTAGTGGCCCACTAAATCAAGGCACATTAAACTGGCAGTGTTTATGTGCTAAAAATCCAAACCAGACACTTTTAGATGGAAGACTTACTGACTGGCATAAATTATGCTAGGCTGATCTCAGCACCTGATTCTGTGTTCATATCATTCTGTGTTCTGAGTTCCCTAGACTTAGCCATATCTCATTTGGCCACGCATCTGACTACGCACAGTGTGACTTTTATTTATGTTATTTACAGCTAGGCTCACAAATGATAAATTCTGGCTCTATCTCAGATATTCATCAGAGCAGTAAGCATCTAAAAACCAGCTCTGCAAGGCAGCCAGCCATCTGGAACAAGAAAAGTTCATTTCCAAGACGTAGTGACAAAGCAACCTCCACACATCCTCTCTGGAGTGCTGGCTCACAGCCAACAATAACTTTTCTATGTAATGTATTGTGAAATATTTGTGGTTCTGTAGTGAAGTTTCTTTTTACTATTTTTCTCCTGGTTAGCTCCTTGGTTGATGGGAATTTAGCCCACCTTTGTAGAACATGAATTATATGCAGTAAAAGGCTTATTTTGGTTGCTTATCCAATACTGTTTGTCTTTTTAAAAAATGAGTCCACTAGTGATCTATATTGACTGATTTACTGTCTGAAACAAATGTACAGAGTTGAGTGATTAAAATATTTAATTAATCTACTGTTCAGAGCTATTTGAAGGAGTAGAACTACCTCCAAGATTAATTTTGTTTTGTTAATTTTGTCAGTGTTTCTCTTGGTACATTTTCTTTTTTTTTTTCTGTAGAGACTTGAAATATTAGCACCAAATTGTCTGAGGCATTTATCTCTTGCCAATAAGACTATTGGTTCAGACCTAGTAAAACATGCTCAAGCTTTTCCAGCATAAGCACTATGTACTTTATGAAGTCTAAATTAGGTTCTTTGTAAAATCAGCATTGGTTATATAACCACTGTACAGTTTCATTAAAAATGGATTATTATCAAGAACATTCTTTTTGGAGAATTTTGCTGGCTCTTTTCCAAGAGGAGTAGACAAAATCTTTCAATCTGACATACTGGAAGGAAGGAAATAACTTGGTTTTTCATATTTAAATGCAGTGCTTTTCTGCTTAGATCATGTTTCATTTGAACCTGCCTGTCTTCTGAGGATGTTGAGGAGGTACTCTTGAATAAGTTCATCTGAATATCCCCTATATGGATTTCTGGGCAGCTCTTTAGAAGACTGGAATTCTCCAAGACATCTGATTATTTTATAGCTCTTTCAGTGCTTAAAGTTCTGGGTAACATTTGTATAGTCTGGTCTTGGGCATGTTCCTTGCAGTCCCAAAGCCTGGTGATCTTCAAGGTCACACACAAACAGTGCACAAAGCCAGTAACTGTTTCTAGGAAACAATGGAGCATCCTTTTTTTTTATTCCAAATTACTCGCCAAACTTTTGTAGCTGGCAATTCACACTCCGTGTGTTTGGATTTTTAAGTTTATTTATTTATTTATTTGAGACATGGCTATAAATCTAAGTATGTCCCAACAAGGATGGAAGAGAACAAGGATAACAAGGGTTTACATCTTTATGACATCACAATGTCACTGAAGTGCTCACCAATGTCAGCTTGAAATACATATGGGGAAAGGGGGAAGGGAGAGGGAAGACATATAAAGGGAAAAAGGAGCTGCAACCCAAATTATTAGAGCTCACAAACTAGCCAAATGCAAAAATTAGTTATATTTACCATCTCAGAAGTACTGGATTCAATAGTTGTTCCCTATACAAACCTTCTGTTCATGAATAAATTAGTTTTTATGGATGTAGTAATGATCAAGTAGAAGCACTTAGTCTGAACACACTTCAGGTGCCCTTTCATAGCAAACAGGTAAAACTTTCTATTGTGTTGTATTAAACCTTCGACCCTCAAGGAATGGCAGCAGCAAGATATCAGTTCCAGGCATATATAAAGTCTTATCAGCACAAGTAATTTTGTGTTTTTAAACACATATCAGCATCTCTGTGGTGTTTTTCAGAATGTAAGGTTTTTTTTAATATAGGTAATTTTATACCCCTTATGCTTAATGATGATACAGAAGACTCTTCTCCAGGAACTGAGTTTGAAAGAGATGTCATTTAGAATTGGACAGAGGGACAGCAAGGAAGCAGAAGAGTTAATAATCATTTATGGAAAAGACTTTTATGTTACTTTGTGATAGAAGGGTCTTTAAGCAGCTCCAGTGTCAATGAAAGGCAGTCTGGAAGCTGGAATACGTTATAGTGCAAAAAATTATTCCTGTAAATGACAGTTAGAGCCCCACGTGTGTTCAAGTGCATAAATTCCAGGACTTCCAGGAGATATGACACTACCACATTGTGTAAGAAGAAAATAGTTTGAAATGAAAGAACAAATGAAAACTTCAAAGATGAGGGGATACCCCTAACGGGAACATGTTAAAGAGCAAGAAGTGGAGGGGTCAGTCAGCTTCTGGAGAACAAAGTGAGAGATTTGTCATGTGTGGGAGGAAAAGAGAGGGACACTGGCCTTCTCATCTGTGCATTTGCACTGTAACCCTGACTTTCCCACGTTTGATCCTTTCTCCCTGTGCAAATTTGAATCTGTGGCAAGATTATTAACAAACATGTCTCTTATTCAGTCATTCAGAACTTTTCTGTCATATAGCACTACAGTCACCCAAATTCGGCATGAAAAGGAGGAATCAAAGCAAAGGAAGATCAATTCCATTATAAACTTCTTTGACTATATGAAGAACAGGATGCAGCTCAAACCCCCACAGCTCATTCTAACCTGGAGGTCACTTGAGCCGCAAACAAGATCTTTAGTTTCTGCCCAAACTGCTGTTGTTTTCCTATGGGTACAAAAGGAGGCCCAAGAGTCTGAAATTTTCTGGAAGTGAAAAGCCCTTATTGAATGAGAAACTGCACCCTATCCAAAGGGATAATCTCAAAAAATTCTCTATGTAGGTGGGTGAACATTTCCACCCATCTCTCCAAAGCATGTGAGCAAATGTCTGAGATGTAAGAGTTTGCATCTCAAACAGATGTTTAAGACTCCCATTGTGGTTTGAGACTCCATTGATGTTTAAGACTCCTAATTCAAGTATTCTTAATTTGCTCTGTGTTAAGACAAGTGGGCTTTCACAAGTGTAATTATGAAATAACAATTTAACATTTTATCCAGTGTGTCACTAGATGCAAATTCCTAATACTTAAACTAGGGCCTTGCAAAGACTTAGAACTGGTGTATTTGTCTTTTGGTCAACATTTCCTCTTTGACTGCTTTCAATAAATTTTGTGAAGGGTGGATCAGGCCTTTGATATCATCGTGATATGTGCTGTTTGCTGACCTGGGATAAAGCTTATTTGGCAGAATGGTTTGTCTTGCAGTCTGATGAGTCTCTGATGTGCTTTCAGTTTCTGCAGAGCTAGATTACTTTGGAGGATATTGTTGCTCAGAACTGAGCATCTGATCTTGCAAAGCAGCAGTATACCTCCAAGGAGATGATGAGACAAAATGTGTTTTTGTGGCAGTCAGAGGCACATTTTACATTTTTGCTAAGTATTTTTGTAGTAAAATTACTATAGGAGTAAAATACTAGTTATTCTAGTTCTAATTTTCTGATCTTTTTTATTATTACAGAACACCTGAGACAGGAGAAGGCTTTGTACAAAGTGTTTTATAGCTATTTTGTCTTGGGCAATATAAAAATTTTCCACAGAACAGACCAAAGTCTTCTTTAGGGAACATATATGCCTGTTAAGAGTAGCATGATTATAATTTCACCTTAATTACATCTAACCCGCAGTAAATACAGACTTTTTCTTAAGAGTCTAACCAAATCCCACTTTTCTTTTTCTCTAGCTCTATTTCCTAGTGTTTGAGAATTTATTTGAGGGTTTTTTTTTTGTTTGGTTTGGTTTTTTTGTTGCTGTTGTTAGTTTTTTGTTTGGTTGTTTTTTTGTGTTGGTTTTATTGGTTTGTTTGTTTTTTAGTCATATATAGAAGTTGTTTCCATTGGAAAGGGAATTTTCTTTCCAGGTGGGAAAGGGGGCTGAACTGACCTGCCCTACAGCTCCCCAGTTGCTTGTCTGCTTTTGGCACCTGAAAGTCAGCAGAGCTCACAGAGGGCACAGTCAGGAAGCTCATTGCAGTAATTGATTTGGAATTGTATTGGTTTGGTGTAATGTGAGATGCTTCCACAGCAGTCCTTTTCAAATTCTTTAGAAGTAGATCCTTGATCCTCAGGGATCTGTAAACCACAGAGGAAAACCACTGCTTAACTAATCAGATTATCAACTAGCTCCCTTGCATGTAATACATATCTAAACACTGCTTAATTTGGGATATTAATTACAGCCTGCACTGAAAGAATATGCATAAGTCTTTAATTACATGGAAAGATCTTCAATTTGTGGCTGGAACTCTAATTTCAAGGATTTAAGAAGGTGATAATTGCTTGTGATAACCATTTTACTCTGTAAATAGGTTTTGGCAATATCTTGGTAAAGTACTGACTGATCTGAGTTATCCTGCCAAATGCCACCCAGATGGAACCCAAAACAGTCTGCAATTTTGTAAATATGAATTTCCTCATAGAGCCTCAACATTGTCCTATTTGTTGTCTTACATAACTGATTGACTGTGAGCAAGCTCAGGCTAAAGGGTTTCCTTCATTCTTAATTGTCTTTATTAAAATTTCTTGTGCAACGTAAAATGGAAATCCCTTTATGTACTGGGCTGAACCAATGAGGGGCTGTGCACATCAGTGTTTAGTGCATAGAAAGTAAATACTGTATGTCCCATGACTGACTTCTTATCAAAACAGCACTGATGTATTTACAGAACTAATGTATTTACTGATCCTATTCATATACTGTTGTGTGTGAAAGGATGCCAATGCCATTCTGACACATGGAAGTGCATTATTGTCAGAACAAATGCTGACAGTTTTTAGGGAATCTATAAAAGTACAAAATCGTTCTTTTATACTTCTTGAGCTAAATTGACATGTGGAGAGCTTTCAGATTTAGCAAGGATAAGGATAGGGATTGAGATATACTTTTTATAATTCAGTTTTCCATGCAAGATTGATCCCACTTTAATAATCCATAGGTAAATCCTTAGAAATCCTTTGAAGAATACAATTTGGAGGGTAAGAGACAATGAAATTTTTCCTCAACATAAAATAGTTCTAACAAGATTAAATATTGTATCTCAACCTTTCTGAAGACGTTTTTGGCAGTTTGTTATATTAATTTGAAGAAAAAAAATTAAATACCCTTAAAAGTACTTGAAACACAACTTGGATTCAGATCCAATGGGGAGCACACAAATACATGGAGCACAGAGACAATTGCAAGACTTGCTGAAACCCTTAGCAGGATGCATATTCTAAAATGAATATGGTGAAGCTCCTGGTGAAAGGAGAGGGCCTACATAATTGCATTTTTTACATAACTTTTCACAAAGGCTTTGCAGGAGGGACTTTTGTAGCAGGTTTCTTCACAAAAGAAGGTAATTCTGAACTACATCTGATGCACTGGTGATAGCTTCCCCGTGGAGATGATTCAATTCTGCAAGTTTGTTCATGGAATTAGTAGAGTATCTGTAATATATACAATGAAATTTATTTCTCAGTTGCTAGTTAAAAAATACCAAACTGTATTGCTTCCAGACTTGTGAATGTTCTCATTTTAATAGTATATTGGATGAATTCAGCACTAATTAATGAAACTAATAAAAAATTAATTATGAATCTGGTAATCAGTAATAGATTCAAACCTCCTGTCATAGTCTAGAAGTGTAAGAAAAATTGCAATGTTCACAGAATATCAACCTAGCTTTTTTGTCTGCCTGCAGTTGGCCAACCTTCATCAAATTAACACAACCATCAAATTAGTCCATCTAGAATATTTATAAACATTTAATTGTTTACTGCTGTACTTTCCTGTGCTGCTCCAGAATGCAATACACTTCTCTCAGCTGAGGGAAATCTCACAGTAAATGTCACACAAATGATGTGAAGACTTCTCTCTGATACCAAATACCTAAATAATGTGAAAGTCATAGCAAAAAGAAATAAATAATATCCAATTTATGCTACATACATAATTTTCTGACATAAAAACCTACCTAATTACAAAAACATAATTGAGTAAATCTAATTAGTGCAAATACATTTCTTGACATATCTGCCCAGCAACTATACACAGAAACTCTTCTCTCAGTTCTGCTCTGGCCCAGCCCTGCACCTCTGTTTTGAATTCAGTAATAAACTAACAAATCTACTGTGTCTATTTTTGCTATAGATGGGATATCCAGGGCTGTTTAGTTTTACTTTCCATTGAAGGTAATGGCAATATTGCTCTCCTAATCAATTTAAATAAACAAGGCCAGCATGAATTATCCTCAGAAATCTGACTGTGCTTGTTATTTGAAGAAAGCACACTTAAACAATGAGAAGTAGAAAGAACTCTATATAGACTAATTTGTCATTGCTTCCCTCTCTAAGTTTCACTTTGATACTTGGCAGTAAAGAAATGTAAGCACTGTTAGAGCTGTAAAATAGTGAAACCCTAACTGGCTGTTGACACATGACAGTGATATACTCATAGAGAAATCTCTCTAATAGCATCTTCTAGTAAGCTCCTGTGATTCTCAGGTAGCCTTGCTTGAGGCCAGGAGTGGCAAGCTCAGCAGGGGAAGTGGAATGAAATGGGCTTCTAGCAATGATCATAGACATTTTTCAGCTAAATCAAAATCTACAAAGAACTGATATTGTCTCTAAGACAAGAAATAATTAGTTTCTGTTTTGTCATAAATACAACACCTTTCAAAAAAGCAGGAGAGCTTAGATTAACTGGCCTACAAGTTCTACATTTACCTCTAAGCCTTTTATCAGTAATACAAGGTCATTTCAAAGTAGTTGACTTCACGCTGTAAACCACCCTGTACTGGTATAATTTGTACTTGCTGCCAGAAGGGAAAAAAAGAAGCCAGCTGAACTGCAATATTTAAAAATAAGCAATGCAAATTAGCCTGTGTTGCAGTCCCACAATTAAATAGTTCCTGGTATCTGGTGTGGCTTCTGAGCACTTAATGGGAAGGTATCTGTCGTACGCTGTCTGCGTAACACGGATACTCCCACAACCTCTGGAACTCCTCATTGAGAGTCTTCTGGGAAGCTTTCCTCCTGTAGGGACTATAGAAACGGGAGTATTTCTAAAGTATCAGGAAAGCTGGAAGTGACCTCTGGAACATCCAGAGGTCCATAACCCAGCCTCCTGCTAGAAGCACCTCCCTGAAAGCAGGTTATTCAGTGCCTTGCCCTTGCAGCTTTTGTAAGTTTTCAAACACGGAGGCTCTGCCGCTTCTGTGCAATCCAAATCCTCATAAAAAACACTTTTCTCTATATTGAGTCAGAATTTCTTACATTACAAATTGCATCAATTTCTTTTGCATCTTCCGTGCACATTTGAGAATAATCTGTCTCTGCCTTCTCTGCAGTCTCCCGCAGGTAATTAAAGACAGTGCTAATTATCCTTCATAGCTGTACCACACAAAATAGAAAGTTGAAGTACTTCTGGCCAGTTCTGACCTTGTGTAGAAATTACTGAATACTTAAGAAACTCTGAGTAAAGGAAGAAAAAGTGGGGAGCCTGGCTCCGGGATTCTTTTCCATTAAAAGTTTGCATGGAAAAATCATTGAGTAAAAATTTATCGATGGTGCTGGGAGCAGAGACTTGGAAGCTGTAGAGTCATTAAGATGTGCAGTCAAGACTTCTTTTTGCTCTCTCTCTGTGGCTTCATGAATCTTTTCATCACTGCATCTCTGTGCAATGGCCCTGCTAGGGAGAGAGGTAGCTAACCACCATAAGGACTAGTGGGTTGAAGTGTTTGCAAAAGTGCCTTGAAAAAAAGGAAGTCTAGTTAATTTTTCACACACTGCTGTGTAACAGAAGTGTGTTATTAATCATGTTTGTCATAAGACTGATGTAACAGCAAACTTGAAGGGTTCTTCTGCTCTAGGCATACAAACTGAGAATGGCAGCTCTCAGCTTCATGGGTTTAGAGAACTAGAGGCAGCTGAATGTCTACTCGATATCATAAAAAATAATTTCCTCCTAGAAATGTCTTTTTCTCCCTAATGACAGGGAATATCTGATATGCTACCTGAAATGAAGCTCACACCATGAGCAAGAGAGGCAGTACTAAGGGGTGCAGTTCACAATGAATTTGAAGTAAAAAACCACCCATGCTGCCTTACTTAGGGGAAATGAAACAGCTTAGAAAGGTAAGTGAAGCAGGAATAACATGGAGGGGTCCAGTACAGAGGAGAGAGCAGCTCTAGGAGATGTAATGAGAAGGAGGCTGTGATGGTGTGAAGAGAGAGGAGAGGCAGAAAAAGACTCACTGGTCAATGAAAGATGTGCAGAGCTCCCTGGTTGTTCAAACATTTCTGCTTTGGGATCTTCGGCACCTGTACCTCCTGTCTGAAGACAAATCTTCCCAGCAGGCTGTGAGGATGTCTGGAGGGCATATGCCCAGCTTCCAGTGTCCCCCAGTGGGCCCCTCTCCCTGCGTACTTCTTGGCCATGTGGTGGCACCTTTAGCTGCGACCATTTCCTTCCCTTGTTGTCTCCACAAGCTGCTACATTACATCATGCACCTGTTTAGCACCTGTGACTCCATCAGATATCTGGTATCAGGTTTTTTCCATCCACTGTGTTTTGATAACAGCTTGCCTTCTGTGTGAAAAGGATAAGGAGGCGTCTCTAGTTTTAGATGTTGCTCACCCCATCTAGGTGCTGTAGTGCTGGCAGCACGGGGGAATTTCTCCCCTTTCAATTACTGTATCTCCAGCCAGGTAGACTTCAGACAGGGATATCTGGTTCACCCAGAGATATTATTAAATGGCTCCTTGTTTAATGCACACATGACTTAAGGTGATAGGATGCTTTGCTTCAAGACGAAATAACAATTGCTTTGAGCTGCCTGGAGGTACACACCTTTCCCAAACTACCATTTAAATCTTACCTAAGGAGGGAATTTGAAAACACCTGTCAGTGCACTGCATTTTAAATTAATCCCAGTGAAACAAACACTTGGAACACAGAGCTCAGTACTTAACCCCTGATACACAATGACTCAATAAACCAGAAAACTGCTCTGAAGGCACAAGGAAAGAAGCTGATGGTAGATCCTAAATAAATGTAGTCAACAGGCAAGATTTAAGGTAGTAAAAAGCTGTGCCAAAGGTGTAAAGGGGCAGCACTGTCCAATCTTCTATTCCTGCAGATGAGGAAGACCTGAGTTTCACCAGGGCTGCAGTTGCCCCTCGTAAGCCCTGAAGAGCATCATGGTTGCTTTAGGGCTGGTTCTCTGAGTTCTTCAAATATCCCAGAGGTAAATCTCACAGAGATGTATGTCATGCAGAGTCTGTATCATTTAGATTCCTAGAATCCCAAAGAAATATCTCAGTTGCCTATTCTGTACTGTCTAATGCCTAGGGGAACTCTCCAGGGTCTCAAAACAAAAATTTTAAGTCCATAAAGTCAGCCTGGAGAAATTAAACTGCATGCATTAAATATATATACTGCCTTGAAAAAATCAACCTTTCTTATGGACAAATGTGCACTTAATATGTTGGTTGTTTTTAGAATAGCTGATTTGACAATGCTGGGTTTCATATGTTTTTTCTTCTCCAAGACTTTGACAGTTCACTGTAAGCTTTGAAGTCTGCATCCCATAACCATAAGATGTCTCAATAAAAGTCAGGTAATTTCAGAATTAAAGATTCACTGAAGGGTCTCACGAGCCAGAGTTTAGCAGCAAAGATAGCGTCAGAGACCCTCACATCAGGACATTCAACTCTTTCTCCTTGACTTCTGTGCCATGGGTTTGTATTTTTCACAGAGGGCCAGACTACACTTGCTCTTTGCACTGATGTACTGGGAGTTGTGTTTCCCTTCCACATGTATATAATCCCACTTCTGGTCAAGTAGGCATCCTTTGGAGTTGTAGTCCCAATCTCTTGGTATATTTTTCATCAAACAGTTTGCATAACATTTTTTACCATCACATTTTTTCTGTTGTGCCTCTTATTGTGGACTTACAGGACTATAAACCACCTCAGAGTGGTTATGCTGAGTATAATGTGCTAACTGTGAGGTTCATGTAATCGTCTGCTTTCCCACTACTGAATCCATTAATTTGTAGCTCCACTGCAGCCTCTCCTATCCTCTGGTCCTGTATGTCAGATGCACGTGATCTGTGGTCCAGCAACCTGCTCCCTCTTGGGTAAGAGGCAGCGAGCAGCAGAGGAGCTGCTGAGCTCTGCCACACTTTGGGATCTGCCCCTGAGCCAGGTGCCATGGTTAATGGGCTGCAGCTTGAAGACAGAATCTGCAGGCTCCAGGCTGCTCTGTGACCCATGCTCCCACCTACATAGCTTTAGCAGGGAGCTTATACTGGTGTGTTCTGACTTTCTTAGGCCATAAGTATTTTTTCCACACACTTGAGAAACATGAACAGACAAACTGCATTGGTGAGGCTCAGCAGTAGTAAGATAAAAGCTTTACATTTTGTTTTCTCTTGTAATTATAGTAATTATGTAGTCCATGTCACACTGCAGTCTCAGAGGCAGCTTAGAAGACCTGAACTGCAGAGCTGTCTGCATTTGAAATATTCCTGCATATGTAATTGACTATCTCCTGAAACAAAATGCCAACCATATTGCTACCCATGCCTGCTACAAAAAGGCAAGCTTTTTGCAGGATGCTAATCTCTCATCCTGCAGAGCTTGTTCTGAGGAGGGCTAGGGCACAGGGGTGCAAAGCTCTCATTATTGTCTATTACCTAATGCTAAGTATGCAAGGGGGGAATCTGCTCCTCTGTAATCGAGACCAGATGAAAAGCTGCCTGACCTATGGATGTCAGAAATAACAGTTTGTTGTCATTCCAAAACATACCTTGCAGGCAGCTGTAATGATTTGCCCACAAGTCTGCTGCTGCACTGTGTATAATCAGGTAACTTCACTCAACTTGGAATTAGACATTTAGAATATAATCCTTCCTGAGCAGAGGCAAGAAGATCTTTGTTACTTTTGATATCTGAGCTACTATGTCGAACAAAAATATCTTTAATTGAGTACTTAATTTAAGTAATTTTCTATTCAGAGTAAGAAAGCCAGCTCTCCATATGTTAGCTTTCTACAATCCCTGTAGGACTTTGATATTGTGTTTCTCTGTAGCCACATTCCCTCTGGAAAAGTGGAATGTAATAAAAACTATTTTAAGGAGAAGAACATATATTTATGTTTCCTCATATATCTTCACATCTAACAGATACAGCAGTTCCAGACAGAAGCAGTGTCTGAGAGCAACGTGGTTTTGGAGTGTCACAAATAACTGTGGTACATTACCATTAGGTGTCAATAATAATCATGGATTATGATTTGCCAGTAGATATGAGGAATATAGGTATTTTTGGCTCTTGGCTATAAGGAAGAGGAAATGTGTGGTTTGTATCTATCCTGGCCCTGGAAGGGCTGTTCCTCATATGAATGTTTTCTGCCTGGTTTACTCAGCTGGGGTTCTCAGTCCCCTCTGGCAGCTGCCAAGTTCACTTCTAGGACGGCTTGTTCTGCCTGAGATATTGCAGATGTTCCCCAAAATTTGTGGCTCCAGGGCCTGAGAATCAGACAGACTGTATTATAGAGAGTGCTTTCACTCTTTCCTCAGAATTTCCTATATCAGTGGGAGTAGTAAGACTGTAAAATCACAATACAAGAAGAACTGAATAATTAAAATAACTCAGTGCTATGTGACTGGCTGGCTCAAGCCACAGCAGTCTGAGCAATTGTCCTTTTCATACCTTCACCTGGCTCCAGGGCAAAGGAAAAGACAAGGGAATGCCTTTCTGTCCTTCCCTTTAATCTTTTTCCAACTGTTGCTGGATTTTGGGTTTCTTGGAGTATTTTCTGGAGGTAACACAAGATGAGTGTCACATCCCTGGGGTGTAGGCTTGCAGTGTGCAATGGCCAGTTGCACTTCAGCGGATGAGGTGGAAATATGAGCCGTGGGTCACTGCAGAAAGATGTCCACTCACCAGTGACAGGCCAGTGACCATATCAGCATGTCCTCTTAGTGTCACCGAGCTTAGAAGGGGCCTTTCCAAGTCTGGCTGCCACTCTGAGGCAGCAGGGATATATTTGAGCTGCTGCTACTTGTATTATCTTTACTTTCTAAGATAAAGACTTTGGTTTTGTGGCACAGTTAAATCTGATACTTCTCACAAGGGCTAAATTCAATCATTATTTATTGTTGTTGCTTATTATTTATGAAAAGCTGTCTTTGTGCCCAGCATTTTGATGAATTCTGACTCCCGTCTTTATTGATTCTACAAGAAATATGACAAAATGGAAAGCAAGTTTTTTGTTAGTGAGGATTAAAAGATGCTGTGAAGCAAAGACGAAAGGACTGATGTCACTCACCATTTCCATTTATAACATGAACTTTTTGGATTTATAATGGGATACCAAAGAACCATGCCATTAGTAACTACTATGCAAGAAGATGTTATAGTGGCACATTTGCTTCAGCTCTATTAATTTCTTTTGGATCAGAAAATAATATGTAAGTTGCCAATGAAGCAGTAAATAACTATCTACACTTATTTTACGAATGCTGAAGTCAGTTTCTGCCTAGCTCCAGACTCTGCAGAAGGCTACAATGCAACTGTGGATTTTGATTCTCATCTCCCAGGTGATTTCCAGGTCAAAGCCCTTTCCTGAGTCAGTCATGGTATTTCAGCAAGTCACCATCTAGATGCAGGTTTTTCACCTTTAATCTCTTACAGCATAATTAGGCAGGCCTGGATTCACCAGAAATGCCAAAGAGTTGCTAATCCCCACTCACTTGCCCCTGCCCTCTTCTGACTGCCATCCCAGTCAGCAATGAGGGCACAAGTGACACCCAGGCAGGAATGGACGTGATCTGAGAGCTCACGAGGAAGCCCAAAGCCTACCCTCATGTCCAAGGCAGTTTTGAACAGCTCTTCTACCTCCAGGACCAGAGTACAAAACCAGAGACCCAAAGACAAGTGGGGTGTTTCTCCTGACCCCATGCCCAGAGTGGCTCAGTGCACTGTGGTTTAGAATTCTGCTAAATTGCAAAGAAAACGGGGATTCAGCTAATGGAGTCCCTGTTATGTCTGGGTCTTGAAAGTGCTTCGTCCCTTTTATAGTATCTACAGATTCAGGGCTGCATCTGACACTTCCTATTGACCTGGCTGCTTTTCCTTTTCTTCAGTAGATTTTTAGGTTCTGCATCATTACACATTAACAGACCTATATCCTCCTTTCACTGCCCCAGGCTTGACCTCATTTATCCAGGGGCCCTCTCCCAGCATTTGGAGAAGGAAACCTGGATTTGGGAATTAATGTCTCACCCTGTGGCTGAGGGTGGCACTGGTGTTTGTTCCTGTCTGAGGCAAGCCTTGTTTTTCTTCCCTATTACTTTCTCTCCAGCTTAGACTTTGAGGATGCTTTTTGCATAGAGGTCACTATATGTGTGCATAAGGAAGGGAAAGAAGGCAAACACAGCTGTCCTTGGAGCCCCAAGCACTCCCTGGCTCACTGTGCAAATGGTGCCTGCAGAACTGATGGAGGCAGGGGGAAGAAGTGTGACTTCTGCTCCTTGCAAGTGTCCCTCCATCCACCTGCAACACTGCAGAGGGAGCACACTAAGGAAAACATGAAGCAGGTCAGGATAGGTAGAAGGAACAAAGTTTCAGTGTGCTTTGGCTATTATTTCCTAGGGAGCTGCTGCTGAAGTTGTTTCCAGAAAGGTAGCTGTGATTGCAAAAGTGCATTCCAATGTACATCACTGTGTTTCTGTCATTTGTTGGTGTACCTAACCAGAGCCGAAACATATGCCTATGCACAGATGTAAAATAGTGGGAAAGAGTCTTACATGAAATTATTTATAAAAGGAAATAGCACCATGACTGTCCTTTCTGTGAGCTGTTGTATGCTTTGACCAGCTACACTGCCCTGTGAGTAAAGGTAGGTGAGGAAAAAGCACATTTCAAGAATGGGTTACTCTGTGCCTGAAGAATAGTTTGCATATGTCTGAAAGGTAGGCATTGTCAGAAATCCTTCATCCCACAGAAAAGCCTAGAGGTTCAGTACAGCTCAGAGGACTGGAGTTAGTACAAGCAGGGAAGATTTAGCTGGCAAACTCCGCACTCTATTATTTTCTAGGTGTAAGCAAATGCTGTATTTTCTGAAATAAGCAAATATTAGCAAGAAAGTCAGGCTATTTGTGTCCAAAGTAATAATATTTTATTTTGAAATGGGCCATTTGGCCTAGTTCAAAAGAAGCAGGAGTACTTTTATTTTAAAAATGAATACATTCACTTTATTGTAATTGTTAAATTAGAACCTATGGAGTTCAGAGGGTGATAATTTAAACTATCCTGTTTAAAGTATCAGAGGAATCTTAAGCATATTTAATGTTTGCTATATATAATAGATCTATGTGATTTTAACTGAGTCATCCTCCTCCTACTTGGATGGCTATTTGTTTACTTAAAAACAAAACAGAAGTCTCTGAGGAAGCCATTGCAGTAATCACACTTTGGCGGTTTGATTAGTGCAGCCACTTCTCTGAGGCATCTGAACAGTGCAAATTCTCATCCCCACTGGTAAACACCCCAGGGTGTGCCAAGAAAGCCAAAGTAAATGGCACTAAGTTTAGGGGTTTTAAAAATTTTCTTTCAAAACAAAGATGCTGTTTCTCCCTCTGACAGTAATATGCTTTTCTATAAAACCACTGTTTTCTGTGTAGCTTCCTGTGACTTTATAAAAAGTTCATGTTGAGCTCTTTGCCCTTCTACAAATAGAGGAAATCATGCTTGTAGGAGGCTGAAGTCTTGTGTCAAGTGACATTTGGCTGCTGGTTGTAGCACCAGCATGATTATGACCCAACATCCACTGTATTTGACTCACTGACAACTAAATTTGAGGCCCAGTGTGACCGACTGTAGGAGCCATGACTTCTACTTAGCAAAACAGGGTGCAAATGTCACTGGAGCCCCTGCAGCTCAGAGAACTATTCCAGAAAAAGTCTGGAGTGAGCTCTGTGAAGGCTAGGTTGAGCCATGTTTTTGTGAGCAGGGATAAGCAGGCAGTGTCAGCCACTCACAGAGGGGCAGAAGATAAAACCCTGATGCGATATGCTCCACAGATCACAGTGGCTTTGCTGACCTTAAGGAGCTACAGAGAGTGAATTTCCAGTGGACCAGAAGGACAGCAAGAGTGTCTTCACACTGGTGATGTTACCAAACTCTGCAGGGGTCAACCCCTCTACTAAACTTTTATGATATGCAAGTGGTTCTGCTCACCTTCCTTAATAGACTAACATTTCCACAGCACTTGTCAACAAAGTAATCAAGTACCTTCACATAGGAGTAAATGTTTTCTAAACAACACAGTCTATTTAATTTGATTTTGGACTTGCTGAGTACACTCATACAGTGGGATGTCAGTACAGGCACAAATGGTAAATACAACACCCACAGTGTGTCACCCATGTCAGAGTAAACATATTTCTGTTCTGAACAAGGAACTGCTTTGTTCCCCATACCTCCTCCTGCCCTAAAGTGACAGAAGATGAATTGTGGCCCTATTCTGGGCTATCTGGTCACAGATGTTGCCTTACCTTGCCAGGCTCCAGGAGCAGACAACTTGGGAAGCCGCCTTCTCATCTCCAACTGACAGCTGGGGCTGGAAAAGAAAACACAGCTATAACTCCATAATATCTATCAGTGAAGAGGATATGTTCAGAATAATATTGTCCTGACAATCAAAAAAACCTTCCCAAAAATCCATAAACAACAATGACAACAACAATAAGCCAAAAAATACCCCCCAAAACCAAAAAAAACCAAAAACCCAATAACCCAAAATTTCTCCTGATTTTCTTGCCATCCTGGCAGTACACTGGCTAAATTGGATGGTGGCAGTACCCTGCTGTTGTACTGAAGTCTTCCTGTAGTCTTGAGGTTCAAAGATTTCTCAGGGTAGTTCTAAAGAGTTCTTCTCCTTTGGTCCCAATAGGCTTCCAACCATCTGGGCTGCAGATCAGCTGTGCAAAAAGCTCTGTGTTTCTTTCTGTGGTGAACAGATAAGAGTAAAGGTCGACAAATTCAGATTCAGATGAAGCAAGGAAGAGTGAATTCCAAGGACTTCCACACTGTGCCATAGCTTCAGCTGCCAGGCATTTAAACCCATACGCTGGGAGCAAGAGAGGGCATGTAAAATATGACAGGTGGCCAAGTTTATTTAATATGTTGGCTTTTCCACTGCTCTTAGCACTGTTATCAGAACACTTAATTTAGTTACATGGAGCAACATGGAGAAACGCTGGTGAACATAAAAGAAAAGTTGCTTCCAGGTAGCTTCCAAATTAACTATTAGACCCTTTGCATTGCTGGGAATCTAATAAGGCACTGATTACATATAGGAGTGATGAGTTTTGAAATATGCTCTGCTTCAGCTTTTACATACATATTGCTCAAAAAGCCTTGGAGCAGAAAATATTAAGTCATCTTGTCAGGACCTCAGCACAGATACCACGAGGCCTTTTCAGCTGGCTCCTCAAAGGTTTTCTGTATATTCCCACATGGCAGCTGGGAAAGGGCCAACTCTCTGTGCTTGGGAGTTGCTTTCCTCAGCCATTCTTTTGGGATGGGACCACTGTAGCAAGAAGATGAGCTAATCACCCCTCCAGTATGAGATAGTCCAGCTAACAGGAAATCCCAAGTAAGGCAAGTCCTGGGAAGCATGACAGTAGTCACCAGCTGAGGTCCACAGGAGCTGCAGGTTCTGTGAGGGTTTGCTCTCCTGACTGGTATTCCCAGGGGCCTGAGAAGCCAGGCTTACCCATGTGCTTTGCCAAAGAGTGAGTTTTGCTTGTAGAAGAGAGGACTTATTTAAGGGAACTTAAATGGACAAATTAGATATGCTTCCCACAGCCACAAACCACTCTTTCCTCCTGTGGTTGCTTGAACACTCAGTACAGCATGACTGGAAAGTGCTGGAGCTCATGCCAAAACTGCCTAGAACATGGGAGTAGATGATTGTCCACTTTGCTTTCACATTGGCTTGAACCTGTATATAACCAGGCTGCTGTATATAACCAGGGAAAACAGCAGCTCTCTGCAAGCACCTCAGACTACAGCATCCTCTGCAGGTGTGGGCACAGCACGATTTGCTACCTTCACTGTAACACTGGCTTTTAGACCCTTCCTGCCCTGCCCCACCTTCTGGCTCTTGATTAGGTTGCATTTTGGGCAAGAGTGAAATCCAGATTCTTCACCCATTCTTCCTCTTACTTCTCTTCACAATGTGTCTTTGCTGCTTGTCTTGTCACCAGCTCTGGCACTGCTCCAGTATCAGAATAAGAATAAGCCAATTCCACTCACAAGAATGGCAGAGAATTAAGTCAGGACAAGTAAATAGGGAGAGGGAAGAATGTGGAAATGGGGTTGGAAAGAAAGGGAAATTGGTGAGGAGGATAGCAAAGGCCTTCTTTCTGTGCCTGCCAGATTTTGACTTCATTCAGTGGTCAGAGGTTACTGGTGGAGTTGGTATCAGAGCTTGGGCTACACTCAGATATATTACCCATTTAAAAAACAATGTTCCAATATTGATTGATTGATTGGTGGTGTGTCACAAGAAGGCTGTGCTTGGGAAAGCATATAGCTTCCGAGTCCTGCCTCTCTGAGCACTTCTCATCCAAAAGGCTCATGGCTAGAAGAGGAAATCCAAAATTGTCAGTCAAGGCAGGATGCAGGTCTTCCAACTTGCTGTGTCAGCTGAGCAAGAGATTTGAACACTAATGTTGGGAGACCTTTGAAAGGATTTTCGTTTTTAAGAAGGCAAGCTACATCTTCAAAATGGCATGCCTTCCTGTAAGCAGAACATTTATAAAGTAACTTGAAATCACTCCCACAAATGTTCAGCCCTGTTTGAAACATGACCAGCTACAGCAACCTGCACAGCACAGAAGCCAGTAGGGGAGGAGGCAGAATGTCACCCTACAAGTATTTGCTAGAAAATATGATACAAAAAGAAGTGACATTCCCCAAATCCTTCTGAATCAAAGCCAGAGGTGACCGCACCAGCCTGCTATGGTATGCTGGCACTCAGGCTGGCATTTGACACTCCCTGAATTTCCTTCCTCTGTGCAGTTGTATTTCATTAGTAGGCAAATGCCAGAGGGAGGGGGAAGATGATGTCAGCATCTGTACCTGGGCTGGAGTGGAGCTGATATAGGCTTGCAAGTAAAGCAGTCAAGAATCACCAAGGTAACTTGGTAAATCAGAAGGCAGGAATTGTTACATTCAAATGAATGTAACAAGGCCCGATTGAAAGAGAGCATTTAATCTTCCACTGGTTTTCCTGATTCTTCTCCTACTGTCCTCTGGCAGTGTGTCTAGGTACAAGTATTGCATCATCTGAACTGATGCCTTGGTGACTCAAAGCTCCCAGGGCCCTGAAGGGCAAAGGAGCTGCACAGCAGCTTTAACAAATTAACACTTTCTTGGAACTTGCTCCTGCCTGTGTCAAGGAAGAGCTTTTCCTTGAGAGGAGATGAAAGGTCTTCAGCATTGTGAAAACCATCCATCTATCCTCACCATGGCTTGTAAAATATGTGCTGGGACAGGTCTCAGGCTCAGCTAGGAAATAGCAATAACAGCTATTGTTAAGGGGAGGCTGCAGCTGACCCATGCGAAGATGTTATTGTACACTGAGCCCTTCTTCCCCTTCTTTCCCATCAAAATGCACCCCAGCCCAAGCACAGTCCTGGTTCCTGACTGCATGTTCTGCATGCTCTGTTGCTCCTATGTGAGCTGGTTCATCTCACAGGCTATAAGAAACAGGGAAAATAAAAGCATTTTCTATCAGTTAAGTGAGCTGAACTGGTTCATCAAATTGTCAGAGGAACAGAGGAGTTGGCATGAGGTCGGTGCAAAGACAACTGCCCAGGAGGGAGAAAGGAGACTCTGACCTGTTTCAGTGGTAATAAGGCATTAATTAAAGCATGCACCTGGTGAAACCTTACCCACTGATGCAGTGATATAATTGCTCATTTCGTCACTCCCTGGCACAGTTCTGTAAAAATGATCTGTACTAGCCTCAGGGATTTTCACAGGAGATTTTGTTTTCCAGATCATGTTGAGACTGAGGGGATACAAAAGGTGCCACCCTGTTGGCAGGTTTGAGGAGGCAGTAATCTTCATGGAAGTGCGAGAGGGATAAAGAAATAACCTCTTTACCCTGTTAATCTGTAGCCTGGACAACATCTCTAGCTGTGTCCTAAGGGTACAGTCAGGCAGTATATTTGAACTAGGCTGAAAGATAACTACTGGCGAAAGGTGCCAGGGAGTCCCTCTTCCTTTTTGACTTGGGTGCACTCCTGCTGTTTCCCTTGGAGCATCACTAATGCTCATCTTGAATCTGTGGTGAGCTGGTAAAGGAGTTAATACAGGGCAAAACCACCCCACAGGAAGAAAATGAAGATTTTTCTGTACATTGAGTGAGATAGATCAAGTAATAGTGAACTCAGACCAACTCCAGCTCCAGCATAAAGAGGACACCTGTTTCATCACCAGCTGCTGCTGTGAGTGGCACAGCTTCATCATCAGGAACTGTAGGCAGCAAACACATAGCACTTGCATCCCCATTTGAATATAGGATGCCTACCTCATCAGTCTTGGTCTGTTTGCTGCAGCTGATACATTCACAACTGTGGTATTTAGGGCCCACATTCAACAAAGATCAAAAATAAGATACTGTTGAGATACTTTCCAGAACACCATATCGAACAGGGGTACGTGCACAGTTTAGAAAGCCTGAGCAAATGAAACAGCCACAAAATTATCTCGGTTCATTGATCTGCTTTGGGTAAGGGGCAACCCTTCAAAAACCAGGAATTTCAGCTTTAGCTTTTTAAAGAGGGGACTACAAACCTTGTTTGTTTCCTGCATGCTTTTTGTGAGCTGTGTCTTGCTGGACTGAGTAAGACCCCAAGAAAATAATTCTGTGAAACTCAGTTTATGGTCGGAGCACCTAGGAGGTCAATCCTAAAATGGGAAAGAGTTCTCAGCCCCAGCTCTGACAATCTGCTAATCCCTCCAGATACTGTTGAAAGGCTATTTGAGACTTCCATTGCTGGACATAAATCAGTATCACATTCTATAGGATAGTTCAAGAATGCCTATAGAAAGTTTATGACTTGCATTAAGGGCATTGTGGGTTCCTGCGCTTTCCTTGTATTGTTTTGTTCCCTATGACTAAGGCAATACCCAAACTTCCCACCCCACCATATATCCCCCAGCAAATAGGTTTTAGGCACACATTGCAATGTAAATAGATGCCAAATACGTGGCCAGAATAATTAAGCTTTAAAATTCTAGCCGAAAATCCATTGTCACACAAAACGGACCATACAGATAAGAAGGAGGTAATGAGAACAGCCTTTTACTGTCCGCACTTAACCATTAATGCTGGCCAGGATTCAGGAAGGATTAGGTGTTTCTACAGGAACTAGAGCATTTGCAAACATAGCACTAAGCAGCTGCTAATGCTTTGTGTTTGTAGCTCTGGGCCAGAGCCCATTTCATGAGTTCATTCACTTCTTTGCTTTCTAAAACACCATTACTAAAGGCAGTAGAACTTTTCTGCCATCTCCTCAGTGCAGAGGTTCATCTTCAGTAGCATGTCTAGTAAGTGTGCTTGTGCAACTTTCTGTTATCTTATGAAATCCTGTGGATGATGTCAGATCGCTACAATTCTTACTTATCTATGTGTGGTAAGACAATCTAATTATTATAAAATTTTTAAGTAAACAGTGCAAGCAGGTTATTTTCACATTTTGGTTAAAAAGTTTCAGAAAAACAAAGCTAAACAAACTTAACTCAAACGATATTGAAAAATAATATGGAACATACATGACTTCACACCCCACCCTTACTCCCCAGTTAATAGCTTATTTCATGGCTCTGGACTCAATTTACAAGAAGAAGAGTGACTTTAGTACTTATTATTTTGCTAAGACTGGAATACTCCTTTGGTATGCACAATGTACACAAACAAATCAGCTTAACTTCCCGTATATTTTATCGGCTTTTGCTAGATGATTATACACAATGCGAAGTTGAGCTTTTGAGTTTGTGAAAACTCTGATTTTCTATACAATCTGTATACAATCTGTTTACAATCTGTAGGACAAGAAAGCGTGTTATCCTGTTAGACTGGGAGAGCACAGGCACAAAAAAGCTTAGATGGGAATTTAATAATGCAAATAACCTAGAGCAAGTGGGGACTGCTGCTCTGCTGTCCCACTGCACTGCCCACCCAGCTGCCCGGACTGCATCCTGCAGTTTATCCAGCAGTTGCTCAACTGTAGCCAGGTCAGCTTAAGAAGTTGATGAAATGGAAAATGATGGCTTTTGGGTGCAGTGGTTTTCAAGTGGATCAGCCCACTGAAATGGCTGCCTCAGTTGCCCCAGCGCAGTTGCAGTGCAAGGCAAACACAGACTGGGGCAAGGGATGCAAGGAAAAGATGAGCCTTGCAGCTCATGGTCACCAGCTACCCAGGTGCAGTGTCAAACTGAGCTCAACAGCAAATCCAGAGAAGATCTGGCCAGAAGTGCAGCTCCCTCACACCACCTTAGAGCCAACAGAGCTACTAACACTTCCAGTAGTTCCATGGGTTTCACTGAATCATCCATGGAACCAGAGTACAGGGCTAGTGGTCCACCCTTTTAGACCTGCTTCGAAATATGTCAAAAACTTTACTAAACTTTGTCTGCTGAAAATATTTTGTCTTCATATGCACAGTGAAATACACAGCAGCATGGTATTTGTGTCAGAGCTTTACAAGCTTTGTAATACCTACCAGTTCCTTAAAATATATAAAACATTTTAAATAGCACCTATATAGTAGGTATGGGGTCAGGACATGAGCTGGTGATAATTTGAGAAATGCATACTGATGCTGGGACTATATTTCAGAATCTTAAGAAGCTTAATGAAACGTCATCAAAGGGTGTGACTTCCAAAGCTGTGAATCACATTTAAATTTCTCCTTTCTCTCTTTTCTTTTCTCATTTAAATGACAGCTCAGGAAACGATTCTCAACTACAGCCCAGTAAAAAGATGTGGATTAAAAACTTTTCTGATTTTTTTTTTGTTTCTTTTTGTTTATGTTTTGTTTGCTTTGTTTTGTTTTGTTTTTGGAGGGGAGGGGGAAGAAGAGAATGAGCATGATGTGAAGAAAATGAAGCTGCCTGGGTGTTGGGGGAAAGGTTATGGTCACTTGTAATGAATTCCAAGGCTGGAGGAAAATGCTGAATTTCTCACTCTTTATGTGCTCTGCTACCTCCGAGCCTAAGCACACATTTAACCCTGATCAGAGAGAAAGTTGTCTGTAGTAAATAATAAACAATTAGACCCTGAAAGATATTTGTAAATCAGGTGGTTTTTAAGGCAGCATTGAGTTAAAATGCTGGAACATTGCTTGTAAGACTCTTTTCAACTCCAAATACCAAGGTTCGGGTTTTGTTATTTTACCCCCCACCCCCATCCTTTTGCAACTGGGGTCAAAAAAACCCTGCAGGGTAGCATGGTTTGCACAAGCCTACCAGGCTGCTCTTATAGCCTAAATTACCAGTAAAAGGGCTAGAAATCTTCATGCAGGTCTGTATAGGGTGGCAGCAGTTTGGATGAGGGGATGCATTAAAACCCATTAAACCCCACGTGATCCCTGCAGCACAATTCTCTTTTATCTTTCTTCTCTCCACTGCCCGGAGACTAAAGAGCTCCTCTCCATAGGGCTCATCTCCATAGAACTGGGAAAGCAAAGTCTTCCACAGGCTTTACTTGTTTCTGACCCTCTGCTCTTTCTCACAGTATCTGCTGTGGATTGACAAAGGCAGTTGGGAACTTTTAAAATGTTTTAAGCACTTTTGGAGAAATCGGATAAACATATGTGAATAAGTTACAAGGAAAATACAAAACATTTTGTGATCTCCTGAAAAGTTCCTAAAATTTAACTTCACTTAGGTATTAGAAATGGGTTTTTTATCTGAATAATTATTTTTCCCCCTTAATATTAATACTTAATATTACATTTCCTTCAAAGACTTGTGGAAGTCCTTAATGTCATCTGCTGTAATGAAGCAACCCCTTGGTCTGGGTGGGAAATCTAGCGTATAAACGTCCAGTCTCTCTATTTCTTCCTCTGGTAAATAAAACCACAGAGACCAGCCCGTTGCACGCTGGATAAATCTTACACATAATGAATTGTTTTGTGCAGAGGGCTTCTGAGGGGGGGCCAAAAACTTAAATGTGGTTACTATGTCAACAAAGGACGGGATTTAGGCATTCTTTTCCAGGACTTACGTCTGCAGAAGACCGGGGGAGAATTTATGGAGCGTGTTGTGCTGACGCCCGCCCAGCTGTTCCTCCCCCCGAGCGGAGCAGGCAGGGGAAGGCTCCGGGGGCGGCTGCTCCTTCGGGGACCCCCAGCGCTTGGAGGGCTGGGAATCCTCACGGAGGGAAGCCCGGCTGCTCGCAGGGGCGGGCCGGGGAGGATGAGAGAGCCTCTGATTTTCTTCGGGCTGAGCGGAGATCCTGATGGGATTTTGGGGAAAGCTTTGTGCGTGCAAGCGTCTGCTGCGCCTTCTGAGGAGTCGGCAGAGCGGTAAGGCAGGTATTTGTTCTCACGAGTTCCTTTGGTGCTCTTTCCCCGCTCCCTCGCCAAGTTAGGAGCTCCCACCAGCACCCTGGTTCTCCGAGCGTGACCGCCAGTGCCGTGCCCCGGGGATGGATGGCTCTGGGGACACCCAGATGGGAGCGGGGGCTCTGCCAGGCGCACCCCTGGCAGGAGAGCTCTGGGGCTGTGCGGCTCTGGGGTCCCGTGGGACTGCGGCCCGCCCAGAAGTCTGAGATGTAATCCACACTCGAGTGATGCTATCCTCAGTTTGGGGTTATGTGGGGGACGTGAGCGCTTGGGTTTTTTGTTATGGCATGACTCAGGTCTTGTATATGCATGTGGTCATTCCTGTTCATGTCTGATCTCTCAATATTAGAAACTAGTTAGGATGGATGAGGAATAGTGTGAGTTGCTGAGGGGGATTCAAGTGTTGTCTGGGAGATGAGAAGATGTGCTGGAAGCTGCCCAAGTGTAGCTGGAGTTGATTTGTGTTGATGCTCCACCGTCCTTCTCCTATAGAGCTGCCCATGGCTCATACCTCCCTTTCCAGCACAGATCTCTGGCAATTCCCCTACCCTATCCTTGTGTATCACAGCTAGTCTCATTTGGGATAGTTAGCTCACGGGATTTTGAAATTTGTCACACAAGCACATTTTTTACCGTGAAAGTGAAGCCTGTGTGTAGCATTTTCTGCTTCCTTTACACCCACAAACTCAGAGTCTTAAAAAGCTTCTGCCTCCTCAATTCCCTGAAACAGAAAATGGGGCCTCATGTATCAGACCAAAGAACAACCATCTCAGTGCTCCTGTAGGAAAAGAACAGCTGTGTGGGAAGATCAATAAACACCACCAGTTGCTTCCAGTCGTAAAATGGAAAGCCTCCACAAAATAAAACGTGTGGCAGGGGACCCTGGCTCCAGACACTGCAGGAGAACTCCTGGGAAATGAAGTAATTAGTGGGAAGTCTCAGACTTGTTTTCTTTGAGTGGTTCCATGCATAAAAATATTTGGTTTAGGAGATGAAATCACAGTGGCAGGAAGAAATACCTATGAGAAAGGAAAGCCTGTTTATGCTTAATGCATTGGAGAAATGGTTCATTAATGGTTTATGTCAGTGAAAATAAAACACTTACAATGCTGCCAAGGCCACAGACCTCAGGTGAGCTGTGTATGTGATGGCTGGTCCTGTGAGCTGAAAATTTCTGGGGCTGTTTTGATTTTTTTTCACTCTTTAAAAAAAAAAAAAAGATAACCTGTTTCAGTGAAATTTTCTTTTTTTCTACCTGCCTTTTCACATTACTGTAGCTCTTTGTTACTGTAGCTCTTCACTCCTTTGTTTAATCTGCATATTTCCCTAAGTTTTCCTTCACAGCCAAGAGAGAGGAAACATTTGTGAAGCCCAGCTTCTCCTTGATGGCTTTCTCTTGCCTCTCCAGGTCACCACTTGGAGGCCTCTCTGTCATCTTCACAAGATCTTTTCTCCCCACCCCTTGCTCTGCTCAGCTGCTCAGGATGTGACGGCCCTTCCTCATCACTCTCACATCTCCTCCAGCCTAGTTCACTCCTGCTCTCCTACCTGGATCCTGCTGCTGCTTTCATGCTCGCATTGGCCAGCCTGTGCCACCTCTTTCCAGCTCTGTCACCACTTTAGGGACTGTTGTTTTCCCCAAGCCTTACCCAAGAGCACCCTGTCACAACTAGTTTCCTAAGGAATGCCACAGGTTCCACAATGATGTTCTGTAAAGGAGAAAGAGCTGCCTGGGCTTCTAGATTTGCTGCCAGGCACAGTGTGCAGGACTCATGCAGAGCTCAGAGTGTATTTACTCCATGCTGTAGAAGTGCCCAATGATTCCCCTGCCTGTACAGAGCCTAAGATGAGAAGGGTTGCTTTTCTTCCCTTCCCCTTCACATTTCCTCTTGAAGATTTTTGACAGCTGTGTGCCCCTGAGCTTGGGCCTTGAGGTGTGATTGAGAGACAAATGTTTTCTAAATGGTTATAAAGCTAAATCCTAAAATTAGAATAATTTGTGTTGTGTAGGGGTTTGAATACATGTAAAAACATAACAGTAGAATTATGGCAGTAACTTAAAGCTCTTAAACTCATCTTGTGGGGATTTGCAAGGGGATTGGAAAGAATGGATGAGACCCTACATTCCCCCCAGATGCAGTGCTTGCTCTGGGCTGTGTGCCAGGACAGTCGGTCCCTCCTGCCATTTCCTTCCCCAACTATTCAGGCCCCTAAATCATCACGTGGAAGCCTGCAGTCCAGCAGAGATGTACACCTCATGTGTTATGTCACTACAACAGTATAAGTAGTAGAGTGAGCCTGGCTGACTTTACTGTCATGGCCAGTGGTCTGCTTTGAGTCGCACTTCTGTAACCTTTTGCTCTTGTGGGATCTCATCCAAAGCTCTCTGAATTCCCATTCACCTTGGCAGGCTTCCACTCTGCCTCACTGCAGCTAATATCATAGATAAGAGCTCCAGGATCAAGTTCTTTGATTCTGCCTGAAATTAGTATAAAGTTCTAAGATAAACCCTGAGTATCCCTTCATCCAGATAGCCAATAAAGACACTAAACAGGGCTGGCCCCAACAGTGAGCCCTTGGAAATACTGCTGTTGACCACCTGCCAGATGGATGCACATTCATCACCACACTCTGGCCTCAACCATCTAGCTTTTACTCAGTAAACAGAGCACCTGTCCATGCCATGAACAGCCAGCTTCTCCAGGATAATGATATGGTAAACTGTGTGGTGTGGACACTTGTCACGCTCTGAACTAAATTCCTTATTGGAGATATGGGAATCCTGGGAAGCTCTAGGAGAGCCATGTGTTCTTGCCTATGGACAGGGAATTTGTCTCATGGACATGATGGGCTATGCCCCACATCTCAGGTACAGGATGTGCACATTCATGGCAGCAGCATGCCTGAGGGTCTTACTGCAGCCTCTGGTGGGCTCAGTCACAGGCTACCTAGAAATCCTTGACAAATGGTCTAATTCCTCCTTTTATAATCAGACTACATTTCTGGATGGAAGAATGTAATGTTTGAGCAGGTAAGGCTCATGAGGGAACGTACAACCAAGTTAGTTTTTCCTTGCCCTCTTCTTTCATGCCCTTAGGTGAAACAAATTGATGGGCATAATTCCTGAAGACATGGAGCACTGATTCAATGCACTTTTCAGGAAAATGAAGATTTCCTTGTAAACATTATAAATCCTTTCCAAAGGCTTTTTCTTTTTTGTTAATTAGTACAATCAGCAAGCGAATCTTGAATGAATAACAATCAAATATGCCAAATCTGTGAGAGGCTTGTTGCCTTTCTTCCAATTTGCAATGTCATTCCTGATGGTGGCATTACATGACATCTGTTCTCAGAGGAGCTATAAATCTTCCCAGAGAATCATATATTTAATTACAAGTTTTTGGTTTTCCTCTCATAGAATACCAACATGTTGTCCCATGAGGTTTGAAAAGAACATTGTCTATTTACTGTATCTGTTTCGGTCCCTGTTTCTCCTGCAGTTTTTGTCTTCTAAATATAACTGTCCTTTAGATTCCAACACACAAGGAACAGAGTGGTTTGCCAGTCCTTGATGATGCTCTCTCTGCATATTCTGTTTTCAGAGTCCTAGAAGAATGTAAGCAGAACTCATTTCCAAGAATTTATGAAGTAGCTCTGATAAACTAAGGCTGTTACTCTGAAAAAAGTTGGTGCCTCTTAATGAGTTGTATGAATGTTTTTCATATGCAATACTTAAAGGAAAAGGGATAAAGGGAGATTATTTATGGTAATTTGAACCTTTTAATGTGACTGTATCAGAAATATTTGTGATTTGTGATGCAGTATCTGTGTCTGTTCCCTGCTCAATTAATAATTTCAAATTTTGGAACTTTTTTTTTCTTGAGGAAAATAATAGCCATGTAAAAGTAGATCAGCAGATAGGTGATCCAGAAGTTTTATATTTCATGACATAGTGTCATTGTAGTCCATTCAACACAATAGTGAGTGTGGAAGACATAAGTATTTATGGGAAAATCTAGGACCTGGACACGACACCATAATGCTTTTCCTGCCTGCTGTGATATAGCAGACTGCCATACCTGTATGTGTCCCAGCTGAGGGGAAAAGGTCAAGGGCTGCAAGAAGGACTTGAATAAGGCCATGGAGGGTTTTAATTAGAGGATTTTAACAAGCTTCCCAACTAGATGAGAATTACAGCTGTGACTGAGCTCCTGTGGCAGTGTAGAGCAGCAGCAGCAGAAATCCTCATATGCTTTGTGAAGCGTGGACAGCTTTTGAATGGCAGTTGTATAATGAATTGATTTAGTAGGGGGCAGGCTCAACACCCTTTTCTGCAACTGTCAAAAGCACCCCCATCTTCAAGGAAATCAGTGTGTATTTTACACTGCTAGGGCAGCAGATAGATCACTTGCTCATGGAGAGACTTCTAGTTTTATAAGCCAGTATATTTGAAGACTAGCCAAGACAATGTAAATTCCCACTGTGTAAAATCAGTAACCCAAATCGCACCCCAAAGTAACCCCAAAGCCTAGCCATTGAAATGTTATTTTAAGGCTTTCTGGTCTGTTTTAGATTTAAGCAAATTATCTGGCACAACTGACCAATTAGTAAACTGAAGCAAAAAGAAAAATCAGACAAGTTTGAATCTGCTGATTAAGAGATTTTATTTCTAGTTGTGACAGGTTTACCATTCTATGTAGATATTTAGTAGCTGGCACCACTTATTAAAAGAAAAGAGACTTTTTTCCTGCATGAAATTGTTCTTCCCTAGCACATTGTAGAATCGTGAAATGCTGAGAAAAGCATGTAGTCAAGGAGTGAACCTGGCTCATGTCATAGTCTTCTTACACTGTATTAATTTAAGAATGTTCTGATGCATCACTATATCCACACAAGGACAAACACACACATATGATCTTCATGTCAAAACATCGGTACCAGATGTGGTAGGTAAGAGAATGTGAAGGGTATTATGTTATATTGGTTGTAAGTCCTGCCTTTGACCCTCCTGAAAGAGTTTAAATAGTTCTTACATGTTAAACCCTATGTGTGTGAGGAGAGGTGTGACTTTGGACATCAGGGCTTTAAGAGTGCCCATTTGAGCGGCTCCGTGCTGGGTGAGGCAGAGACTGGAAGATTTTTGCAGCTGTATTTGTATCCTTTGCCTATGAATTTTGGGGAAAAAAGCAAACCAAATTGATTCTTTGGGTCATCACCTGAGCCATACTGATCTTCTGTTAAAGAATCCATGAGGAAGGAAACCCAAATACTTTTTGCCCTCCCCCTAAAAACAAAAATAAAAATCAGGAGGAAATAGTTAAGCTTTGAGGATCTTATTTCAGATGAAAATGCCAGGCTGAGAACCTATAAGGCAGAGGAAAATTACAAGCCTTTCTCTAGAGAAAAGGTATCTGGTGGTGATGAATGACTAGGGATTACGGAAGGAAAAAGCCCATGGAGGAAAAAATCAGTGAAAGCTACTGAGTTTGCCTCAGTAGGTAACAATCTGTATCGGGAAGAAGCAAGGAGGTAAACTGTCTATGATGCAGAAGTCATTATCTCAACAAGGTTTATCTCTCTATAAAATCCTGTTACTCTACAATAATTGTGTTTTCTGTCACTGATTCCTGATCTGTAGCTCCATACAGAACAGAGCTGTTAAACTTCAGGACAGGGAGAAAGGGTCATTGTTGGTCAGGGAACGACAGATCTGCGTCCCTGTAGAGGCAAAGGGCTGCTTTAATTACAGGCTCAGTGAATGATGTCTTTGGGCCCCTGTGGTGTTTGCCCCGACTGTCACATTCATAAGGACCATCACATCATTTTTTTCTGTTCCTGGTTCCCTGATTGATCCCTGAAATTGCCTAACCTTCTTTTCACTGCGCACAGCTACCACTCATCTCTACTGTCATCAACTTCTTTATGATACATGATTCCTCTTCACTTAAAACAGAACTTCCCACATCTCAGGCACTTCTGCTTTCAGATTTGACTGTAAAATCTTATGGAGTTCAGATTCACACTAAAGAGTCAGTTAATTTGCCAGGCAAACCTCCTCCTCTACAAATCACATTTTCTGCTCTGTAGTCACATAGTTATCAGTCTATATTTAACCATCCTTGCTAATGCCTTATTTTGGTTAGTGTTCTCTTCTAGGAAAGACACAGTCCTTTGTATTATTTGGTCTTCTGAGAATTTGATTTTGCTGTTGTTCTCAAAGTATTAACATTGTATGTAGTTATGTGGTTCTGTGTAGCTGGATTATTTTAAACAGAAGGGAAATTGTTTATGAGTCTGAACTCCCCAGTTCATATTATGCAATGGTGATTCAATAGGAGCACAAAACATGGCTTACTTTTGCTACCCAAAGTGTCATTACTGGAAGCCATGACAACAGCAAATAATACACATTACTGTGATAAGAAGAGTTACTTGTCACACAATTTTAATCTAGCTCCAAGTGCAGTGCAAATTTCAGCAGCCAGTCTGTTGAATAGACAGTGCCTCCTAAATCTCTACGTACTTGTACTGTTGGCACAGAGTGCCCACTTAACAAAGCAAGCACCTATATCATTAAGAAGAATTTTATGTCTGAGGTATTAAATTATTTAACATTCCTCTGTCTCTTTCCCTTCTTTGTCTTTCTGGAGGGGAAATGGAAGAGAAGAAGAAAGTTATGCTTGCTAATGAAAAGCAAAATTTTTTCAAAATCCATCTTTGTTCTAATATTTCTGTTCAGGACACTTAATCCTTGAAACAGTCAACTTTCTCAGTACGCTCTCACCCCATGTTCCATAGCAACTTTTGATTTTTAATTTGACTAAATTATGTGCATGTTTTATGAGAATATTTTGAGTTTTAAGTACGTTGACCAGAGATGGAGACAACAGTAATGAAGAGCTTGGCTTGATTAGTTCTTTTGCCTAACAGCCCCATTGAGCCTGAGATTCAGCAGGAGAGCTGAGGAGTACTCAGCACTCAAGAACTGCAGAGAAAGGCCAGTGTCTACTGTGTCAGCAGCACATTTATCCTGGGTCCAGACAAGGGCAAATTCAATGCCTGCTAACACACACAACTTCCTCCAAGCTGAGTGCTGGCTCAGAGCAGGGGGAGGTGAGAGAGATTAACACTTGGACAGTATCACTTAAATCTGAGATATTTGTGTCACATCTGTCCTCTGTTCCTGAATCAGCTGGAAAGTGTCTGACCTGCAGTTACAGTGCAGTCTGTGGGACTATTGCTGCTTGGCTCCGAGGCAAGGCTCATTGATCTCACCTGGCATTTTTGTTAGACAACCAGAACACCATATTTGGTATTTCTGGTTTTGTTTTTGTGTTTTTGTGTTTTGGTTTTTTTTGGTGTTTTTTTTTTTTTGGTGTGTGTTTTTGTTTCTTTCTTTGTTTGTTTTGTTTATTTTTATTTTTATTTCATGTTATGGAAATGCTTTATGGTCTCTGGATTTGATTAATTACATTAAACAAATTTGAGATCAGTTTAACTACGCTGTAACCTGGCTTTCCAACACAGGGCTTACCTTACATTCACTCCTGGCTACCAGCACTGCGATTGGGAGGCCAATTTCCCACTGTACAGGTGGCATCAAGTAAGAGTTAATTTGGTGTGCAAGAACCAGCTGTCTTATTTAAAACCAACTCATGTCTTTCATTCACCCAAACCATCCTATTGGACTTGCCCATCAAACTCCAGCTAAAAGTGACTTTAGCTTATCTACTGGGCCCTATCAGCTGCATCCTGTTAGCTTTAATAAGTAATTGATCATTTATCTTGGCCAGATTTATAATTTGTTTTCTGATTAAATTAAGGAGTAGAAATTTTCACAAATCATCCCATTGGTTTCTATTTTATTTGTATTCTGTGGCTCTAGATGAAACTTGCCAGCACTGCTTACATATTCTGAAGGTGTTCTCTTTCATATGGCTTCCGTTTCCTGGGATGAGAAAATAAAGGAGGCTTTCATGCACGTGCAGCAGCAGAAAATAAGAGTCTGTTGTAATGTCCAAAGTTCAGATGTTCAGCAAGTCACCTAGGTACCCTCCTGAGGCAGCAGTGCAGAAGCTGCTCAGCTTAACCCATATTTTGTCAATTGTTTCCTTCTTTCTAAAGAAGGAAACTTCTCTACAAAAGCTTCTGGATTAATTTTTACAATGCTTAACATTACTATGATGAGGAGTAAGCTTCCTTATTCTCTTCTATTTTCAACTAGGTCTTAACGATGATAATTTCATGGTTTACTTCCATATGGAAGGACTACAGCTAAGAGCTTCAAATGAAGTCAGGATTCTGCCTCTGCATTAATATTATTGCAGAGACTGAATTACACCTAGAATACTTTTTCTAAGAAACAGATAATACTGCCTCTGAGCAAGATGTATGAGTAAAATGCTTCAGTCAATTAACAAACTAAATATACCAGGTTTAAATAATAATGTTAATGATAATGATAATAAGGAGAAGGAGAAGGAGAAGGAGAAGGAGAAGGAGAAGGAGAAGGAGAAGGAGAAGAAAGAGAAGGAAGTTATGCCAAGTTGCACCAAAGAGAAATAATCAATGCAAGATTTAAAAAGGAAAATCCTGTAAAGAAACCTTGTTTAAAAATAAGTTCTTGAATTATATCATCAGTTTGAGATTTGGGCTACTAATGGGAGGAGTTTGGCTGTTCATGGTACTACAAAATTAATGTTTGAAAGCTGACTTTTATAGATTCCTGGGTTTCTGCAAAGTTCTGTTGTGGAACCTGGCATTCACTCAGAGCCAAAACAGTTTTCCTTTTGTCTTCATCACTTGTCCTTGCTTATGACAAGGGTCAGCATTTTTAAGTACAATGATTTGGAACTGTTTGAAGTAAGCTATTGCCTTGTTCCAGTGTGTTAATCAGGACCTTGTAATTAAAAGTAACCTCCCAACAATGAACCAAGGGCTCTGTGGCTCATTGGCACACTGCATGGATTGTTGCTGTGTTAAAATATTTTTATATTGCTGATGGAACAGCTTAGCTATCCAGGAAGAAAATAGTCAAGTTTGCTAAATACCTCATTGTCACACACTTGTGGAACACACTGGAGAAAATGTTAACATGGAATTTATACTTCCTGGTGCACTGGCTGTTGAGAGAGAACAAGTGAATTTTCAGGAGCTTTCTCTGGTGGGCTTTTCACCAGTGGCATTCACTAGTTGGGCTCTGACTTTTCAGCTTGTAAGAAAACTGAGTTAAATATGTTACTTTAAAACCTGAATGACAGCATAAAATACGAGAAGCATGTAGAGAAGCTAGAAAACAAAAGATTGACAACATCATGCTTTTAAGGAATTAATTAATTTTTAATTTATCATTTGCGTATTACAGTCACTGAGATTTTAAAAACCAGGAACCCCCTTCTAATGGTACAAGAAGCAAGTATGACCACCATTTAAATATTTAGGCAATAGTTCAGAAACCTAACTTGCATATCTGCCTATATGTTGTCTTGCTAGCTGTGCACTCTTTTCTCATTTTCTCCTGGAAACCCATCGTTCCTGTTTGTTACTTCACCTCTTTCAACATCCACATTTGGGAGGCTGGAGGCACTCAGCTCTCAGCACTCTCTGGTGCAACTAGGTTTTCAAATAGACACGCCATCATCTGGGCAGGACATTAAAATTGAACCAAAAGGAATATATCTCACTTGGGATACCAATTCATTATGGCAAATAATTATGGGAAACTCAGTGAAATATGAGGATATAGAATCCAAAGAATTAATGCAAACAGAGGAAGCAATTTGTGGAAAACTCCCCCAAGAGGACTAGAGAACAGTGTATTCTGAATGCAGGCTGTGATTTAGGAAGACTCTAAACTGTAGACTCCCAGAAGATGGGAAAGTAAAATATACAGAAAGTTTTCCTGTGCTCATCTTGTTTCTTGCTCCTCCTTAAGCCACTTGGAGACAAGAGAATTAGTTGGATGGCCTTTGGTCCAATTTAATGCAGCTGGTCCTTCCTAAGAACTTTATCTTAAGAACGAGATTCAGAAATATGGCTAAAGATTTTGCTCAGGATATTTCACTATTTATTTCCAGTGTACCTTATTATTTTAATTTTAAATATTGACATCTTATCTGCTATGTTTCACAATAGATATAGTATTTTATACTATCAGCTGGATTTTATCCTCAGTGTAAGAAACTGGCTTATTTTGGTATTATCCTGTTAATACCAAAGAGATAATGTACTTGCTGAAGGTTTTACAATCTTCCCTATGAAACAGGGTCTCATGATTGAAGAACACACATTAGCAGATTTTGCTTTTATGGATATAGTCTCTTGTGTCTTTCCTTCATGAGGGCATGAAAAAGAGAATGAGGAAGAGGGAAAATTGTAGGAACTTTTTCATCATGTTGCAAAGAAATCAAACTTTCAGGGTGGAGGACAGTGGTGTTTCTTGAGCACTGATATTAGCAGCATCAAAACAGTGTTACTCCCAAGTCCTACAAAGAAAATTCCTGTGCTGAGAATTCAATCAGTACATCATTTTACCTTGGCACCAGCAAGGGTATGCTGAGGCTTGGGCTGAGGAATTAATCTTCTCAGAGGCTTTAAAATATTGTTAAAAATAAACCAGGATCACTTAAAACATCTTGGTGGTTGTTAATCTGCTCCCCTCGGCATCTAGGGTCCAGGCCTAATTGCCTTGTATGACCTGGTGATGAATTGGTCTTATGAATAGTGCTGTGCCTGGATTACTTTGCAGTTGCTAACCTAAATATTTGCAGGGGGAATTGCCCCTCTTTCAGGGCCTGCTTTGTATTGTGTGGGGCTGTTAAGACTGAGAAGCCTTAAAGTAATTGATATAGCAACATGCAGACATGCCTACTTTTTTTTTTTCCAATTTATTTTATTGTTGTTTTTCTGTGTTCTAACTATAGTTGAAGATGTGGCATGAGCTGTTGGTATGTGAACTGTGTATTCCATGTTTCCACATTTTTCAACTGGGCTTTAAGAAAGCAAAAAGTAGTGGAAGAAAAGCCTGAAAGACAACTCTTATACTTTGGAGCATATATAGCATGAGAAAGATACATTGTTTTGTTAACATGTCCAAACTCAGGTGACCAGTATGAAAATATTACTGTGTTTAGTGTTCAAGCCTTCTAAAGACTTCTTAGCTTTGGCTGAGACTGCTGGCAGTGGTTGTAAAACGCAATAGTAGTTTCCAGAAGGAAATGGTCCTCTGAAAATGTAACAGATTTCCAACTAGAAGCAATCAAAGACAGAAATTCTGCAGCCACATGAATATTACTAGATGCTAAACCATCTCATGATGGAAATCCTGGTTGTCAGGGGCAACTTACACCACTCCTGGATCTGACAGAGAGACAACACTGCAGGGTACAAGCAATCTGGGAGGTTTCTGGGGTGCATTGAGGATAACTTCCTAATCCTGGTGACTGAGGGTACAGTGAAAAACAGCACTCTGCTGGACCTCCCTGAGCTTACAAACAAGAAATACATGGCTGAGAATGTGAAGGCTGGGAGCAGCTTTAGCTGCAGTGACCCATAGTGATGGAGTACAAGATTCTTAGAGGAGGAAACAAATAGCAGAATCATAGCCATGGGCTTCAAGACAGGAGGCTTTTACCCTCTTCAGGAATATCCTTGGAAGATTTTTGTGGTATAACATCTTGGATAGGTAGCTGACTTGCAAGAATCACCTCTTGAATGCTCCAGTCCTACAAAAAATCAAGCAAGGAGGGCAGGAGGCCTGCATGGGTGAGCAAGGAGCTCCTGATAACTTAAACATCAGATGGAAGACTACAAGAATGTAGAGGGTTTACACGACAGGGTTTGGTCTGTGGGGGCTACAGGGCGGCCTCTGTGAATAGGAATGAGCAGCTGGGAAAGTATAGGCTAAGCAGCCTCACCTCAGTCCCCAGGAAGGAGGTGGATCAAATCTTCCTGGAAGCCATTTGTGGAAAAAATTGAAAGAAAGTGATTTGGGGTAGTAAATGTGGATTTGCAAAAGGGAAATCATGCCTGGTCAAGCTGATAGCCTTCCAACAACGAAATTACCAGCTCCAAGGACAAGGGGAGAGCAGTGGGTCTTAGCAAAACTTTTGACACTGTTTCTGGTAAAATGCTTCCAGGTGAACTGATGAAGCCTGGACTAGGCAAGCTGATAGTCAGGGGATGCAAAACTGGGTGAACCACTGGGTTCTAAGATGTGTGATCAATGGCATGAAGTCCACCTGGAAGCCAGGTACTAGTGCTGTACCTCAGACACCAGTGCTGTGGCCAGTACTGGTTAAGATCTCCATTCTTGACTGCACAGTGCACTCTCAGCACGTTTGCAGGGATGCAAAACTAGGAGTAGTACCTATTATACCAGCTAGAGCATCTGACACATGGTAAGAGGCTGATACAGCTGGGATCACTCATCCTGGAGAAGAGGTTGCTGAGGGGGGATCTTATTAATGTGCATAAATACCTTATGGGAGTGAAGCAGTAAAGAGGATAATGAGAACAGAGCCAGACTCTTCTCACTGTCCAGTGAAAGGGCAAGAGACAATCTGCACAAACTGAAATACAGGAAATTTCTGAAATTGCTGAAATACTGGAACAGGCTGCCCACAGATGTTCTGGAATTTCCATCCTTGTGGACTTCAAAATATTATTTAAAACTTGACAGGACACAGCTCTGCTTGCCTGCTCTAGCTGACCCTGCTTTGAGCAGGGGAGTTAGACCAATGTGACCCCCACAGGTGTCTTCCAAACTCAACCCTTCTGTGAGGGGGGCTGGACTGGATGGTATCTAGAGGTCGCTTCCAACCTGCAATTCTGTGAGTTGCAGATTGACTGGAGATCAATTTATGCAATGTAGTACTATTTGCATTTCCATTTCTCCTAAAATTTCAAACCACAAAGATATATTTAGTATTTTCTTCATTTTCTCCCCTCCCAGCACCATAACCAAAATAAATATTTACATGGAAACACTCTAGAGGAGCAGCCTAGTGAGTGACCTGAGACCAAGAAAATTGCCTCAACGTAGCCTTTTTGAGACTCTTTACTTAAATATTTATAGAAGCAGAGGAAAGTCCCCTTAACTTTTGTGGACCTTTTGTCTAACTCAGAAGGTTTAAAGTTGTAAAAGCCCAGTCTTGCACGAGAAGAGCATGGCTCTGAGGAGTTTGCTTCCTCCTTTTTAGTGAAGGCCTTGAGCATAAGTCAGACATTGTGGAGTTGTGGTTCTGACTTTATCCCCTCATACAGTTAACTTTCTTGGTACTGGGATCCCAGCAGAGCATTCAGCTAAAATGAATTTAACTAATAATAAGGAATTCCATAATGTATGAGTTTCAGATTATTGCATGAGACGTAATATGAAGCCTCGGACTTCATTATAAATTATTAATTAGGTTTTGAAAATTATCTTGGATATGTAAACCTATTATTAAGGAAATCTGCTGGCATTTCCACTTTTAAGAAATTAATATGGTATTGCCATTAAAGATTCTCATTTTGATTATTCATGGAATAACTATGAGAACTGTAAGACAGAAATTAATTTCTCTTTGAATTAGTGTTCTCCTGCATTCACAATTGCAGTTATTCTTCATATCTTTCTAACTCAGAAAAATATGAAATTGAAAGTCAGTTATATCTTCTGTGGAGGAAAAGGGAAGATTGAATCACATTCCAGCAAATCTTCTGTAATATAGAACTGTGTCTTCTATACAGAGATATACAGGAGAGAGCTGTACAGGTCCTTCTGACTGGAGAGCATAAAGCCAGGGGCACTCTATATTTCTGTTTGTGACACCAGGTTCTCGGGATACATGTGGATCTCTGGGAAAGTGTAGCTGCCCCCCGCACTGAACAGCAGGCAGGAAAAGCAGGGAGGCGTATGTCCGTGGTGCATTTCTGGCAGGCGTCTATCTGGTGTTCCACACTGTTCTGCCACTGGGATTACTCTGCTCCCCACCAGCAGTGGCTGCTGCACACCCGTCTGCCTTCCTGTGCCACTTCGCAGCCCTCAAAGACAGAATTTTGGTTCTGCCTCTTTCATCTGCTTCAGTCCCACCAGGTATGATTTTGGCATTTGGTTCTGCTGCTGACAGCTGCCAGCAAGAGAGTGGGGTGACAAAGTTTTGAGGTTCCTTGTTATTTTCACTTTCACAGATGTGTATTCAGCATGTACCATTCTGGGGCATCCATTTTGTCCCTGCTGTCAGGTGCGGCTTGCTCAGGGTAGATTCCAGCTGATAATAATAATAATAACCAGATAACAGTCTGCACGATATTTTAATTAGAAGGCTTTGGTTGCAACTTTAAATTATTTCTGCCTCAACCACTTAATTTTACTTTCACCAGCACACTCCCAAACTTTTCCTTTTGATTGGTAAATATATAGGAATGCTGCATAGGAGACTCTTTAAGACAAAGATTTTAATTAAATGGTCCTGTAAATATTCCTCCTTTTGTGTTACAGTTATTCCAAGTGTATGTTTGACTTGCTGATTTCACACACTGCTGTGCAGCCGTTCGTTATACATTAACTTAAGGCTCAATCCCACAAGGTACCGACTGTGTCTGGATCATACTGAGTCCCTTTTCCTCCCAGAGGCATTTAAGGGCTTACAGGGGGCTCAGCAGAACTGAGCCCAGAATCCAGGCAACAACAGGCTCTTTCAAAAACCAAGCAGGTTTTCTGGAACAAGGTTTGTACTGTAACTGAACAATATTTTGTGCAATGGATTTTCATACATTCAGATTAAATATTATCCAGAAGAACAGACCTTGTAGTTAGTGGCTGCTGAATGACATAACCATTTAGGTATATATGGCAGTAATTAATTACGTTTTATAATTACAGTTTTATTAGTTTTTCCAGTTAAGTGCAAAAAAAATGACTGAGACTAATATCAAAGTATCTAAAGTTTTGTGTGTTGACTGCAGTGTGGCTTGTCCCTCTGTTAATGTGTATATGGTTTTTAGAGTTGCAGATAATCTGTGCAGTTCATCTAGCAAAGCCATTTGGGCATTATTCACTGCACAGCTCACACACCGTGCAACTGGCTGCTTGTACTCTGTGACTTCAAGGAGATCCCACTGGCAGTGGCATTGGGCAGCAAATTCCCAGGCATTACCCCAGCTTCCTGGACCCACCTTCCTTGGGCAGAAGCCTATCCAGCCATAGGGCTGAGACAGTGGTGGCTGTGTGTACTGGTGTGTCACCACTGACAGCACTGGGCTGGAGCGCTATCCTCCATTGACACTCACAAATTTTGAAAGGCAGACTTTGCTGAAGGGTACTAAGCTGATCTGGTGCTTACATTTTCGGAAGCTAGGAGAAATATGGAGTGACCAAATGTATCTTAATGTGATCATACTATGGTGTAGCCTGTGCAAACTGGAGAATTAATTATTACTCTTTTATGAACCTTTTTTCAGGAGAAGACAGTACCGCTTGTCTGTGTTGTAATGCATTTGGCATTGAAAAAGTGTTGTAGCATACTGTTTCTAAAAAGCTGTTCTCACTGTTTTGTATGTAGATGAAAACCATAATCTTCCATTGTTTGCAAGGAAAAAGGCAGGGCCTGAAAACTAAAAGTAATGTGGTTAACTCCACCAACAAACAAGGAAAATTACTTCTAAAATGGCAATTCCTGCCTTTCCTGCTAGGCAGGGAAGGAGATACTCTTTGATTTTGGTCCTGGTATCACCTGCAAGCAGTGGTAATTCAGAACTACAAACTGAACCTAAATTTTGCTTTCAGACTTATACTTAAGGCTGGCCAAAGCCCAAGACACAGTTCTGCTCCAGGAACTGTTGGAGCAGTCTTGCTTTATTCAAATACACCTGTGTGTTAATAAACGTGTCTTTTGAAAATAAGCAATCACACTGTTGGCCTTTGCCCTTAGTACCCCAGTTTAATTATCAGGTGCACACACATTTATTGTAGATTATCTCTTGAGATCAGTGTGATTTTAAGCATGCAACAGCAGAGAATCACCTACTTAAAATGTTTGTAAGATCACAGGTCTAGCAATACACACTAACTGAACTTGTGGTATGAAATCAGTATGCAAATAAACTGAGGATTAAGCAACTTGCTGACTGCCAGTTTTCTTGGAGTAATGGCTGTCAAGTTGGCTGCTGTGCTTTTCTGGGGAATAAGCAAAAAACCCAAACAAAACTGAACTTTTAGAAGTCTTTGGTAAATTGGAGAGGTTCCTCTGTAACTTTAAGCATAATTAGCTAAGCTAACAACTTAAGAGTTGTTTACCCATTAAGAGAAGTCAGGAAATAGGTAGAAGTTTATGGGAACAAAAGTGGGTTGCTGATGCCAGTGAAGTATTTTCCAAAACTCTCTGTATAGGATGAAAGCACCACATGATTCCATATAAGAATACTCCAGCAGAAACTAGTCACAAGTACTCAATATCCTCCCTGGGAAAACAGTTCCTGGTTTAAGTGAAATGAGCCTGGACTTGGTTGTATGCTAAATGCTTTTCATTACTATGTGTTAGCAAAGCTGTTTAATACCTGCTATAAAGCCTGGATTTCACTCTCTTTCATTTAATACCAGGGTAAATCTGAACTAATAAGCTCTCAAAAGCTTAGAGGTTCCAGTAAAATGAGATTTGGCTAAAAATTGCTTGTTGGTTTCTACTAGTAACAGTGTTGTAGCTTTGGTGCTCTAGGGAAGGAGAGAAGCAAGACTTTAAAGAGAGAAAAGAGAATATGCTTAATTGGGATACTGAATGATTTAGTACAAGTCATGGTGTCTTACTGTAAACTTTAGGAAGAGTTTCTTAGCCTTCAGAACAGTGCAACATGTAATAGTAAATTTTAAATAATTTCCAAGTGTTTATTTGTATGACTTATTTTGATTAAGTTTAGGAAAATCAGGACATACAATATTATGCATGGAGGAGGATGACTTATTTCAGTGCTTCTCATGCAGCAATATCTGTGACTTTGAGGGCTGAATACTGAACAGGAGCTGCTTATGAGCTGAACAATAGCAGGATATCTCACAAATGAAGCATCTTCTCTTGACCTGGTACAGTGAAGTATAAAGATGATACTGCAGCCTGCTGAAATTGGCTGGTTACAAAGGTGCACTTCTGGCTCTTTGGTTAAAACAATTATTCTGGAATGTACCGTTTGTGGCTCTTCAGGACTTTCAGAGTTAAAACTTTCATGTAAGTCTTGTCGCTGCTAGGAAAATTACCAGATGCTGACAGGGGGTGTCAGCAGTGCCTCAGCTGAACATATGCTGCATATGGTTTGGCTGCAGGCACAGACAGGGAGGCCCTGTTCCCTGCTGCTGCAGAGGCTGGTGAAAACAGGCTTTAAACCAACTGGTCACAGCACAATTCTAAATGTTAGCCTCTATGCAGTGTTCATCCTACCAATGAGACTGAATAAACTACTTGAGTATAGATTGGCCCGCCAAGATTTTTGCTGCATCAAAAATGAGTTAGGCAGCATCTTTACTCTAGTTATTCTACAAATGGTTGTTTTGAGGTACACAGCAATCTTGATTGCTGTGCATTGTGATTATATTTGTACTGTTTTGTGGTGAGGCTGGAATTGAAACTGAACCAGAGACTGAATGCAAAGCAGATTAAAATCTCTATTTACCTTAATGATTGATTGTAATCTCTGAGACTGGCACAACAATGCATCATAAAACATAAAATTAACTGTTTTCTGGATAAAGTATTTCCCTGCTTTTCCAGAGAACACAGTGAAAAATATTTCCTGTTTGTGATGTTGCCACTGAATTCGGTGATTATTTGTGTCTGTGTGAGTTTGCTACAAGCACCCACCCAGCACCACCACTCACACTCCCACCTCCCACCCACATATTCTGGCACCCTGTGCCAGAAACACACACGTGGGGAATTGCTGAGGGCAACTGCATATTTCCCCAGCCCTTTCCAATTCACAGCATTCTTGAGCAGCTCCTGAGAAAAATTTCAAGCCTGGACCCATTTCAGGAGTCCTGCTGCTTGTGGAAAGCATTTCCACTCTCATTCCTGCACTTCCCCCGCTGCCCTTGGATGCTTCCTTCCACCTCCTGCCCAGCAACAGCTCGGGTGCAGCCAGGGGAGCTGCTTCAGCTCACAGCCTGGTGGGAAAAGCAGAAGGCATGTCCAGCATCTCTCTCTTTAGGTGGTAACATGCTCTTAAGATTGGCAGGAGCCACCAATTCTACCTTCATTCTTAGAGGCCAAGTAGATCGAAGGAGATGATGTGAATAGGATCAAGCAATCTGTGGAGGGTAACAGCATCTCTGGGTCAGTGTGTGGTAACAAGACAAAAAGGCAGCCATTCCTGTTCTGGCATAGAAATGGAGTTTGCCGAATTATGTAATGAAAGGCAAGAGATATGAAGAGGTCTGGCTCAGGTATTCAGTATTACTTAGATAAAACACAGATCCTAGGACAGAATTTGTGCAAAGTGTCTCCCTTTCATACCGGAACTAGAATCATGGCTCATATCTCCAACTTAGTAATTTAATTATATGCCCCAGCATGTTGAGAGAATGGCTAGTAAGATTTTCCTCAATTTATTTTCTGAACTTGAAGTGTAAGATCTTTTTAAAAAGGACAGTGTCACTGACAGAAACCAAAGCAAAGACAGCTCACCAACATAAATTAACTTTTTTAGTAAGGCTAAGTGTAATCTTTCAGGTTCAGAGCTATCCTGTGCTCTTACAAGACATAAATTATTAGCCAAATCTGCAAACTCCAGTTTAGAAGATTAATGGACCATCATCAAAATAGTCAATTGAATCTTGAAACAGGCACTTGAATCTGAACTCCTTTAAAAAAATGGAATTTAGGGTTTGTCCTCTGCATGGGTAGATAATGGATTATTTTCCCTACGTGTACACTTTTTATAGCTATCATCACTGTGAGCATCAAAGTGCCAGAGGAGCATTGATGGATTGGTCCTTGCAGACCCATAGGTTATAAGGCACTACTCCTATCATCACATATTTTACACATATGGCACTTAAGCTGAGAAAAGTATGCTGAACTGCCAAGGTCAGAGAGAAACAAAATCCAGAATCTGTCTTCTCCAGCCCAAGGGAAGATGTCATAGAGATATCTCTTCTGCCTGAAATGGGTGTTTCCTTTTTTTTTAGATAATTTACCACTACTTTTGGTGGTAGAACAATACAGAGTTGTCTTACCACTAGTTATAGGAATATGGGCGTCTGAGCCAATGGCCATAAAAGTCTTCTGGAGCACAGGTTCCAGTTCCCCCACTTCAGGCAGTTATGCAATTTGGTACCATAGATACATAACTAACTCCATCTCAGGCTACTAAAGCTAGAATTTTTTCTTTGCTATTCTAATAGCAAGACAGTTGCATGGTGACAGTGTTCTGATCTTAAAAACAATCTTGATTTTGATTGAAATTATTGAAATAATTTTGATTTCCCATGAAAATGTGACTGACTTGTGCAGCTGCCATATCTTACAGAGGCAGTCAATATGTGTTATTTGTATTGATTCCTAGAAACAACTGAAATATTACAAAAAACAAGACTGCAAGATATTTCCTTGGATATACTGCAGATTAAAGTTCTAACTTAATATATATGGGTTTCTTTAAAACAGGACAAGTAACCTAGTCCAAAATTTATAAATTTGTGTTTGATTCCCTGTCTAGGTGAATTTTCAAGTGAGTGGCATTATGTGTTTTCTGCATCTTTAAAATTAGGTAACTTCTTTTCTGGATGAAATAGACACTTTGCTTAATGTGATCATCCATGTTTTTAAAAAATATTTTTGAGTTTAGTATTAATAATGAAGAAAATAATCAGTTACTACAACAGCAGAAAAACTGAATGATGACTATTAGATGGAGGTTTAAAATGGCTTTGAAATTTTCTGGCAGGCTAAATTCAGAGAACAAATGTTATTGAAAAGACCTAGCACACAAATGTTGTTGTAGCCCTGTCACCTGCTTTGCTTGGATTATTATTTCCTATATTTTCTGATCCAAGGCATTCGATAGAGTAAATATAAACAGAAAGTAGAAATTTACAAACTAAAGGTAGAATTAGCAAGATGACTTTTTTTTTGTCTGAAAGAGAAACATGGTGGAGATGGTAATTCAATCATTTGAATATGGCCACGAATGTTAATTTACTTCAGACTGTAACAAAGATAGCAAGTTTGTCATTGTAGAGAGAGACTAAAGAAAGTAAAGTATTGGTACTAATTGAGAAATAAGCCCTGAGCAACGGTGTGGTTCTTGAAGGCCATGAATCAATACCACTTAGGAACCTCCTAACAACAGGATGCCCCAGTCCTTCCCACTAAGTGCAACCTGTTTCTCCTTTTCTTAATCTTACTGAAATATTCACTGTTCTGCTCTCATGAGTATATCAAAAGCTGTAATTGTTCAGAGTTTTTTGCTCTGGCCAGCATTAAGGTACCCAAGGTCTGCAGCCCCACTCTAGCCAGGCAGGTATTTTTGTAGTGTCACGCTGGCCAATTATTCTGCTGACCTGTTATTTTGTTATAATAAACATCAGAAGCAAGATGATCTTGTGTAGCTTTGCATAATTTCTACTGATGATGCATCATTCCTAACACAGTCCACTACCTGCTTCACTTTTCTTGGACACTGTGTCCCTGCAGAGTTTCTGCACCTGTTCTCCCTCAGCTCAATGATTCAAGTGCGCACTGAGTGCTTCTTGTGATTCCTCCCTGAGCCCAGGGAGAAGCATCATTGCTCCAAAATCAATCACCCACTGAAGATGGTCCTCAGCCATCAAACTTCTTAAGACCCTTTCTCCACATATATACTTTTTTTTTTTTTTTGCCTCCTTGTTGCACAACAAGGTGCCTTATCTTATCCTCAGGTAATTTTGGAAGAACAGTTTTGAATAGAGAAGAGGGGATGTCAGGGTAATTAAGCAGGTGGGGAAGAAGGTTAATAAAGAGCTTCTAATAGTCACTTTTACATGCTATTATTTTGAGCAAGGAAAATAAATACAGAATGGCTGTAGGGCCATCAGACTCTGCAGTGAGTGTGACATAGGAAAGGACAAAGGACAGCAGCTAGAGAAGAGGAGGAAGAGAAAGCGAAAGGCTGCAGAGTGGGACAACTCTAACTAGTCCATATCACTTTAATGTACATCCAGCTAACAGAAAATCTAACATTTTTCAAGACAAGAAGAAAATTAAAAATATATAGTGTAGGTGGAAAAAAAAAGAGATAAATTCTTGACCGATCTCTTTTCCTTTCTATTTCATCTCCACAGTTCTTTCTCTTCCTACTCCTTATACTTTGTGAGACAAAATAAAGGTGGAATTCAGCCTTCCTAATTGGTAACTGGAAGTCTTCTTTATGTTAAAGCACAATGATCTGTTTATTGGAAACTGCTCTTCTGTAGTACCAGCCATCTCTCCATGTCATGTTCTCTGAATAATGCCTCTTGAGGATGGGGAAGAAGAATAGCATCGCAGTCAGACCCCGTGGGTTTACAAATAGCATCCTAGCAGCCTGAAAGGCTGAAGCCATCATTAAGTTGCATGCAGCTGTAGTGGTGTAGGTGGGTGAGTAAGACCAACTCAGAGATGGGATAATGGTAACCTGGTACACAAGGGTCATTTTTCATTGATGGCGTTACTCCATTGGGCTATTGTGCTCTCCCTAAATTAGGTCCCTGTGTTTAAGAGAGCTGAGCAAGCTCAGCCTGGGCAAAGCACATTTAAAAGAAGATTAGAGGGGAAAACAGTTTGTTGTGTATTGTGATTTATACCAAACTGTGATAAACTTTTCTCACTTGGGTCAGTAATTGCTTTTATCAGCAGCAAAGTAAATGCAAGCAGAAGGGCCTTTAGGAAGCTGCACACCAGCCTCCTGCATGTGGGCAATGGGGAGTTTCACTGGACGAACTGGGAAGTTAATGCAGCAATTTAACTCAGGCTGTCCTTTCAGTGTTTTTCTTAGCAATGTGATTCATTTTGTCATCTTGGACTTTTTCAGTGCCAAGTCAACAAAGGTCTTGGTTTTGGAAATTGGATTCAATTTATTATTATTAATTTTCTTGCAGATAGACAATAATGGGAAAATCCTACACTAATTTCACATAGTTGATATTAAGAAAACCCAGATGAAAATAATTAGCTGCCTGTGTTAGTTTGAGCTTGCATACACAAATATACTACTCTTCACTCATTTCTAAACTAAAAAAATTGAGATCTTGATCCTACTCCCAGTGAAGTTGGTGGGGGAGTTGTCTTTAACTTCAATAGATATATGACTCAGCTTAATTCCCCCTGTGGGACCTGTCAGTATGTAAAGATTCCTTAGAGGTTAATTGCTTGCAGAAGAGACTTTTCCTGGGATCTAAAAGGAAGGTGCAAATTGCACAACTGGAGCCTTAGCTATGTATTGCAGCCTGGAAAAGACATTGTCATTTAAAGCAATGGGAGCTCCTTTTTTCACTAAACCTGCATCTTAATAATTAAATTTGGTCATTCATTAATTTAGAGCATGTCTTAGAGAGTCACTTCCTTTGCCATCTTGCCCAGTGGCTGTGGAAGTAGGACAAGTGCTTTTATATTTTACTGAAATTATTCCTTTTGGGTTTTTTTGTTTGTACTCTCTTTCAAGAGTCCTTTTTTAAAAAATCACTACTTTGAAGTAGACTTTTAGAAAGTATTTATAAAAGAAACATGAAGGAAAACTCTTGCAGGAGTGTAAGAGAGGATTTCTAAACCAAGTAGATAGAATCATTCCTACTCAGACTTTTCAGATTTATGTGTGTGACTTCATTATATAAATGTGCCCTTTGCTATTCTGAGAAATCTAAGAGATGTATCACTACCAATTAAAAGCCAGGGGAAGGTTGTTCCTTCATCTTTAAAACTCTATATTCATTCTCCCATGTCACATTTTTTGTAATCCTTTCCCACCTGTATTACACTTGGAATAATCCTTCTCACTCCTTGTCACATGTGCATTAAACCTCTTTTAAAGAACAGACTTAGAGCTTCTAAAACAAGCATTTCATTTTTGTTGTGCTAAGTGTGATGTCAAATCACTATTAGAAATCTCACGCATATACCAATCTGGAATTTCTTCTGGAAGTTCCTTCCTTCATAAACTGCTGTACTTGGTCAACCATAATGTACTGCTGGCACTGTTCCTCATTCACTGCAGCTTTTGTTGTTCATCTGGAAGCAAAACATTAGCCTGTAAATAACAGAGTATATAGCTCAGTCTTCCAGAAATACCCATGCAAGTGCTATGAATTTGTTCGCATTAGCAGGGATTCTCAGTGGGAAATGGTAATAGTAGTCTCATTTAGCTTTTTTAGGATTGTAGAAAAACCTTAATATTGGAAAGACTAATCTCCTTAAACTTTGGTTTGTAACTCTGAGGAAACACTATGTCTGGTAAGAAACTAAAAAGGGTTTAAGTTTACAGTTGGAAAAGGGGTTTGCCTTTTTTCTCATGGCAGTTCTGTTGATAAATTCTATTTTGCATCATTTTACTAGACCTTGGTGTGATGGCACCTGACTACTATATACATTTATCAGCTTTCAAAAAAAAGAATTGAGATTAAGAAAAGATTTTGTTAATTATTGGTCTCTAGTACAGGAAGTTAATCCTGTTCTCAGACACACTCTTTAGTGTACTGCATCCAAGCTTCTCTGAATAGTACACACATGTGGAAGGACTGACTGAATCAGTGAACCTGCAAGATTCAGAAGAGAGTTTTACTGCACTGCCAGCAGAAAAGCTATGATGAACAAGTCTGGAAGATTAAAACTATTCACTTTTAGAAACTTGACAAATGTCTAATTGACTAGATACTGTTTTATCTGCAACTGCAATTTTCTAGGTATTTTTTCCTTAAATGTAGTGACATTTAAAAAATACAACATGCAATGTAAATTCCTACCTTATTATCTAAAATGAGTTTTCATGTGGCTTTCTAAGGAAATTAAGTTTTTATGAGCACTTTGTTAATCTGTCAATACCTTCTTTGATGATTTCTAGCTCTTCAAGCCTGTTTAATCTGTTGATGAACTTCAAATACATTTAAAAGATGGTTTCAGATCTCAGTTATCAGGATTTCTTAAGTTTCAGAAACACTGTTGGCTGGATAAAAGAGACCCAAATTAGTGGCTCAATTCAGCTCAATAGTTTTCTCTGCTTTTTGTCTAGCTGGGCGATAGAGGACACATGAGGAACTGAAGGTTCCCTTCTCTGAGCGGGCAGAGGTTATGGATTAAAAAGTATACTCAAAAGGAGTGTGATGCATATACCTGGGATATCTCTGGAAAGGAACTTAAAGGAACATAGGAACACAGGAACACAAATACATTGAAACTCAGGGTTGAATAATGTTGTTAGAAGTCTTTAAGTGATCAGCACAAACTCCTATAGATACCAGAGAGGCTGTGAGACAAGTTTATAAGACCTGTTGAAAGTGGTTTTTAATTTAACTTCTGACACACTTCTTGTCTCATATAAATGAAATTTTCCTCATAATGTTGCCACTAAGGTCCTTCTCTTGCCTGTTTAATCAACATCACTGAGTTCCCCTTCAGAAACGTCCCTTTCCCAAGGTCTGAAGCAGATACTTATTGTCTGCACAGACACGAGAACTTCCCAGGCAGTCCCAAGCTAACACAGATCACCAACTGTGGTCCATATGGATCCTCTCCATACAATGTCAGCATTTCCAGTCTCAACCTGCAATTATTTCTCCTTTCCTTCCCATGCCCAGCACTGTAAAGCAACCACTTTGCCCCCTCATTGGAGTCATTATTCCAAACTCACTGTTTCCATGGGGTGCTCTTCCTGCAAGAGCAGGGCTGGTGGCAGGCTGTGGCTGCCGCTCCTGGCTGCTGGAGAGTTCTATGGTCACTCCCAGTTATTTGCTACCTCATTTGACCTGCACCCCTTAAGTCCATTTGTTTGCCTCATCCCCTAACTATGCCTTGCCTTTGAGAGTGTGTCTGTACTGCTCTCCAGAGAAGTAATTACATTGCAAGTGCAGTCACACCAGTCTTGGACGAGAGGCAGTAGGGCTGATGGCCTTCACTAGTTCTCCAGGGCATCTGCTCTGCCATGCAGTCTGTCTTGCCCCAATTTCTTTTTGTATCTTATCTGAGCTACAATAAAACTGTTGAAATTATATCTACAGTCCAGTCCAAGTGTAGAAATATTTTTTGGACTGAGCAAGGACTACCAGTTCGTACAGGTCTTTGCCAGGAGTCATGATACAGGGCTTTAAGACACTGTCTCACAAAATCCTCCTTGTAGTATATCAACTCTGTTCAGATTGTTCATAAAATCTTGCTCCTGCTGTTAAATCTGAGGAACAGCAGCAAGCCAAAAAGTTGTCCAGGTTTTGGACAGAAGGCCTGGGAACCAAGCGTGAGTTTGGTCAATGAGCCGTGCAAACTGCACTCGTGAGCAGGGCACACAGTCCTAGGGACGGAGAGGCGGGGCAGGACACCATCGAGGAGACTTTTAAGGTCCTAAACGTGACCATCCCTGCGCGGCCGTTTGTTCCTCCGGCGGAGGGAAAAAAGGAAGGCAGGCAGGCTCCTTCCAGCGAGCGCCAGCGCCGGACCCCGGCGGGAGCCACTGGGCCGGGTGGGGCGGAGGGGAGCGGACCCCGGCGGGCGCGGGGGCGGCCGGAGCAGCCGGGGGTGCTCTGCTTTCCTCTTCTCTCNGGCGGCGGCGGCGGGGAGCCCCGGCTCTCCCCAGGTAAGGGCGCTGCTCCGGGGTCGCCTCCCGGGGAAGCTGTTGCAGGCTCCACGCTACAAGCTGGATTTTTAGCCTCATCTCGCTGCGTTTGTTCCCGCCTGCCCCCCACCCGCCGCACCCCTTCTGCCCGCCCAGGTGCAGTTTCTCGCAGAGCCGCTTTCTATGGGAACTTCTCTGCAGTGAAGAGAGAGAGCAGTGCTCGCTTGTCGTTCCGTGTTTTCTTTCCGCGTGGGAAATGTCGAGCGGTACCAGGCCGGCTGAGGGCTGGGTGCCCGGCGGGCTTTTGTCCGGCCCGGGTGCCGCGGCGGGGCTCGGCCCGGCTCTGCCCTGCCCCGCTGCCCGGCGGGCTCCGCCGCGACCCCGTCAGTAGCGGGGATTAAACACTGCGGCGGGGATGTTCCAGGCGTCTCGCTGAAGCGCAGGCAAATCCTTTCATCCGCGGCGGAGCAGAGGCTCGTGAAACTTTCCAAGTGCGCCCAGGAGGGAGCAGCCTGAAAGCCAGCGGGCGCGGACGGCTCCGCAGCTGCCGCGTTTCACGTGGAGCTGGGGACTGGCTGTGCGGGGTCCCCGCGATGGAACCCCCGGCGGGCTCCTGCTCCTCGCCCGAGCCCCCCGTGCCCGCTGCCCTCCGAGCCCCCTTGGCCCTTGCGATGGGACAGAGACAAAGGAGGGTCCGGGGCTGCCGCCTTCCCCAAAACACAGCTGTACGCGTTCTCTCCTTGTCTCGGAGCGAGGGGAAATCCCCCCCCCCCCCCCCCCCCTGACCCCGCCGGCAGTGGCAAGATTTCGAAGATCCCACTGCCTCTTGCTGAAAGAATCGTGCCATGGGCTTTGTTTTTAAGGTGGAGCCAGCTTCGGACTGGGCATCCCAGTGGTTTTCAGGGCATTGTTTACCATAGTGGGGAAAGTGCCTGCCTGCCTGGGAAAGACCCCTGGCTGGGGCAGTAGATGCATGGTGGGTGATTCCCCCCATAGCTTTCCCAGGCACTGGAGTGTGTGGATTTCCAAAAAGTCTGCTGGATCTCGTGGGCTCAGCTGAGGAGGAGATCCCTTACAGCATGTACCAAACACTCCAGTCACTTTCAGATTTAAGTTTTCATCTTGCTGTCACCACAGCAGAGGGTGGCTTCTAGGTGTACTGCTTTTAATTCTTGTTTTCTTTCTTTGTAGGAAAAAGACTTTGCTGTGCACTTGATGTAGCTTTTTAGGATTTTATGTGCCAAGGGACAGACAAGTCAGTCAAGTGTCACCCAGTCTTCCAACAGAAGCAAGTCTAGGAAAAACTATGCCTGTTTTCCTCTTCCTTGCCTCCTGTTTGAGAATTGAGTGTCACTTGGTGAACATGTTTTAGATGAAAATCTCCCACGTGTCTTAGGGCTCAGTGCTGAGGACCTGAGGAGGAAGATTGGATTGCTGTTACTGGGAATTTCTTTCTGTTGCCTATGAGGGCTGTATTTGCCATTGTAAGGTAGCTGTGCTAGTCATACTGAATTTGTTAGCTGATTAGCATTAGAGAAACAAGTGCATATTGAAATTATTCTGGTTTCTTAAATTGCTAACGAATGCAATTATACTTTGAGGAGTTACAAATGCCTTCTCTGCACCCCTGCAACACACCTTTGTTTGCCACAGAACTCCTTCATTTTGTGTTTGTGTCTTTATTTCCTACAATGTAGCTGAAACTTCTTTTAGTTGGGGACTTTGTTAGAAAATTTCTTAATGGTGGCTTTTGTTTTCCTGCTGCAGGCAGCGCCGCCTGAGGAGCTCAGCTCACCCAGTCAATGTGAAAGCAAGGCAAACCAAGGTACAGCAGATGAAGGGGAGGCAGCGAGGTCAGCTGGTGGAGACAGCAGTGTTGCTTTGAGCTACCCCAGCCTCCACCTCCATGCCTACAGCATTGAGAGCATGACAACATTTCCAAATGGCTGTGGAAATGGCACCGCCGTTACTTGCATAGTTATGGATAATAAAGAGCCCCAAAACCAGACTACTTGTGCCAGTCAGAATGGGGGACACAGCACCAGCAACAGTCTTGAGGAGGAAGTTCAAGAGGATAAGCTCAGCCCTTCCAAAATCATGCGCTTTTTCACTACCCCTCGGAAACGGGCTAATTCCAGCTCTGACAGGCCTCGTTCTCTGGTTTTGATGGGCAACTCATCCACGTGGAATGCCTTTTCTTCTATCAGAAAGATGGGATCTTTCAAGAAGATGAAATCTTCAGTTCAACAAGGAATTCAAACAAGGGAATGCTCAGACATCTTAAATGAGAACAGCATAGGCAGACATGGTTCAAATGGAGCAGTGGTGCAAGTTCAGACTAACAGGTATTCCTATTCGGGGTCTCTACATGATTTCCAGGATGCAGTGGATGGTTTGGCTTCTGACTGCTCTGATGTGGAGGAGAGTGATGAGTCCTTCCTGAGGAACACTCATCGCTCACGCAGCATCAGGCGGGCTTACGGTGCTGGCCGCATAAACTTGCTCGACACAGATAAAGTTCAGAGCCGCCACAACTGTGTTAGGCCAACGTCACCTGTCATCCCAGAGCCAAAGATCTGTGAGATTTTGGTGAAAGACTCTGAAAACAACAGGATCATTTACTGGAGAAGCAGAAGTTCAGATAATTTGAACTTTCTGAAGAAAAGCTCATTCAAACGGAAGTCCACCTCCAACCTTGCTGATCTGAAGGTTGCAAATGAAAAACAGGTGCCAGCAAGGACTGTGAGTGCTGCGTCTGCTGACTCCGACAAAAGTGGTGGAAACCCTGAGAGGAGATCCAAACGATGGAAGAGCCCTATCAGAGCAAAGGATTTTGACCGAGTTTTGAAACTTGTAAGTAACGTTACAGATGTTGCAAAGAAGAAGGATGGCCCCAAGAACATGGCTCCTTCTCCCAGTGAGCTGTCCCAGAGAACAAGGTCAAACAGGCTGCACGATGACTACTCCCGCAGGGTTTCCAGCAGCACGGATCATGACAGGAAGAGGTGCACCTCCTCAATATCCAGTCCAGACTCTTCCTTGCCAGGAACACCTTGCCTGCAAAGCCCTGTGATTGCTCAGGATAAAGAGGCTGAAATGAATGTAGCTGTTGCTGAAGATAAAAGCCTCAGGACGTCATCAGGTATCCCAGACTCTGATAGCTTTTCACCTACTCTGAATGACATTAGTCCATTTCCCAATGAAGTCTTTTATTCGGACTCAGATGAGCCAAAAGCTACCCAGCAGTGTGCAGATGAAGTTGAAAACCTTTACATTCCGGTCAGGCCAACTGCTCCAAAGCCTCAAAGTCCAACTGCAGGGAAGGTCAAGTGCAGTATGAATTTCCAGTGTCCAAACCATCACAGCACGTTGTCCCTGAGCTCATCAGAGAGCGAGGAGAGAGTTGAGGTACCAGGGCTGAAGCTGGGCAGGAATCCTGTTTGCTTCCAGGACTCAGTGCAAACTGTATACTATGATGATGGAAATGAGGACAGTGGCATAAGCAGCCACTCTCAGCTGAGCCTCAATTTAGCCTCTGGTACTGAAGAGAAAAAGGAAGAGGTAAGAAAGAAAGCAAAATCCTTCAGAAGCAATGTATATTTCCTATTGGGTTTTGTCTTTACTGATGCAAAACAATGCAAAGTAAAGGCTGCTGCAGCTTGTTATTGCTAAAATATGCTGACAGCAATTATTTCCTTTAAATATTCTCTTTGGATGCTAATGTACAATTATTTTTTCTTTGCACATTAATATCAAAGGAAGTTTGGCAGCAAAGCTATTCATGTACGCTTTCAAGGGCAGCTCATTTCACCCTGAAGATAGAGCACTTTGTCACGTGGCCTTGTCAGATTTTACCAGCCTGAGCAGGGTCTGGCTGTGTTTCCTGCACAATTGAAAGGTCTTTTTTAAAGAGTCTGTGTGTTCTGAGGTAGTGTTGACTTACTGTATAACTCTTTGCCTGTGGAAACCTTGCAGAACATGGTAATATTTGTAGAGCAGTGTGGCATGAAGACACAGTAGAGAAGTTTAAGCATTCAGTTTAATCTAGTGTTTTCCCTGTGCAGTGATGACCATACTGAGGGTTGCTTGTTCTTTTGCTTGCCAACTGCAGACAGCAGTACTGTAGATGCTGGGCTGAGTGTGTTGCTGCTGTTGTTTTGGTGAAGACGCTGTTGTTTTCACTGCACCTAATGAGTGATTTCATACTCTCAGTGAATGGATGGATAGATATATCGCGGCACCTCTGAGGTAAAATCACATATGGTATGAGCTGGCACCAGACAAGTTGCAATGATTTGGCAGCCTTGGTGAAGAGCTGTCAGACATACCTTCCACCTGTCTGAAGCAGTGGGGCTCAGCTCAGCCCCAGCTCACTGGGACAAAAATCCATCTGGATCTGTATAAATGTGCAGGTCATTCACAAAATAATGACCTATCTTTTAAACCACCTAAGTTTGACTAAAGTATCTTAGACCTTAGGTATGAGATAGGCAATGCAATGCTTCAGCTGCACAAGCTTCAGCCTTTCATGCTGTGAAGTTTTAAAATGTCTGTGAAACTGTCCTACTTTTAAAAGCTTGGCACAGTTTTTGCAAACTAACTGTAAATTGTTACAGAGCTTATCAGTATTGTCCTTCTGCTGGAGAAAAGCAATTTTATTTACTGTTGTGTTTGCAGCAACGGTAAGATTGAAAAAATGAACTCAGTGTTCATAAATGTCTGGGCTCAGGGGTTATTCTTCTTCTGGAGCACTAGAAGAGCACTGCTTCAACCATCTATATTTATCAAAATTCTCACTTACATGCAAGGAGAAGCTTTCATACTGCCAGAAGAGGCAAGAGCTGTAGTGTGGATGGATGCCAGTTGTATTTCTCAGGAATGAAATGGGAGGTGGAATTAATGCTACTCATCTACCATCTAGTGGTGAGCTGCCATCATGACCCTGAAGAAATTAATCTGGTCCTTCCCCTTGGCTCCCAACAAACCTGTACAGTTTTTACATCAATGTGTGTACATTGGGTGGATGAAAGCTACTGCAGTTTTTAGTTTTAACACCACGTTCTGTTATTATCTAACATGCAATTTAAGCTTTCTCTTTACATTATAACATATTTCAGGGTAATTGTGTCTTTTAGTGCTTGCTTCAGTTGTCTAAAATACAGAGTGTGCACTGGCAACTCTGGGTTTGTGTAGTGGGCAGGCAGACAATGTGGGATGGATCCTGGCAAAAGATGGAGGAAGTGGTGGCCAGGAAACAGGCCCCTTGGCTGTAAGCCCTCACTCTGCTGTGCCACGGCCTGGGGCCCCTGTGCTTTGCAGAAACAGCTGTGGCCACTCACATGCTGTAGCTGCATCCAGACAGACCTCTCTTCTGATGGAAAAAAACAAAGATTTTGGAGATTTTGTGGGTTGGAAGCAGGAGCTGTGCAGGACAGGGTCTGCTTTTATCTTACTATGCAAGGGCTATAAAGTCTGTTTCTTTTTTCCATGCCTGCTTCTCATCTCATACACAGCCCTAAAGCTGTGGCACTCAGAGTGACTGCAAAACAGGTAGAGTGGTATGGCTTCTTCCTACTGTTTCTTTGGAGGATTTAACTTCCTGCTTTACAGCATGCTTCCCTCAGCATGGAGCTAGCTTGGCATCAAAGATACTTATTCCAGGTTATTTTTTTAATTGGAGTTTATTCAGCCTGTAGGCACTTTTATGAATGCCACATACTCCCACAATGAGGTCACTGGGGTTTGAACTTTTGACTACAATGCATTTTTACCTTACACCTCCACGTTACAGAACTGTACCTGCCCAGCAAGTTGTTCTGTGATGGCTGAGTGCTTAGTTCGCTCTCAACAATCATTTGAGATGCAGTGTGGAGCCATGGACATAACACATTTTCACGAACCTTAAATACACTGTGTTGACAGACAGCTCTGCACTCTTTCCATGTTTCATGGATCTGCCTTTCTGTACAGATTTCATGTATAAGCCAGTATGTTTTCAAGGACAGCCACTAAAGCTTGAAGACATATTTCAGTACAAAGATTAGAAGGTCCTAACCAGTCAGGCTCAAATAGGTTCTCTTTTCAGGACCGGCTGTTGTAGCTGGAAGCAAGTGTAGTTTATTCCCTTACTTACTCATCTAGTAGTCAGCAAATGAAATCTGTGGGATTTGGACCATCTCTATATTTTCCCCAATATGCAAATTAAATATTTCTACCTTGTGTTTCCCCACCACCGTAAAACTGATTTTGCAGTATTATGCAAGAACATCTATTCGTTCAGCAGAATTGATGTTTTGAGGCTTTTTTTTTTTCCTACATGATTGAGTCTTGAGATCCTGTCACTTTTGTTGCTTTGTTGGTTTCACCAAAATGCAAGATTTGGACTGGAGCAGGGGAGATTCCTTGGTTTTTGGTCCTGACAGAGGTTGCTTCCCAGGGAAGAGTTTATTAAGTGCAGCCTGGATCCGTGCCTCAGCACTTCTGAAGCTACAGAGGTGTGAGTCATCAAAGCTCACCTGTGACATCCCATGCTTTGCCACTGTCTGCTTCATGCTACTGTCATTTATATTCAATATGTTGCTTTTAAATAGCATGAAGAGATGACTAAGTACAAGCTTGTACTTGTTTGGAGCGTTTCACATAATCTTTGCTTTCATGAAGAAAGAACCCCATCTCTCTGGAATAAAAAAAAACTTGGTCTGTTTTGGATTGGCATGTGTCAGCCACTAAGGCTGCCTGAATAAAACACTGTTCTGAATTTGTTACAAAAAAGTAAAAATCAAGTTACTTGGCATTTCACTTACTCTTTCACAAACGTTTAGGTCATCTGGTATTTAGGTTGCCTTGATGGCATCTGGCTTCACAGTACACCAGACTTTTTATTACTTGAGTACCTTATCTGCATGGCCATAAGTGAATGATAAATTACAGTGAAGAGGTAAGTCTGCTGTAATTATGGTTGAGTCACAGTTTATTTGCAGACAATATTTTAAATGTTCTAGGACCTGTCTGTCAACTCATTTATGTTCATGCCATACAGAAGTCGCTGGTTCCAACTAGTCTGCATCATAAACTCCCCAGTGCTAAGCTGTTGGCAGAGTTGAGCTGGTTTGTCCTGGACAGGTCTCTGGGCTCTGAATACTGAGCACACAGCGCTTAACTTGGAGGACAGCTTATAAAGATGAAGACGAAGAAGAGCTTTATGGATGGGATACAGAGGACTCGGGTATGTCCCTCACTGTTTGTCCTCACAGTGAGGGACCAAAGGGTGGTAGCTGGATGTGGTCACGTTCAGTTCCCACAAGGAGCAAGCTGCAGCCAGGATCTGGGGGTGATCGTCTGTAGTGCCTGCCTCAAGTTCCTGAGTGCTATGGGGCTGGGCATGAGCACACCTGCTGCAAGCTAGCTTCTTTCAGCTCTCTGAACTCTTCCTTTTGGATTTATTCACCTCTGGTTCATCCATGTGCAATTTAGAGTGTAGCTTAATCAACCTAATGTGTATAACTGTGATAAACCGTGAAGGATAAATAAATGAAGTAGTGGGGGGAATTTCTTAAACTGGATTTACTCTTAAGGGGCTTGTAATCTGGAGTGAAGGCTCACCACTCTGGAGGCACTCTGGTCTTGCTGACTAGAGGGCTTGGGGACAGAGCAGCAGAACCCTGTCACAGGCTCTCAACAGCATCTTACAGAAAACTGAGGTTTGTTAGACCAAGCAACCCTGGATTTGCACTAAACTCTGAGCTGCCCTGCGCAAGTCAGGATGTGTTCACACAATGTCCCCACAGTCACTCAGTGAGTGACTTCCGGATGCATTTGCCCAGAGCTAGACTAGAAACCACTTGTGCATTGCTACAAACATAAATTGCAGAATCCATTGCAGTAATGCAGCAGGGAGCCCTCAAATGACAGGAATATCTTCCTATCCCAGCAAAAACTCTAGCACTTCTCAGCAGCAGAGCTGTCATCCATTTGGTGCAGCCCATAATCATTTGTTGCTGTATCTGCTGCTAGGAAGAAGAAAAACAAGGCAATCATGACAGTAATATGAATTCTGGATCGGGTCGAAATTTTAGACCAAGCAGCTCTGCAGTTCTTAATAAGATTGGCCATTTCTGAAAACTGCAGGATAATGTAGGAGTTACTGTCATCCCTGCAGAAATGTTTTGGATGGTGACAGGGAGAGCTCAGATGGACTTCACTGCAGTTAGCCGGGGTTAAGCTGCACCCTTTCTTTATTGCATTTGTGCACCTCTGCCTTCCCAGAGCGTCTCATATTTGATTCTGCTGTAGCTGTCCAGTGGCACCTTAATAATACCCAGGTGTTGCTCATCCTGGGATCAGGAGTAATAAATAGTAATAAATACCCCAGAAAATGGAGCAGCACCTCTAGCCATGTGATTTGGTTTGTTACATCAAGCGTGGTGTTGTTGGCACTGGAAATCCATCTCAATGCCAGGTGGTTGAGATATCCCAAGTGAGCAGAGACAGCTGCAGAGTTTCCCCTGAGCCACCTGCATTTTCCCTTTCTGGCACCTGCAGGCTGCTGTGTTGCTTGTGGTGCCAGGGTGCTGTGGCAGGCTGGGAGACCAGCCCAGTGCTGGGGGGAAGCGAGCACAGCAGCCTTGCCCCCACCCCATGCCCTAGGAAGTGATGGTTGGCAGAGGTAGAGCTGCTCAAGGCAGCTCCACGCCTCACAGGCTGGGGTTTGTGTCTGCTGCTGGGACTTGCTGAGGGTTGGGCTTGGGCTTGGGCAGGGACGATGAGGCTTTGCTCTGGAAGGGTGGAGAGCGTGTGGAACCAGAGGACCTCATTTTGGAGAGACTCTGAAAAGAGGCAGAGGCTTATGGCTTTTTATGTTTTGCTTTGTTAGCATAAAGTTCCACTTCCAGCCTGTGGTTATCATCTGGCTTTTGAGATTTGCCAGTGGGTATTACGAAGATAGCCTGAAAAAGGAAAAGAGTTTCTCATTTTGCCAAATAAAGGGAATTTTTTTTTAGACCTGTTACTTGTTCTGGGGTGTTCTGAGTCAATTCAGAAAACACTTAGGGATTTATTTAGGATTTATTAATAGCTATACATCTAAAAGCAGCAGAGAATATGAATACCCCTTTACTATATACAACATGCTTGCTGTTCCAGTTCAGATACTGAAGGAAAGAAGGGACAGTATAGGAGCATCATCCAGCCATCCCCAAGTATGAAGTCATCAGATGACTAGAGGAAACAGTTTTCTGGTTTTTGCACATTTGCGATTTTATATGAGTGATAAGATTATTTCTGCAAAGGAAATACATTTCCCTGCAAACTCTTCCCCTCTGCCATTCGGAAATATGTTAGCTGATTTGGTTTTGGAAATGAATTACAGGAGAGGACAAAGGAAATCCTCGAGGCTGAGGAACAGATTTGAGAATCACGAGGTCCGCTTGTCATTTCCAGTCCTGCCCTATGCTTCTGCATGACTTAACTGCTTTGTATCTGTTCCTTATCTGTGAAACATGGATATTACCAAGGTGAACTCTCTAATCTTGGTGAGGCATAGTGCTGAGAGGGAAAGCTTTATGCTTTATCGTTGATTGCGATAAGCAGGCTTTCAAGGATCAGGTTAAATGAAGCAAACCTGCATTAAAAGGCCTTAGAAAATAGGTGGCTGAATTTTCTTTGTATCTATATAGCCTGATCTCTTAATGTGGTTTTATAGGTGTATTTGTTAGTTAGAACACTACAATTGCTTTGGTGTCCACAGATCCCAAGAGAAGTATTATATAATTTTTTTTCATAATTTTTAAAACTTCTAAAATGAGTGTTTTACCACAGCAGTTTATGTTGCTAATGGGAGTTGCTTTTGCTACGTCACAGAACACAGTAATGTAATTTTTCTTTACTAAAATGCATAGTATTTCCTGCATCTGTTCTGTGAGCTTATACTGGTGTAGTAGAGTGGTATTCGTTTAGGGAATGCCCCTCAAAAGCATTGCTTGGAAAATTTTTAAACTGTGGCTTCACACAATTTTTTTTTGGGGGGGAAGGGGAAAAGAAAAAGCAGGTTGTCCTTCAAGCAGCTAAAACTTACATTAAATGTTGGTCATGGTTGTATTACTTTGATTGATTCTGCTTTGCTTGTCTATATAGGTGTAATTTAAGCAGGTTTTTTTTGCAGTTGTTTCATGGATTTTGCTGTCTTGCAGACCACTGGTTCAATTGCCCTTGGTATTCTAGAGACAGATAATCAATGAATTTATGTGGGGTCTTCTCAAAAGCTAATTAAAAATGTGTTAGTGGCAAAGGAGGCAAAGGGATGTAAAGAAAAAGAATATAGTGCAATCTGCAGTTAATTAGAAAAGAGTAGATGGAAATTTTCTTGAATTGGACTGGATTAATAATTCTGGTTTGTGATTGAAGATGCTATTACTGAAAACGTGCTTTTTTCTACAGTAAAAGCAGTAATTTCCATGGTAGCTATTGCTGTGGTATCACTGTTGGAAATTGTCACTGTTGGATCAATAGGGGAACACTCACTGGGCTCTCTTAACACTTCAGAATCTTTTTTGAAAATATAGAAAGAAAGCAATAAATACATTTTCTCTGGCATGCTTTATTTATCCAGACTTTCATAATCTCTGTGTCTGTCAGAACAGTTTGCAAAAAAAAAAAAAGTATTGGTCATGTCCATGAAACATAAAACAAGCTTTTGACCTCATTTAGTATTGATGATAAATGAACTTCAGCTAATGCTCTCCCAACCGCTATTTATCAACATGAAGTGCAGTGGTTACCTTTTATCATGTACCTGGGTGGAGAGATGTCCAAACTTTTACTCTGTTAGGTCAAAGTGGTAAAATAATTTATAGCTATTAGGTCACAAACCCTTGGCCCTTTTTATGTTTGATGGCTTGTATAAACCGAAAAGCCAATTCTAAAATTATTCCTGAGTTCCTAAGATTTGGCAGTTACTGTCTAATACAGAAATAATAGCTGTTTAATAGTCACCAATTATAATATGTTATATAGCTGTCATTGCTAGTGTAAGAAATTCTTACAGTTTTGTATAGACCCCTAAATGCATGCAGAAATGTATATTCTTGATCAAAATATAAAGATACCCTCATGACCTAGCACAGGTATTGTGATAGTTTCAAGCCTTGTCGTTCACAGAACACCACTGATTACCCATCAAAACTTTTCACTGAGAATATGTTGCAATTGTGTTCTGAAACTTCTCAGACTACTCAGGTTTTACTTGTAACTTATTCTCAGTCAGAATCATCAACTGTTTAATTTATTACACCTTTTAATAAATTGCATTTGGAAATTAATATGCATTTTTGTAAAGACATTGTTAGATTTTGACTATCTGTTTTCTCTGGGTTAGAAAAAGGCAGCAGTAGTTAGTAAAATTACATTTCAGCCAGGCAGCTCCAACATACAGAGGTAACAGAAGAATTGCAACGTTTTGTAACTAAGGAAAACAAACAAACCACCCCCACCAAAAAAAACCCAAACCAAAACAAAAAAGGCAAAAAAGCAGAAGTGGGGTCAGGATGCTCTTTTCCCTGGAGAAGGGGAAGGCTGGGGGGTCTTTGTCCAAGAGGCACCTACTTGTGACTTCCTAGCAGATTACCAGGCAGGGAAAACCTTTCAGGAGAGAAGTGTCCCCTTATACCTTTATAGTTGTCTGTATGTGCATGTTATGAAACATTATTGCGTTCGGAACATAAAGTTTAAATATCCAAGTAGGTAACAGTAGGGGTTGAAGTGCAGATTAGTGGTCAGGTAGCCTCAGCAATGTACAGAGTTATCCAGACTTTTATAAAGTAGGGATTTTAATTAGGGAGTTTATTGGCTAAACCCTTTGACAAAAAAATAAAATATCACTCAGGGCTTGTTTTTCCTTTACTATCATGGTCAGCCCTCAAAAGTGTCCCAACAGCAGGAAGCTGAACCAGCAGCAGGTTCCCTTGGGTCAGACTTCCAGTTTGGGCTTTCTCTGCAGCAGAGAATGGGGTCAGGTATAGAGGATGAAAGGTTATTAATGGTTGGTGTAACTGCACCAGCAAAAGTCCTGTCATGCAATTTCTTTGCCATATCACTGATAAAAGTTGCATCCACATAAGCAACACTTTATCAGTACTGTACAAATCAGATCTTGTGCTCCTTGGGCAGCACTTCCTCAGAAATCAGTTCTGAGTGCTGAATTTATCAAAGGTACACGGTGGTCTGAGTAATAGCTGGAGAATTGGGCTCTAAAGACTAAGCTAAGATTTTGGTGATTAAACACTTGATGCTGATGTTGCTTTGGTTATTAATGAGTACAGAGAATGCCAATAGCAGTCATGTGCCATTAAAAGGAACAAGGTTGGACCAGAGCCGAGCTGAGTGAGATCATGATCAAGTCCTTGAAGTTGCTGTGGATTGGGTAATAAGTCTGGGCCCAGGCACGGGAGGGGTTTGGTCTGGCTGGGCACAGACTCTGTGGTGTAGTTGTTTACCTGGGAGAGCTCCCACTGCAGCCTCTTGGGTGTGGTCAGGGGGTCCTGGGGGAAACAGCATTAACAGCACCTGGAGTTGAGCACAACTAAAAACAGGTGTCAAGTGAAGTGAAGGGCAGCTATCAAAGACAGCTGCACACAGCTGGAAAACACCTCGTGGTGAAGCTGCACATTTCTGGAGCAGGAGGTGGGGACCAAGCAGGGTTGTCCACAGCACTGGGGAGTGTGATTGTAGCTCCACCTAAGCTTACCTGTAATCCAGCTTGACAGCTGGTTCCTGCCTGTAATGCTGGTCACTCAGTAGGTTTGACTGATGCTCTTGTTTAGGGGCTCAACTTGATTCCTGGAACATAAAAGACCCAGCATTGCTGGAGATGTCCTGACAGACTTCCCTTTGTCCCCAGGGGCTGCTTCTGGATGGCCCAGGCCTCCCATAGTCCTGTGTCATACTTGCATGATGCATGGCACATGGAGATACCTTAGATTCCTTTGGCCATTTGAAATGGCTCTGGGTGCTCATCTTCAGGCAATGAAATTTCATCCTAGATTTCTCCTGGCTATGAAGACAGCTTTATTATCTAGTTAATGTACAGACGGCTCCAATGCAGAATTGAAATTTAAATGCAGCTAAGAGTGATGTATTGGAAGGGAGCAATAGCAAATATAACTGTAACCTAGATTGAAGTAAATGTTCATTTAAAATGGTTGTATTTGTAGATACACTGCTGTCAGAAATAAGGAAAGCAGTTGAAATACAATGGTTTAACTAATTTGCTGTTGTAGGAATTTAGTTATCCATATGAAATGAATTCATTTGCATCAGCACAAACAAGCAGAGCTGTTTGCATTTGCAGTCTCAGAAGAAACCTAACTGAGGATACAGCCTAAAAGGCAAGATTAATAATCTTGATTGCTAGCACTGGTGATCCTGTGCTGTTGCTAGACTAGCAGGTGTGAATTTCAGAAAATCCAGTATGGATTAATCTTAGACCTTAACTTCTCAGAAATCCCAAAATGCCTTGGAATTTTTGACCAGCACTTAGCATGAACCAGTGCATGAGATCTTGATTTTCATCCTATATGTATATCTCTACACATTTGTAGATGTTCCCAGTAATACTTGTACAGCATCACCACACTTTCACTTACAAAAGGTTCATTAGGAGAAGGTAATTTGAGGTCAGCAGTGGTGCACCAATACAAAGCCAGTCACAGGTGGAACACAATGGTGTCCTCAGAATTTTTTCCTTGATGTCAAGAACCACACTTACGCTTAAGTGACTGCAGTACTGGAGCCTATGAGTTGTGTGCTGGATATTTTTATTCCTGCTAGTAAGTGGTCACTTGATCGGGTCCTGCTTGAGCAGGCCCCTTAGAGGAATGTGACATTATCAGTCCAGTTTCCCCTGTTTTGTGCAGTGACTGGATTATGTTTTCTCTTTCAGTATTATTCAGTGCAGTTTCTAGATCTAGGACTAAAACCCCACATCCTTCAGCATTGTTTATTGTACAGCAGAGATTAATCTGGCTGTCATTTGGATCGCTACTGTAGGTGGAGTCCTGCAGAATGAAAGCAGTCCTCTGCAAATGTTATTGCTCAAGATAAGGGTGTAAGCAGCAGATTATGGGATGACGTGTGACGTGTCCTTCCCTCAGTCTAAAAGTACAGGATCATGGTATGAACTTTGCCTGACTGGTTATGCAGAGAGTGCGCTCACATTTGTAGCTCCTATGGACAAGACTTTGCGAAACAAAAACATAAAATGACTCTCATGAGCTCCTTTCTCAGTCACTGCATATGTGGAGACACTTTACCTGTGTCTGATTCTGAGGTAAGAAACTTATTTAATCTGTGACTTTGCTGCTCAGACTTGGAGGGGCTGTGCTTAAGGGACAGCTTTGCTGAAGCTGTGCTAATGCACCAGCTGGGCAGTGACTCTCTACTTAATTAAATGCGCTGTTAAAGATCCTGAACACAAATCTGTAGAGAGCCTGAAGTTCTTGCTTGAGTGACAGGTGTCATGCTATACAAACCAACTTTTTTAAAAGTACTGTATTTAGAATAAATTTCATGCTGTAAGTGAAATAATTGAATGTAGAGAAATGTATGATGATTTTTTTTTAATAATTGTAGTAATCTTGTTAAAATAGTGACTGTTTAGTAACTCTCCTTACTGAATGAAGTGCTTTCATACCATGGAATTAATCTTAAACTGTCTTTCAAACAAAAAAAATGCCCACTGTATCACGTGGTTTAAAAAAGACTCATTGGATTATAGTAGCCTGGCTGAAAATGGCAGGTGGACAAAAGGTGACAGAAGATAAATCCTCTGTCACAGACATCATGGTAAAAGGCTGCTTCTGGGCTGTATGTTTGCTTTGGTTATGCAATATCTGGAATGCCTTCATCTTGTCTGGAACAGATGAACAAAATATATTTAGAGACAAAATTATGCTTTTCTTTTTTTTGAATACTTACAAGCTTTCACTTTTTCTTTTCTATTTTTATAAAGGAGCTAGGAAAAGCCACAAAACACCAAGAAATCAGAAATTTGAGGGGAAAGCGAACATAAATTTTTGTATGCAGATTTTTTTTTCTGAAAAATTGCAAGGGTTTTGCTAGAAAAAATTACAACAGTATTACTTCAAATGCATTGAAATACTTAAAAATGTTCCCTCTACCAAGTATTTCAGCTGAGATTATTTCCAAACTTGTAATACCACTGCAGTTGTGATACGAAGGCATTAATCTCTGTGAGCCAGATGTGCTGTTAAATAGGAACAACATGCTCATTTTCCAAGCTTCCTATCTAAACCCATCACTTTTTCCTGTGTTTGTGCTATAATATATCTCTGATATAATCTGTATGACTTTACCCTCCCAGAACATTTGGGGATGAGCTTCTCCCTTCCAAACTGATGATCTTGCTCACCTAATTCACTCCTGGCTGCAGAATCTCTAGATCTGACCAACTGGGATTGTGGGAGTGAGTGGTAGGAGGGAGTGTGACTGCCCAGTCTGGTGTCAGCTTACAGTTACATGGATCTGCAAGCTTCAAACTGCAGCCTTGCAGTTTGTTTTCATCACTGAACAGAGGTGAAACTGAGAAATAGCTTAGAATGGGTTGGCTTGGAAGGGAACTTAAAGATCATCCAGTTCCAACCCACCAGCCATGAACAGGGATGCCTTTCACTAGACCAGGTTGCCCAAAACCCCATCCAATTAGCCTTGAACAATGCCAGGGTAAAAGCATCCACAGATTCCCTGGGCAACCTGTTCTGGTGCCTCATCACCGTCATGGTCAAGGATGTCTTCATAATACATAACCTAAACCCACCTTCTTTCAGTTTAAAATTGTTCTCCCTTGTCCTGTTGCTACAAGCCTTGGTAAAAAGTCCAAAACCACAGCTGAGTTATTTTTACCGGTGTTACCTGTAATATCCAATTTGTGCATAGAAACAAGTCCTGTGAGCACAGAGCAATCTTTCCAAGATACTAGTCCATTAATTCAGTGTTTATGATAGGAACTGCTGAGCTAATAGGTGAGTTTTTAGTGTTATTAATCTTGTTTGCCAAAGAGGTACTGATTGTTCGCTGTTTACCTTACTCATCACAAGCATCATGATGTCTCTGCTTTGTGAAGTTATCTCTTCCTGAATTGTCAATTGCATTTGTTGTGTTTATGGTAACTCCTTCTGTTTTAGACATGTTAAGTTGATCTGCCATATGACAAACTCACAAATGATTAACTGTCAGAAAATTCTGTGGCTTATTTGACTTGTTCACATTTAAAAAGGTTGTTTCTGATGACCACTGGAAGAAGTCCACATCCCAGGATGAAGAACAGGCAGACTCACAAAAGGTCACACCCAGGAAATGGGGCTCTGGAAGAAGATCCCGGCCCAGACCTCTCTCAGACTATGGCCAAATGTCCGTCCGAAGTTTCTCTATACCAGAAGATTCAATTGCAGTGGAGTCTCAGAGGATAGACTGCACAGATGGAGAAAATCAGCCAGGACTGGCATCCGTTGGGTCTGCGATCCAAAGCAGTACTGTAGGCTACCACAGAGGGCGGAAAAGGAGACCCATCTCCGTAATAGGTGGGGTCAATTTCTATGGAGATGATCAAGTAGAAGAGAGAGAAAATCTGCTGACACAAGTAAGATAAACAGATGTGCTCTGCAAACTGCAAAAGACCTTTTCACTTCCTTATCTCTGTCTTCAGCCTAGAAAATAGAATGGATCCTTCCTTCTCTTCCTTCCCTTTTGTCAAGCTGACATCGTGTACTTAGAATCCTGCTTTCCTGGTCACTAATTACTTTGTCTTCTTGCTAAAAATACAGCATGGAACAAAGCTGATACTGACTTTGGGATAATCTTTTCTGTATTGTAAATTAATTTGATTTCTTTCTTGACATGGTTATTATGTCTCATGTTGGTCTAAAAGGACTTATTTGTGTGTAAGACAGATGTATGTTTAGTCTCCTTATAGGGTGTTGGGCCTGAGGACCAGAGTAGTACAATCAAACACAATGATAACACGTTATTTATTGATTATTTCGAATTATCCAAAAGCAGGCCCGTTCAAAAACTGTGGCATTAAAGGTAGTGTTCAAAATCTCAGTTTTGGCATGGCAAAGATACTTAAAACTAATGAAGACATTGCTTGAGAAAATTGGTAATAAATTGAGAAATTAATGAAATTTAAGAATTTAAGAAAACTGACAATATGAATACAATGTGTGTCCATGTACTACTAAATTGATCAGATGAAACAAAGGTAGGAAACCTATAAGCAAGCAGCGTGTACTCGAGTAGTACCTGTATTTGCCATCTCTGTTGGCTTAAGTAAAAGAGTGAGAAATTTAAAAATTCTGGAACGTAAAAATTGCTTCTTTTTCCCTGGAGGTAGTGCTGAGCAAGTACAACGTGTACAGGAATTTACTGTTGTGTTGGTGGTCATGCAGAGCTTTGGCTCACAGGCTTTTGTAAGACTCCATTCATCAGGTATTTTCTACTTTCCAGAAAAGCTGGAGGACTTCTGCCTAAAACAATTATCAAGCTGATAAAGCAACAGAAACAAGAATTAGTACTTGCATCCCCAAAAAATTTGATTCTGGTGGTTATTAATGAAATTTGAGTCCTGTTAGTCTTTCTCAAGCTGCTTCATCTCATGTTGGGAAGTTTAGTGATAGTAAAGTGCTGAAACAAAGACAGGATTCTCAGTTTCCTGTGAAAAACATTTTGTAACATGAATACTTTTATTGTGTATTACATAATTTTTAAGTCCCTGGTGAAAAAATGCATCTTGATGCAAAACCCTAGCTGAAACCAGTGAACCTTTTATCCAGGCAAATGACTTTGTTTCAAATCCTATGTAATTAAGATATTTTAAAATTAATTCTATCTGTTAACTTAGGGAAAAAAAAAGAGGAAAATTATTGTTATAAATTCTAGGCCATCTTACTCAAGAATAACAGATGAATTTCAAGGGATAGTAAATACTGGCAAATTGCTGTACTCTGTAAGGGATTAAACACTCTCCAGGCCCTTCATTTAGTGTTGAAACCAAACGGATCTATTTTCAAACCTTGTTTGCATCAGTTTAATAGTGAAGGAACGTGCATCAAGGCAGCTATTTGAGTTGATTCCTTCCATGCTCCAGTGCTGCCATGAGAGCTTGGCTGGGATTGAATTAGCACATTGCTGGATCACTGCGGTCAAGACCAAAACTATGGAGCATTCCTAACAAGGACATTATTAACATTATTAAACCAAATTATGGCCTTCCCAGGACTGCCACTGAGTAAAAGCACATCCACATCTGTCCAGGGGAAGGATTTGGACTGAAGCCTTATAAGAAAATTTTATGCCCAGAAATAAATAGCATTATTTGCTTACTCAGCCAGTTATTTGCATATAGTAGTTGCCATCACTTCTATTACCTATTTGATACAACAAATCAGACTTTTTTTGGTGAAGGATCCTAGTATACTGATAAGGTACTTATGAAATAAGATTTAAAAATGAGGTTGTGGATGAATTATATTCCATACACATTGAGGTTTTTGGCAGTCATAATAAAAAGTGAACTTTTAGATGGAATGTAAAAAAAGACTCATCAAGCAGGCATATATGTGCTAGAAGTATTTTATGTGGAGCTATCAAAGATTGCTCTTCACACTGGTGATTTATTTTCTTTAAAGCTTTGAAAACCCATGGGAATATTTGAAAAGTATGAAGCTAATTCCTTCTTCGCTGTATTTTGTTTTGGTCTGACAGCTTAGGTGTGAGAAAACATTTTCAAACAATACTGTCATGAGTTTCGTAACAGAGTGTCAAGAGATAGTTCATTAAAAAACCATCCCTGATGTTTCAGATTACTTGATAGAAGAACAGTAACAACTGAACAATAAGAGAAGATCTAAAGATGAGTTTCTCTGAAGTTCATATGCTGAAGCTTGGCTGTTTAATGTTGAATGCTTATACAAAATCATTCAGCTTGGCTAATGTGGAGTTGTTCAGGGATGCTATAAAATCAGACTCAATTTGCAAACAAAGCAGGGGTGTGTTTTCCAATCATAATTTAATAAATGAATGATTTATCCAAAGAAAATAGCTTTGAGATAAAGTTGCAATAAACTTAGTAATAAGTAATAATAACTTACATATAATAAGTAATAATAAACTCTTTCTTAGGAGACTCCTGGCAACTCAAACAGAGCATAAATTAGACAATTATTATTGCCTTGTTTATTTTACTGACAAGCAATACATTTAACTGATGAAAGCAGAAATCCACCACCTCTGTGGAAAACCTTTTCCAGTGTTTTGCCATCCTCATCCTAGAAAGCCTTTTCATTAATCTAAATTGACCTTCCTCCAGTTGAAAGCTATTTCCCCTTGTCCTATCACTGCATGCTGTTTTAGAACGTCCCTCTCCAGCTTTCTTGTAGGCCCCCTTGGGTACTGAAAGGTCATAGAGAGATTTCCCTGGAGTCTTCTCCAGGCTGAACAACCCCAGCTCTCTCAGCCCAGCCTTCATAGGAGAGGTGCCCCTGCCTTCTGATTGTCTTCAAAAAAGAGTATTACAAGATGAAAATTACAGAGCATGTCTGACCACAACAGAAGGCTAAGGAGTTTTTAATGTAAGGAAGAACTGTAATGTAATAAAACGTGTTCTGTGATGCTGGCAGACATGGTATGCAGCGTTTAAGCAATGTCACTTCAACATAGGGGATTTTACTGCCCGTGTAATTACATGGACTATCTGGAGAAACCTTACTGCATAGCTGAGCTTTGCTCAGTTGCACTTGTCAGTAGCTTTACTAATAGTGGATTTTCCTGTTTCCTTGGTAGCCTGTGGCACGGCCGCCCGTTCCAGCACACAAGGTGCCCCCCTACAAGGCTGTTTCAGCCAGGTTCCGGCCGCTCACCTTCTCACAAAGTACCCCCATCGGCCTGGACCGCGTGGGACGGAGGCGGCAGATGAGAACATCTAATGGTAAGATGAGTATTTTTAACTTTGTAGATCAGAAAGCCACACCCCAGGCTAAGCAAGAATTAGAACGTAGTATGGAAGACAAAAGGGTGTGAACCAACTTAGTGACAAAGCCATACCCAGCTAAGTTGCTTTGTTTTGTGAGTTTCTTACCAGTAGCTGCTGTTCTCACGTGAAACTTTCTTTTTTTCACATCTGCTCTTTGACATTGCTGTGGTTTACTGCTCTGTACCACTTACACACCTGTATTCTCCACTCTCTTGTTCATATATTTGCCTGAAATCAATAGATTATGAAGGAAGTTCTAATGTGCTTGAGTTCATACCTGAACCCTAACCACACCACACGTGTACTTTTAATTTTCTGTTTGCCATGCATTCAACTTTACATAGATAGGCAAGCCTTAAATAATCGAGTGGCTTGCTGGTGAGTGTAGCCCAACCAGAACTCTGGTACATGAGGGACTGGTTCTTGGTAAATTTGCCTCTTTGGAAGCACTGTGCTTTAACAGGCTCGCTGATGTGTCCTGTGTAATTTTGCTGTAATTTTTTGCTCTTAGTATACAATGCTATCTGGAGTTAATCGAAGTAGTATATTCACTAGTCTAGTAGTAGTGGAACATTTCTTCACAAGTGGGACCAGAAGAACCTGTGTTAACACTATTTGTGTTCCTTCAGACACTGGCAAGAGTTGGAAATAAAAGCAAAATTCTCACTTTGTATCTTTCACTGAACAAAGTGTGAACAAATTAATAGTGAACAAAGTTAATAGTGAGTGAAGCACTGTTGAAAACGTTTATCCTGAACCTTCTGGATCAAGGCTTCCTGTGACTGAAGTAGGAAACATAACAAATAGCATTTTCAATGTTTATTAAAATAACATGTATGTTTACAAGTGATACTTAGCTTCTATGGTTCTTACCTAAGTTTTAGCTGCAATGATGTCCAAATTCTGCCAAAAATACTTTAACTACAAATTAGTGTATATAAGAACATTTTTAAACTGAATTCTCCTGTTTTGAATAGAACATGAGTTTTTTTTCAGGAGGTGCTCTTCAAGAAGCAGACTTGAGAATTTCTAACTATGGCAATAAAAGGGACTTTACCACTGAGATGAGCTCAGTTGGTTGGAGCATGGTGTAGATAATGCCTAGGCTGTGAGTTTGATCCCCATATGGGCCATTCACTTAAGGGCTGGGCTTGATGATCTTAGTGGGTCCCTTCCAACTCAGAAGGAAGTGATTCTGAGGTACATTATTGTGCTGGTTTAGGGAACTAAACTCCAAATAAGCCACTCCCTTTCCCCCTGCCCCTTCCAGTAACGGAGGGACAATAAGGAGAAATTATAAGATAACAATTTACTAAAATCACAGTGACAACAGCAGGGGTAATAGCAAAAATTATGCAAAAAGAAGGTGTCCTACCCACAAAAAAGGGCATTTACCACTGTGGGGAAAAACCCCCAGCTCTTCCTGAAAGACAGTGCCTGCTGTGCTCTCCACACAAAGGCAGTAAAATTACTGTTCTGCATCTGGGCCACGTGGTATTTGGGACACAAAGGCAGTATGTCAAGGAGAGCTTCTGCTGCTTAATGTTCTCCCCCACCCCATTTGGAAGACAATGAAGGAGTAAGGAAGCAACCCCCTTGGAACCTTGACCATCACGTTGTGCCACACTGCCACCTCAAACTGCTCTGTTTTGCTGGTTCAATTCTTCACAGCTGCCTCCAGCACTGATGCTGCTCCACCCAGCTTGGCTCAGTCCCACACAGCTGCCTCTAGCACTAGTGCTGCTCCAGTTGGGGTCTTCTGGAGCTTGGGCTCTGTGTAGGTCAGCTGGGCTTGGCTCTGTGCTGCTGCCTCTCTTGCTCTTTCTTCCCTTGGAGTGGCATCCCAGACTTGTCGTCGCTGTCCTTCAGCACTGTCTCAAAACTGCAACCTGAAGGAATGGAAGAGGGGCTGACAGTGGCAGAGAGGGGCTGGGTCCATTTGGCTGATCCCAATACCTTCTCCCTGGAGAGATCCAGCAAGATGGCAAACTTCAGTTTTCAGTGCCTGGCTGTTCCTGCCAAAACCACGCCCCCAGCAATGATGTGGTGGTATGGAATAAAAAGCACTAAATGCTCCACCCCCTCTTCTCACTAACCAGGGCGATTATATATACTCCATTTGTATTTTGCTTTTAATTTATATTGTAGTAGAATATTGGGAACTACCTTAAAACCTATGTCTGGAGTGTCTTTTGCTATATGCTTCTTAGTACACTTAATGGCCCAGATCAGGCACAGAGGTAAATTAGACATCGAATGCTGTGACTCTTGCTGAGATTATGTGGTGTCTCAGTCCCTGATGCCAGAAGGACCACTCACAGAATAACAGGTCTGCCATAACGTAGTTGGTGGAAAAAAAGGCTCGTTTATTATCACAGAGTAGGAATTTTTTTTCTATTTTTAGTTATCCTTTCCAGTTCACGTTTGGAAACCACATGAAGTAGTATTAGTTACCTAGACGACTTCCTGAGAGTAATATCCCTCCAGGTATTTAGGTTTTGAATAACTGGCCTCCTAAATGTAAGCATCAGGATGACAAATACACAAACCAAGATTTCTGCCACTTTTCAGGACAATGAAGCCAAAGCAACCTTGATTGTGTTAGATGTGACTTTTATGAGACTTTACAATAAACACAGAAGTGGAGCAGGAAAAAAAGTCAAAACTCTGAAGGCAAGGGGAATATCATGGACTTCACAGTTTGAAAGCAATTGCAAAGATCTGTTAAGTAGCTCCAGAAGAAAATATTAAAGTGATTAGTGTCACACATTCTGATCTCTTTCCTATTTTCTCTTAAATCACAAGGCACTTCCTTGTCTTTGAACATGTGAGAGTTTTTTGTTTGGTCATGCACAGTGAAATTTGATAGCACAAAAGCCCTTTATTATAGAAAGTAATTCTAAACCCAAGCAGTGAAAACCAATGGTATTTTATTTTAGTTACTTGCTAAAGCCTAATGCATTACATACTTTCTTCTTATAACAATGACAGATTAAAGTGAAGATGTAAATTTTTAGAAAAATAGGTGTTACAAGACAGCAAATCATCATCTGTAGGAAACAGAGTAAGAATCAGAAAACACAAGGGAAACTGCCCTTGAGATTTACATTGCTCTTGCGCTTGAAGAGTTACAGGTTCTAAATTATATTAAACAGGTTGCCTATTTGTCCCTGCAGAGAAGTCTTTATAAGCATCTTAAAAACGATCTTTTTTTTTGCATATTTTTCTGTGGGACTAGAATTTGGCCTGTGTGGAGCACAGCTCAGGAATGACTCAGGAGAGTGGTTGGTTTTCTTTAAGAGAGAGCTCATGAGTGGAATCAGATGTTCAGTGTCTTGCACAAATGATGTGGGAAGGAAAGTATAAAGTGAAATGGTAATTCTTGCTGGTGTGCTGAATTATTCACAGTAGTAAAAGTGAGACATGGGGCACTGCACTGGCATCAGGTGTTGATAAAACCTAGGTAATGCATGTGGAGGAGGAAAAGAGCCTGATGTGCTTACAGAAGGATGGACTTTGAACTGGATATTGCCATTCAGGAAGAGATATTGCAATCTTAACAGACATTTACAGAGTCAGTGCAGCGCATAGTAACAGTCAAAACAGTAAATAAAAGGGCAGGAGTTTGTAGGAAATGGATAGAGAACAGAACAGAAGGTCCAATTGTACCACTGGTGTGTGTGGGGGCCATCTCCCTGTTCCTTTCCATCCCAAAAGGCATTTTTTACAGGGGACAATACAGAGAAAAGCAGAAGGACAAGAAAATCGACTCAGTGTGTGTCTCTGGGAGAAGTGATTAGTGTGGCTTGCGCACTGCAACATGGAAAAAAGGACAATAGGAGAATAAAAGTTTGTTTGGCTTGGGAAAAATGAACAGATAATCATTATTGTTTCCAATAATTTAAGAACTAAAGGGCACCAAAGGAAATCACCAGAGAGCAAGTTCAAAATAAAAGACAGTTTTCACAGTCTGTAAAATTAAACTATAAAACTAATTGCTACACATTATATTTCACATCCCAGCAGTTAAAAAAAAATTCAGAAAGTGATTTGAAAAATCCAGTTCATTAAATACAAAGATATAATTTCTGCCCCAGAGGGGATCTGACTGATCTGCAGATAACTGGAATTTAGAAAAGTACATCAGAAAAATGCCATCACATGCTTCATCTATTTTTATGTTCCTCCCTGGGCATCTGCTACTGGCTGCTGTCAGAGAAGTGGTTGGGGGTGACCTGTGGTCTGCCCTAGGATGGAGGGTTCTATGATAACAGAGTGTTTCTAGAACTGAATTTTCTTGAGGTGGATAAACTAGCTTCTAGTATTTTAGTAAGTGCTACCCACAGCCTTTTCAGAGTGTCCTGTGCAGTGGCTAAGCCAGCTCAGCATGCATTTGGACAAGGTCACTGTGGACTGCCACCACAAAGGACAGCCTGTGCCTCCTCTGTCCCTGGCTGATCTACAAGGGAATGAAGCCACCACCACCTCACCCCAAATGAGTACTTTTGTGGTTGTTTAGTTTGCCAGATGTGCACATCTGGAGAGGGAGAGCAGATCCCCCCTCCATCTGAGCAGTATCCCACAGTGGCATTAGGTTAGTCATTGGGCAAAAGTACACAGTCTGTTCCTTTTTGCAAAAATCAGACTGAAAGTTTTGGGTTGTTTTTCAGAGGTTGTTTTTAAAATGTCTTGTAAAAGAGCTGTAGGGGATTTGATCTGGTTTTTCTTTGGTAGTTGAACTGTTTTTTCCCTGATGGGCAGGGGTTTGATATGGCTAAGAGCTTGTGCTTCGGCTGATTAAAAGCGTGAAATTCTCACTTGCAAGTCCCAGGATCGTCAGCACTTCAGTGTCATAAGTGTCACTTCTGTTTGCCAGCTTGCTTTTTTTTAATGGTTTATGCCAAGAAAACTGCTGTGTGTGAAGATTTTATGTAGTAGCTTGTTTTTACTGTGCTATCCAACTAGAATCCTTGCAGCAAAAAATAATAGGGAAGTTTGAGAGATTCAGAAGATCATTTCTGTCAATCTCCTGTGCAGCTCGGCACAAATAGGATTTTTGCAGGAAGGTGGCATTAATATTGCAGAGTAGTGTTTGGCCTTTCCTTCTCTGTCTGAGGCAGTGCTGGGGAAAACCATGTGATTTTAGTGGGTGTTGAGAAGTTGCTGTGTGCAGAAATGCCTCCAGGGTTTTGTGATCACATCCCTGGAGGAGGCAGTCCCCAGTTACAGGACAGGCTCAGCTGAGCAACAGTTTTCAGGTAAAGAAGAAGCCAATAAGTTTTTGGGGCTTTCTGAACTGTAGGTATAGCACTGTATACAGACGTAGGTTGCAGCAGGCTTTGCACTCTGCTGGTGGGAACAGCTCCTGCCTTTTCCTCCAGTGCACGGACTGATCCAGCTTCACTGCAGGAGGACACAGATGCAGTGGTGAATGCTGGCCCTTGGTGAATGAACGAGGCTGTGCTCTGGCTGGGTCAGATCCAGAGAAAGATGGATGGTTTGAGTGCTTCCCTGCTTCATTCCCTATTTTATAGAGCAGCCGAATTAAGTTTGTTGTTTCAGTGAGAAAACGTCTCCCTCCTCCCCTGTTTTCCTGGGAGCAGTCTGCTGCAGCCATAACACTTGTGCTGCTTGTGCCCTAAAAAATGATACAGTGTTTGCCTGTGATGCAAGAGAAATTGTGCAAAAAATACCTTTATTGTTTACTTCTACTGGAATTTTAACTGGTATAGTATGACAAAGACCGATACTCTGAACAGTGTTGTAATACAAGGAACTCCCAACTCCCATCCAAATCACCTCTCCCTCTGGATTGCAGTCATTTGAATGTAGATTGAAATCGCGTTTAGCTGCTCTAATGAAAAACAAATGCGCTCCCTGGCTAGCTCTGTTCTCGACGTTCGGGCTCTGCGGGAGCGGTCTGGGCCAGGCAGCCCGGTTTTTGTTTCTTTTCTGGAACTTCCTCCCTAAGGGCACCCCATGATGTCAGAGAGCCAGGAGCTCGGCTGAGCGCCTGAGTGCGCTGCTGGCACTTCCCAGCCGGGCTGGGCTCGGAGGCAGCGCCGGAGCTGCCGGCAGCTGACAGCCCTGGGCAGCTCTGAGCCTCTTGGCATCCCGCACCAGCCCTGCAGGACTGAGCATCGTCACCTGCTAGAGGACTGACGGCAGCATGGTAGCCAGGGGGGCAATGGCGCATTTTTGGAGTCTGGAGAGCCTTCAGATGGGTACGTGTGAGTAGAACATGCTTGCTCTGGCTTTTTTTCCGTGGTGTTTTTGGATTGAACTGGTAAACAGTGGCAGCCAGGGGGCCTGACTCTAATGGCACTTACTCTGTGTCATCCAAGGGAGCCTGCAGTACTGTAGAAAAGCTGCTAGGAGATCTGTATCAATCCCAGGCTGTCTTTTAAGTTTTTTGCATCCTGTTGGTGCCACCGGGAAAGCACACCCCTCCCTCTGGTATTTCTGTCTGTATACAATAGAGGAAAAGATGCAGAATGCAAGATTTCACTTGATTCTACCCTATAAAGTCAATGTAAGCTTGTTGATTTGGTACAGAATAACAAACAGCTTTCTCTCACAAAATTGTAGTTATTTTTTGTCAAATAAATTAGGTTATTTTGATGTTCCATTATTACTGGAACAACCCTACAGGCAGTACAGATAGTACAGTGGAAATGTGTAAAGGATCACTGGGATTAATTTTTTGGATGTTACTTTATAAGGTAAAAATTGATTTAATGAAATATTTATTTGCAGATCTTTTTAAGAAAGCATTTTCAGTAAGTTTCAAAAGATGTATTTTAAAAGTTTATCAGTGCTCAGATTAATGAGTTTGTAGGGAAAAAAAACCTTGATTTTTTAAAATAGGGGTTCTGCATCCTTCCTGCTTAGGTCCTGCTTAGGCAGATTAAACTTTTAATGTGAATATATGTTTAAAATGCTAGGGAGTACAACAGAATGGTTAAATTCATGTCATGTTCTGTTGTATCAAGACTATGCCATCTTTTTCCATTTTTAATGGAAAGAAAAGTCTTGCAAGTTTTTTAGTGAATCTGTGTGGTGATCTGCTTTGATCTCTCTGGCAAATTAATGCTCAGATGAGCAAAGATGCTGGTGATGGTATGTGTTCCCTGAGGAGGGGGTTGCAGTATTTCTCCCTGTAAAGTAAATAGCAGATGGCAGCAGAGTGCCTGGTGATAGTAGGTGCATGGAGTAAAGCCAGGAGTCGTCTCTTTGCGACTCACCCATCCAGAGCCCAAAGCTCAGCAGACAGGCATTACCAGGTCTGAAGCAGAGTAGAGAAGAGGCAGTGTCAGGATCCTGCTGCTCAGCTTTGCTGCTTGTTGGAATTGGCAGGTTCAATAATTCTGCTTAAATGTCCCTTCCCAGGCACTCAGGAGTACGAGCTGCTCTCTTGACTGTGCGGCAACTTACCTGGGACACACCAACCTTTAGCAAAGAAGTTCAGTGCTAGCAACCTATTCTGAATTTGACTTTTTAATGCATCTTTGAGCATTGTATGATCTTCAGACTCTCTAGTTCACAGCTTGGACTTGCCATAAGAATAAATCTTTAGGAATAAATTAACAACCAGAGTGCACTCAAGCATGGGGCCACTGGTCATAAGCACTTCTTGATCCCGGGTGGTTTGAACATTACAGGCGGCTTTGAAAGGCAAACCCACTTGGACAGGGTCCAGCACTGAGCAGTGCGGGTGGCAGTCATCAGTCAGACTTGTTCCTGAGGTCAGCCCCCAGTTCTCTTCCTCTGCCAGTGCGGAGGTGATCGCCACAAGGATCTGTCACCCAGTGGTGTACCCCAAATGGGTTTTACAGTTTTATACAGTAACAGTGTTTCTCCTGGCTTATGTGGCTGTGTAATAAGATGAAGCCCATTTTAGTCCTGACCTCTTTTTCTGTACAAAGCTGCCTCTTTGGTCAGAAAATATACAATTGTCAAACCAAGGAATTGTTGTGATTTGGGACAATTAGAGCAGGTTTTTAGTAGGGCCATTCCACCATGCCCAGCCTGGACTCCCTGTCCCCTTGAGCCTTGCTGCTGCCAGAGCTTCCCCAGTGCATGGGAGAGGTGGCAGCAGCCAGCACAGACCTGGGGCTGCACTCGAGCTGCCCACGTTGGGTCCTTATGTCACTGCAGGAGGTGTGACAGTGTGATGGCACCCAACCTGGAGGTGACAGTGACACTGACTGCTGGGAGCTGCTGGGGCTCTCTCATCTGCTGCCTGGGAAGTGACAATGGGTTCTTCTTCTGGTGCAGATCATTTACGGTTTCCTCTGGTAAAAAATAAGTAAGGAATTGTAGTTCTGGAGTTTTTTGCTACAAAAGTTTCTCAGTTTTATCAGCTGCTAAATGAGAAAATTCTAAAGAAGAGTAAAATGTATTTAATTACGGGAAGGTGGTTTTCCTGAGAGCTCTGCTGTGCTCCACGCCTACTGTTATTGTTTTATTCATGACAACAAAGGCAATTTCTCAGCAATTCCTCTTGCATTGTTGTCTTTCTTTGAATCATAGAAATGATGAAGCAAACAGCTGTTGCACTTTTGTTTTAGTTGCTGCAGATGGTGGGACTGAATCTTCAGCCTTAGTGGATGACAATGGCAGTGAGGAAGATTACAGCTATGAGGAGCTCTGCCAAGCTGCTCCCAGGTACCTGCAGCCCGGAGGGGAACAGCTAGCAATTAATGAGGTAATGTCCAGGGCTTTGCCTTGCTGGAATGATGGGACAAGGAGGGCAGGACAAGGATGGGGAATGCGGAGGGATGTTTTCCATGGTCTGAGATTTCATAGTCATAAATATTCCATGGCAGTAGCTAGTTTCTTTGGGAGCCATGTTTGTTTGCCCAGTGGTAAATACCTTTTTGTGGGTAAAACTTTCCTTTGTATGCTCTTTTATTAGCATTGTTGCGGTTATTGCAGTTTTTCAGTAAATTTTGATTCCTTCTATGACTTCTCCTAGTGTTTCCTCCACTATAGGAAGGGAGTGGGGGAAAGGGGACAGTTTGAGTGGATTTAATTTTCCGTTATAGAAAAGACTGTAACTGTTACCCTATGTAACTGCTCTGGAGCAGGATTCTAATTGTTTTCACTAATGAATACTCATTAGTATTATGCATAGATTTCTGAAAATCTGAAATTTTAGTTTTATCCTGTAACAGGAGTAATAGTAGGCAATCTAGTGAGCTATGTTGATCTCTTTGTAGTTTATAAACACTTCATAGTTTATCTTCTGTCATTTACAGTGTCATTTTCTTCCTATTGTAGCTGATAAGCGATGGCACCATCGTCTATGCAGAGGCTCTGTGGGACCATGTCACTATGGATGATCAAGAGCTGGGTTTCAAAGCTGGAGATGTCATTAGAGTTCTAGAAGCTTCCAACAAAGACTGGTGGTGGGGAAGAAATGAGGACAAGGAAGCCTGGTTTCCAGCTAGCTTTGTCAGGGTGAGTAACTCTTTCGCTTCTTGCTTTTGCCATTTGCAAGATTCCTAGCAGAGTGCAAACAGTTGTCATGGCATTACATTTCATACCTGATCCTCAGCATGTTTATAGCTGAACATCAGTGGTCTAACCCCTGAGAAGTTCACAAGGGAAAAATCAGTAGAGAATCACACCCTAAGATCCCTTAGCTCCTCTGACAACTTTTACTCTGTCTTCTTTGTTTGGTCCCTTTGTAACCAAAGGAATTTCTCAAACAGCGATTACAAGAGCAGAAAGCTCAACCAGAAGGTCATCACTGTATACAGAGAGGACACAACAGTTCTTGTAAGGGCTGGGGAGAGCTATGCTGCAGGGGTTTCTTGGTGAAATAGGGCTTAATTTATTATCAATGACATTGTGTAGAAATTTGATTCACAGTCTTAACTCTGCAGTTAGAACTCACCCAGATTAATGACAGTATAACTCTCAGATGGTAAAAAATTGAAGCATGTTTTAGATAATTTGGACTTCCTGTTGAGAAGCTGTAGTGAAACATGGGCCACATTGCATGAAGTATTACATGCACAAAGTGCAGTAGGCAGTTTCTTCCTTTCCCCTTCCTAGATCTCTAGACAGCATGAGCAATCAGACAGAAGTCAAAAAAGGAGGTGCTGCTATCTGCATCATACAGATGAGGCACTGGGAAACTATTTAAAAGTGGTTGAGTGTCTACTTTAGTAATTTTTACTCCTATGCTAACTTGGCTGAATACATTAACTATTAGTAATAGTCAGAAATAAGCTTAACTCTGAAAAGTACATGGACAGTACAACATGGTCTCTCTCAAATACTGTGAGTAGAAAGTCATGTATTTAACCAGATAGAAACCTCAATATTTGAATATGCAGTGAGTACAATGAGTTAAATCCTGTTGTGAAGCCCCCTTCGTAAGATAAGAATGAAAACATGTCTTTATCCACTCTTCTTTTAGGTATAAGAAGTTTGTAACAGTTTTCCCACATTTTGTAAAAATTTCTGCTTCACTCTAATTGCTTTGTTTGTTCTGGCTGCAGCTGCGAGTTAATCAGGAAGAAGTGCCAGAAAATTGCAGTAATATCCAGGATGAAGAACAAGATTCAGATATTAGCAAGCATCGCCAGAAAATAGCTGAAAACAGGGATCAGATGAGAACCAACGTTATACAGGAAATTATGAAAACAGAACGAGTCTATATCAAGCATCTCAAGGACATCTGTGAGGTACGTGCTTTAACCTGAGGATATTCTGCTGACCTAATGAGAGCAAATCATTCCATGTAAGTTGAGAACCACGGTGGTTTCTCATATCAAAATACTCCCAATTGCTCTTCTGATGCTGTCAGTCAGATTCTTTGTTTCCTCTTACGGCTTTCCTCTCTGATGACTGCCATGAGCCATTGCTTCCTTTCTTTTAAAAATACTTCCATTTTTGACAGCAAAAATTTGCCTCTCTGACTGCTATTTCCATAATAAATGAGAGAAGAAGTCCAGTTTTTTTAGAGCTTTTTGCCACTGTATAGAAAACTTTGAGTAACTGTAGTAAAATAATTTACAGTTCATTGACAAAACTTCTTGGAAGTAACTTGGAAAGAGTATTTGCTAAGTGGTTTTTTGCCTTGTTTTCCCAAGTCAGGAGATTTTTACTGGATGCTTAGGAGTTATGAAGAAATCTAAGTGTGTTTTAGATCTATCTTGCTTGTTTGAACCATAAAATGGGGATGGTTTTCTGCTTTTTTTCTCAATTTTTGTTGAAGGCTCACACTTGGGCAAGAAGCTTCTTAATATTTTTCACTGAAGTTTGCCTCTTCTGACATGAGTTGTGATGCATTTGACCTGTATTTGACTTGTCTTTGTGGTTTGCATCTGGAATGGTGCTAAGCAACCTACAGAAATATTCTTTGTTACCCTTAGTTTGCTAGGTCTGTCCTTGTATTTGTCATGCTGTCATCCTTTAGTCCACCACTTACCATTACATTATTTCATTCACAGCAAAGTGGACAAGACAGCAGTAGGTTTTGATATTTTTTATTTTTAGATCAGACCTTTTTATGCATCTTGAAGAGAGAAAGGACAAAAATTGGTTACTAACTGGCTAATATTTTAAAACATTAAATGTAAATTTTTCCATTTCTATTCATTATTTACTTAAGCTAGTAAGATTGATTGTAGGCATGAAAGATCAGTGAAAAATTTGTATGCTCTGCTATGGTGCTGCCATGGTTAGCTGAACTCTAGGACATGACTCTCATATTTTACTGACCTGTTAAGAATTAGGCATATATTAATTAATTAATTTTCTCTAATACGTATATCCTGTACCTGGTTTTTAATATCTGGCAAGCCTCTGAGTTTAGTACAAGAGAGCAAGCACACATTTTCCAAGAAGAGAAGCAATGGACCGTGCTCGGCATGTGGGGTAGAGATAGTCTGCTGTCCTCAGAGTGAATCTGTAGGGTGGTGCAAGTAAGACATAAGGCTGAAAATACACCCAAGTAAGACTAAGCCAGAAAACTACACAGATAGTAACCCAAATTTGCAAGCTCAGCCCTAGAATTAATCACTCAGTCTGGTTGTAGCCAGGATCGTGAAGCTAGAGTGTAGCCATAAAACATGTTTTACATTCAAGAAGTGTCTGCAGCCCACATTACAGGAGCTGCACAGGAATTAGCTTTCCTTGTTGTGCAGTAGGAAATGCGGTAGCTGGCTTGCAGCGTAGTATGCACAGCTCTCAAAGCAGATGGCTGTGGAGGAGACAGGAATATTCCTCACAGTGCCAGCAAGTCAGTGTTGCTTCCTGGTAAACCTCACCAGGACAACTGCAAGGCTATTTCAGCTGTCTGCTCCCAAAGCTGTTTGCGGGAGCTCCCAAAGCTGCCTGACAGCGGCCAAATTGAGGAGCCTGGCAGAGAGCCCCTGTCACATCAGGTAACCTTTGCTCTCCCTGAGCCCTGGTGCCACAACTGCTGTGACACGGCGAGCACAGCCGCTGTTCCTGGAGGTTCAGTCCCTGCAGTGTATTCCTAGCAGGGAGATGTGAGCGGACTTTACACTCAGGAGATTCCCTGGTTCATTTGGGGTACCCCAAGACAGGGGCTGGACCTCAGGAATCCAAATGTGAACATCTCAGATGGAAATCTGAACTTGTGCTTCTGTGTGTGTGTGGCTGGGAAACCACTCCCTTGCCTGGAGACCTCAGGGGTCTTGCCAGCTCAAATGATTTTGTTCAGGGTAGGACTGCTTCACATCCTCAGCCTAAGGAGTGTTTTTTTATTTCATTTCAGGGTTACATTCGGCAGTGTCGCAAACATACAGGAATGTTCACCACTGCTCAGTTAAGCACCATTTTTGGAAATATTGAAGATATTTACAAGTTCCAAAGGAAGTTTCTGAAGGATCTTGAGAAACAGTACAACAAAGAGGAACCTCATCTAAGTGAAATAGGGTCGTGTTTTCTTCAACATGTAGGTTGAAAAAGTTGATTTTATTTATGAAATTAACAAAATATGATAATAAAAAGCCAAGCTACCATATTAGGAGGGGATTTTACTAACAATGCTTCTTACATACAAAACTGGCAGCATTTTAGAATGTAAAGTAACTTGCGATTAATTAAATATTTGTTTTAGATTTCTCCTTATCTTTAGCAATCATGTCATTTTGTAAACAGTTTTAAGTCTCCTTGTCAAAACTGTAATGATCACAGATGAGCTGGATTACTTGCAGTGATCTCATATTCCGCATGCAAAAACTTCATAAAGACATTAAGGAAGGTAGGTAGTGGGGAAATAGGCTGTGAATTCTTGATAGAGACATGCTAAGCTGTCTTCCCCAATGAAAAATACTTCTTAAAGTGGGTTTGACTATCCTAACTCAAGAAGAGATCTTTATTTCTGTGTTCTGATGAAGAAGGGGACATAGTTTTGATGACAGCTACAAAGTAGATTTCTGCATAGTTTCAGGGCTGATCAGCCTGGAAGCAATATAGAAAATGGATTATTTAATCTAATTGCATATAATAAATGTCACAAAAATAACTTTTCTCCTTTATAAACAAATACTTCAGTAAAGTTGTAACTTTTTTTTTTTTAATAGCAAGAAGGCTTTGCTATTTATTCAGAGTATTGCAACAATCATCCCAGTGCCTGCATTGAACTCTCCAAACTGATGAAGCAGGGCAAATACCGGCACTTCTTTGAGGCCTGTCGCTTGCTGCAGCAGATGATTGACATTGCTATTGATGGTTTTCTTCTCACGCCTGTTCAGAAAATCTGCAAATATCCTCTGCAGCTTGCAGAATTGCTCAAATACACCACTCAGGAGCACAGGTGAGAGGACTAAAATAACAAATTCTATGACAGTAGTAACACTTAATTACTCGGGTTTTCTGGGCGACACAACACTGAAGCTTTTGAGATCAGGAACAAAACTGCCATGGATCACAATAAACAGGGCATCTTGGAACCATCACATTCAGTCACAAAACATCTGAAAATGCAGCATGGGGGACTGAGAGGATGCAAGACACAATAAGTCAAAGAGGGAGAAGGAAAAGAAGATTGTATTTAAATAGGATGCAGAGAGGGATGTGTAATTCAGAGTGAGAAAAAGGCCAATGTGTCAAAGACATCAAGGAGAGGGAAATCCAAAGAAGAAGAGGGGAAGGCTTATAACAGTTGTGGATGTAAGAAAAAGTGAAGAGTGCCTTAGGAAAAAACCTCAACCTGAGCAAGTTTGCGGGTAATTTGTTTCAGAAACTTAGTAATTAACGTTACCTTAGTTTGCAGTAAAGTTCAGATATTAGATTTCCAGCTGGCATAAATAAAAACTGAAGTTGCAGATTATTAACCTTTCTGGTATACCCCTGCGCTGATTAAATCTTTGACTAAATTAAGATTTTATCTATAAGTGTCTGTCTCTTTATCTTGTATAATTGCAAGAAAATATTCTATTGTGACCCCTGTGCTCAAAGTCCACATGAAGCCTGAGGCAATGCTTCTTGGTCAAAGTCAGTACTTTAACCTTGAGAAAATTCCTCTTGGAGACCACTGGATTTTTGCCAGGGGCAAAATACAAGGTGTGTGAAGTACTGAAGTTTAGATGTGAAATGCCTCTATTCAGTTTTGTGACTACCTGGAAAGTGCTGCAATAGCAATTACTAGAAAGTGTTTCTCTTTCACTGCTGCTAATTTTAGAAAGATTATTCTGTGAACTATTAAACCTGCAGATAAAATGACAGCAGGTCTTGCCACCTTCCACCCATGTTTTCCTCTTGTGTGGCACAGGATCCAGAAGTGCCTTCAGGCACAGAGAGGCACCCACTGTGCAGAGATGCTCACAAACAGGTAGACCTGCACCCACACGGAACCTTGGGAAAGCTCCAGCCAGCTGGAGGTTCTGGTAGCATTTTGATTTTGTAGAAAAAATTGAAGTTCCAATATGCACAGCCTGCTGTGAAGGCCACAAGTTGTGTAGCAAGTGTGGAATAAATACCAACAGGGAAAAAAGGAACTGAGATAAGGAAGGGCAAGTGTAGCAGTATGGATATCATGTGGTCACCCTGTGGGACATCTCTCTGACCATAGTAGGATCCTGCTATTGTTAGTCTCACTTTCTGTATTTAGTGTGGCAGAATAGAGTTTCCACAGATATAAATAAAGAGAGGAGAGAATGCACACATTTAGAAGGGAAGTGCACCCATCAGCAGCAGCCAATGAAAATTGGAACTGAGACAGAAGCAGATAAAAAGGACAGCAATGTTAACCCCTTAGCAGGATTTATTTCTGGTTCATGTTGTTTTCTGCCTCTGGCTCCCTTTTCTGCAAGAGGCCTTCTGATTAAAGAGGAAAAACAGTTGTTCTGCTGGGACTCCTTGGGCAAAAAATATGTCTCATCCCTTCTCTCTTCTGAGAGACTCCATTTGATGAAGGTGAAGGAGTGATGGATGCTGTTCAGAGGAGAAAAAAAAGCCTGCCTGCAAGCTTGGGGAGATTCATAGGCATGTTGGGAGCTCAGGAGAGAAGGAGGGGAGCAGAGCATTGGAAGGACAGGAGGGTTGGCCTGAGTTGATTGCATTAGTCCCAAAGCAGGAAGAGGAAGGTAGCCATCATGGCTCTCACACATTTGTCCCATGGAAATGGGATGCTTTCTTCATATTGTCTCCTTAATTCCTCTCTCTGGTGCTCCTGTTCTTGTGTTCCTCTCTCACCCTGTGTGGGGTTACTTTTGGTTTATTTTCCTGTCCACCTAGCATTCCCCATTTGTGTTCATTGACCCAGTCATTGGGAACAAGAGGGAGAAAATAAAGTTGTTAAACATGGTTAAAAGAATGCCCTTCCCAAAAAAATCCCACTAAAATCTTGCTTAAAAACACAGTCCTTTGGTGAAATGTAACTATCACTGAGGTCAGTGGGTGTTCTACCATTGTTTTCAGTAAAGACACTGTTGCAGTTCATTCACTATCTCTTCTGCCTCCTTCCACCAGTCTAATAATTTGCTCCTGGACAAGCCCAGCAGTAGAGCAGCACTGAATTGGATAGGCTACTGTGTGGGGTTTGGAATAGTGGGAATCAGGTTTTTCTTATTTAAGTACCTTAGTAGAGGGATAAGTGGATAATGTGGGCTAAACTGTGGTTGCATCATTTGCATGGTTTGTGATTGCATCATGTCCATTGTATAAGTGATCCTTGTAATGTGCTTACATTTCCCAGTGATTATAGCAACATAAAAGCTGCATATGAGGCCATGAAGAACGTGGCATGCCTGATCAACGAGCGAAAACGGAGACTAGAAAGCATAGACAAGATTGCACGTTGGCAAGTCTCTATCGTAGACTGGGAGGTGAGTATCAGCCTGTGCCTTTCCTGGGCAAAGGTACTGTGTACAATACTTGATGTCCCCTGCAGGGTGTCTTTCTGCGTAGGTGGTTGTTTATGGTGTCTACTTTTCAAGTGGTCATTGCTCAGTTAAAAGTCCAGTTGCTTCATTTGCAATGTTTCTGTTACTGGTTAACCTTGTTTATAGTTCAGGAAGAGCAGCATGTATTAACATGGACACTTGCCTTTGAGATAAGATGAAAAAATGGAGGTTTTAAAAATGCTGAATCTCATTTGGAATTCTGGTAGTTCTGTCAGAACGGGAAACCTGTTTCACTGACTTCAATGTTTCCTTCTGTTTATGCAGAAATAAAGTATGGCAGAACCACATTGATTGAATTTATCTCCATGATATTATTTACATTGTGTGACATTTCAAATCTAATAAAAAAATTCAAGAAAAATGAGTGAACTTGTGACTTGATTACATAGTGAGACAGGTTAGACACACAGTGAGATCTTAAAATATTATTTACTTACTGCATATCTCTATATCTCTATATATCTATCGTCCTAGGGACCAGATGTGCTAGCCAGAAGCTCAGAACTGATCCACTCAGGAGAACTGACCAAAATATCAAAACAAGGCAAAAGCCAGCAGAGGACTTTCTTCCTTTTTGACCATCAGCTTGTCTTCTGTAAGAAGGACTTGCTGAGAAGGGACATCTTGTATTACAAGGATCGTATTGACATGGACGAGATGGAAATTGTGGACACCGAAGATGGTAGAGACAAAGATTTTAACATCAATGTCAAGAATGCTTTTAAGATAATAAACAGAACAACAGAAGAGATTCATTTATTCTGTGCAAAAAAGCAGGAGGATAAAAAGAGATGGATGGAGGCGTGTGAAAGTGAAAGGAGAAGAGTTCGAGAAGACAAGGAAATGGGTGAGCAGAACAATTTCTGAACAGTGGTTAAAACAAACTTGTTTTTGCAGTTCTTTTTTTGTACAGTTGTGCACTGTCTTCTTGAGCTGGTGTCCCTTTCTTACTTGACATGATGTTTAGCTGTGTAAGTGAAGCCAATTCAGGTGTGTTTGCTGTGTCACTGTGGGCCAAAGGTTCATGCAGGTAGCATCACCCATATGATTGTGGTGCATTATGGAGCAGAATGAGAGATATGACAAGATGCAATTCACAAAGACCAATCAATATTAAAAATCGATCCAGAATCCTAGCACTTTTACATGAATGATTGGTCAAAAATACCTGTCCGTAAAGGACTTTTTTACAAACCAAGCAGCAGTAATTGTAGTTTTATACTGTCTGTGTCATATAGTGGCACCTCCTGTGTCCAGGATACCCATGCAGTTGTATGGTGTCATTAACTACAGACCCAGCAATAGCACCACTGGGCAGTGAGTGCTGTGGCACTGGCACAGAGAAATTAAGACAAACATTGAGTGAGCAGGTAAAAAGGTAATAAAACCTCAACCAGTTTTAGACCTGCAGCCTGTGGGGCACTCTAAGGTCAGTATGTCTTCTGTGTCAGTGTATAGTTAGGATTGCTTTTTTGGTTTTGCATTATTTCATGCTTCCTTTAAGATCAGTGACAAAAGCTCCAGCAAAATTCCATTGGCAAAATATATACAAAGAAAGCAGCAACACTAATTAAAAAATGAAAACTCTTTTTAGTATTTCTAAAAAGTCATGTTAATGCATCTGTGTTTGTCTGCTGCATGAGAACTCCTTTACAATAACACTTTTAAAGCTAAGGCTTTGGATTGATATCAGGTTAACACAGGAAGTGCAGTGAAGTGGATTATACAATTCAGAAATTATTAAAACTTATACAAGTTGCCAAATCTTATACTCCATGTTCATGTAAAACACCTGATCAGAATAATAGGAAGACAGGAATAACCCTTACATTACAAATGTAACCCTTTTGATTTTAGTGGCTTTCTCTCGTTTGATATTGTTGTAAATATGACGAAAATAAGGCCTCTTCCATATGTATTTTAGACAGTCCATAAGCAAAAGAAAATACTTAAAAGTTTGCCAATTCATTCTCAATTTAAAATCAGTTTTAAGCTTTCCACATTGCACCAACTGTTGCAATTAATCCCAGTCATCCTGCGTTTAGAGTAAACAATGAAGGAGCCACAGGTAAACTTCCCTGAGACTTTGCAAACCTGACTCTTGTCCAGTGCTGAATGTCACAGTGTGACATTACAGTCAGTGTTGGTGGGCACAATGCTGACAGCTTTCATGCCTTGCTCTGTGTGGAGCTTGCTCTGTCACCTTGTGCTCATGGGGATGGGAGGTAGCTGCTTTCCCTAATTCACCTAAACAGAACTCTAAAATAGTGGATATTGCAAAAGGGTGAAGGTCATCAGAGGGTAATAGAGCAGTGCTGAGGATTGGATCATAATTGTCCACACAGTGCCTCTTACAACAAAGTTACAGAATGACTCCACTCCAGTATACAGTGAGAACCATAATACAGTGACACAGAAAAAGGATGCTACTGAGTAAAACACAGCTCCTGCATTTTTGTGAGCAGGACTGAGATAAAGAAGATAAAAAGTGAACAAGTGAACGCTTCCATTCCCATCCTTTCTTAGAAGAAGCATTCTTGAGCTCTGCACTTTCTCTTGGGCGGTTACTTTATGGAGCACTTGGAGAGTATGTTGAGCAAGTTAAATGCTGTCTGTCAGCAAGCTCCTGACGCTCTGCCCTGGGCAGCCACAGGTCTGTCTTGGTGTTACCATTCCTAAGTAGCACTTCTGCAGAAATCCCCAAGCATGAGGAAACTGCAAAAGTCTAGCAGCTACAGCCCTAAACTACCTTTTCTGCTGGGACCCCATGAAAATCGACAGGATATTCAAAAGACTAACCATTCAACACTGGTGGCACTGGCAGTGAGATTTGTCATTAATAGCACTAACCCTTATTTTGGGGCTGGATCACAAATTCCCATAGTTGCTGAGTGCAAGAATTTCAAGAGGGTCCATTGTGCTTGATGCTTTTCAGACACAGTGCAATATAGTGGGAAAAAACACAAAAAACCAGTTCAAAGATAAACTGTATGTTTGATAATGGCACATAGGCACATGCAGTCTTTTCTGCCTATGTAACATCCAACCTTCTGTAAAGCTGCTCTTCAAGTGTTGGAACTCACTATTCTGATGTTCCTGTTTTGGGACAGGTATGATGAACCAGAGGAAAGATAGTGGAGTTGTAATAGCTAATATCCATCTGGTCTTGAGAGTCACAGTGGCGTGGATGTTTTCTCCATTAACCAGAAGATGTTTCTTTTCTAAAATTTCTTCCTTTTTTTTTTTT